>JAZDUA010000537.1:790000-1054538 GCA_038098605.1 Gryllus longicercus | reverse complement strand
GATTCCAATAACAAGTGGCAAATTATAAACAACACATCAAATATTCGTTCTGTTTTCTAAATGTTTTTAGAGTATTCCATATATGTATTGCTTGAGCTCTTAGGAAATCGTTACACTCCTCTCGGACAAATAAAGTGCTGTTTTCACCAATCAATCAATAATAAAGGATACAATCAACTTGATAATATACAATGAATTCATGTGAAATAAGCAGGCGAACAAGGGTCGAGCAACCATAAAAGTGATTGCCACTTTTCTTAACTAACATAGTGGGATGCGGAAACTTTCTTCCTATGTATGACGTGACATCTCGCATAGAATACAAATGGTTTTTCGTGTGTAATATACTGGAACTGATTATGTTGTAAAAGTGATGAATATAAGTATACTTTTATTGGAGCATTGGCATATTTACGTTTTGAATTTACCTGCTAATATAATCAGTTTTTTTCGTTACGAAAATTTCTATTTCAATTTTTTAAGAGTTGACAGTATCGTATCAATTGACAGTCACAATATAGTTAAGTATTGATTGTTAATAATTACGACATGATTCATTAATTCACATCAAATATCCACGAATTTACAGAACATTTATCTTAACCTATTTATACATTGCGATAAAAAGATACAAAGAGAACGTCGGCTTTAAAGAAAGTTGACAACCCTTCGTAGAGGAAAGGACAGCGATATTCACGAGAAACTTCACTCGACAGACTTCTGGACCGTCAAAAGACCCGATACCATTTCCTGCTAGCTTTTATGTCGTTTTCCCTTTAATATGTTTCCCACGTAATTTGCTTCCGAATCGGACCCAAATCTCTTGGTCTCGGGAATCTGTTTAATACAGCTCTTCAAACGTCCGCGTCAGTCACGTTCCTGGGAAGCGCCTGGGAGAGAATTCGTGCGCTCCGCTGGACTGCGCGGCGTGTGTTTGCTTGGCGGTCTTTTCTGGGGTGATATGGTCCTTAGGCCGTTCCGTCCTCGGGCGAGATCGGTAATGTATACAAAGACGTTCGCTTCGATTGAAATAAGCATTTGATTGACATACGTGAGACACTCAGGAATTTCAACGGCCACTACTCAATACAGACGATTTGAAGTCCAGAGTTTGAGGGTTACGATTAGTATGTCCACTCATATGTGACCAAAAATAGTGGAAATTTTACATTCTGAATGAGTTATTTATTACACTTTTTTGTGGTGAAATCTGTTTTTTCTTCTACGTGCAATATTTGCGGAGATATAATACGTTGTTTCCAAAAATAGCATCGCTGCCACGCCGCCTTGGATCTGTCAACGTTCCCTTGGGATTCCAACGAGTCATTCAATAATATGATTTGACACTGATGCACAAAACAAACGTGTTTAGTGTTAAATAGTGTAAAATGCGGAGTAATGGATGCTGTATGTCACTTCAGTGTTGGATCTAAAATGAAAAAATAAGTTTTTAAGAGGATGCGCATTGATCAGGAAGAAATATGATTGTGGGAGTGTAATAATGTGAAACTAAAAAAAAAAACTAGCTATTCAACAGAAACCATCAGAGAACAAAAATAGGAGAAGGTACTTATGAGGAAGGAAAAGAAGGGAGGAGACAAAGAAGTGGAAGAAGATGTAATTGATGCTGAAAAAGCATTTTACTGATATGTAAACTTTAACTAATTATCCTGAAAAGTTCATTTGCCTGCGATTGATTAACGAAATGCATAATAACTCAGGAACTAATAAAGATACTGAAATGATTCTCTCTGTATTTTACAGGTTATTTTTTCACATTATTAAGTGAACCAAATATAATGTACCACTATAAAATACGTGGCAAGATGTATTCAAAAGAAAGTAAAAGAAAATAAATCCAAAATAATTTTTTTAAATTTTTTTTAACTCTTTAAAATATAATTTCCGACGAAACATTGAGGTTTACATAATGCAAACAGTTATTTCTTTATATTCTGCAAAAATAGTTATGAAAATATGTTAAATATTAATATTTAGATACTGCGTCACAAGTGAAACATTGTAAAAAAATTCGTATAACTCAAAACGTAATTTTTATTTTAAAAAATGGAATGAAATTTTAAGTTTTCTGCATGTATATCTATATAAAAGTCATCAAATTAAATGATAAAACTAAACTACAAGGAAATTTTTGCTTTGAGTAGACATATACATTTCGACATATAATTCCTTCCGTTTCCCCATTTTTGATGTCTCGTATATTTGCAATTTATATTCAATTTATCCATATTTCGTCTACATTGTGTTCAATAATCACAATACCTAAGATATATGCATTTCAATAACATACTCATTTTAATCAGAGAGTGGGCAGGAGTAGCAAAACTGTCGTTCAGAAAATAATGTAGTTAGTATGTATGGTTGAATGTATTCGCCTGACCCCTACATTTTGTTCATCATGCTAATGGGATAATTTGGAGAAATTTCTTAAATTTCTTAATTTTTTAATAACAAATGACATGTTGTTTACATAAAACAATTTCCTTTCTTCAGTCACCTTCGAAAGCTATTTAATATATTCAACAAACTGGATGAGTAATTATAATTCTCATGCAGATACATTTAGGAGATCCTTTCCTCTTAATATACCAAGAAGTAAGCGTTTCTTTGAAAGAATGATAGCTTAACACAATACACGAGTCCACACTGCGTTCAACCTGTGGTTTCTTATCGGAGTTTTTGATTTCTTTTCTGTCGGGTAGCTGTTTACGGCACGAATTTTTTTAAATTTCTCTCACTTTTCATATATAAATTCAAACTTGCGGATGCACAAAAGAATTGTAGTATTCGTTAATAACAAAGAAAATCACAGCATATATTCGTGATATTAATATGCATTTGCTAGATTTCTCCATAAGCGGAGATCATAAAAACAGCGACTGCAGTGGAAATGATTTACCCGTGTTGTATAAAGCGAAGAGGAGCGCAAATGTTTTGAAATTCATTAAATGAGGGAGAACCGTTACCATAAAAAATTCTCATTTTGCATGGGCTAATGACTTTGCATCCTATTTGAATGTTGTCATTTCCAACTACCCCTTCCTACGAGATTATATTAATCCATTTATGCAGCAACAAATGGTCTAAGTGATTATTTATTTTAGGGTGGATAGGTCAAATAATATTGTGTATTCTTCTAATATCAGAAGATAAATTTCATAAATATTATTGTAATTAGTTAAAAATAACAAGCAAAAATTGGATTTCGACTTTTTGTGAAGTTTTGTATTACGGAAAACAATTTAATAAGTAGTAATTGAAAAGTAATTAGTAATGTGGTAGAAATTTGTTTACATTATTACCCCAGTATTCCAAAATCTTTAAAAAGGAAAACAATCTGATCTAAATCATGCAACGAAAACTTCAAATAGAACAAAGATACTATTAGTTTATACTTTATTAGATACATTCCTCTGTTTAAACACAAATAAAACACAAATTAAAGATACAATATTAAGATACCTAAGAGAGTAGAAAAATACAATGGGTTGGCAGAATCTTCAGAAACAATTCAAACTCCTACTCTCGCTTCAAATTTCGCTCTTGTATCCTCAGCCAAAAGGCACAGGAGATTCTTCTCCGGATCCGCGACTCACCACAGCTGCCCCGCACATTTCCGTTGCATTGCTTTTTGCCTCACGTAGTCTATTCTTGACGCGAGACACATGTCATGAATGCATGTTGCAGCTGATTGCTGTGGAAAAATGGCTGCGTTTCTACTAGACATACTGCACTTCTTGTTTTAATGCAGCAAGGAAAAGTGAAGAACATGTAACTGAGCATAGATTGCTGTGCCGGATTGATTTCTGGCACATCTTGTCATCGCCCTTTATTTCGAGAGGATACTTGTAAGTTCTGAGGAATTATGAAAATACAACTCGATTTAGGACGCTTATGTGCTTGTCGATTTACGGTTAATTCCGGAATCGATAGCTGAGGAAGAATGCACATTTAGTCAGCGACGACTAAACACTACGAATAGGTTAATAGAATGGGGGCTCTGCCTTTTCCTGCAGATTGATCGTCACTTAAAGGAACATTTTCGTTCTTCTAAGAGGTAAAATTATCTCATCAACGCCCAACATACTTTGGGCGCATAGCGCTCGCCCCATTATCGTGTTTTAATAATACAAAATATGTAATTTAAAGTTACGAACGATGAACATAGAACGTACACAGTATAGTATTCGACAGAAATTCTTCGGAGGGCAACATAATAAATAATATGGGTCTTTTCATCAATTCTAGAAAAGTACTTTTAGTGACCAACATTAACATATAAGTATAGTATTTGATAATGGTAGATTAAAATTGTAACTTACGGATCTTCATCGAGAGGAGCCACCTGCAGAATCGCTACTGGAATCCGTTAAGAGTCGATCAAGATGCGCGGGATCATTTCGAAAGTGGGAGAGATTTTTCAAAAGTTACTGTATGTAAAGCCGTTATGCTGCAAAATAGGACAGTATTGACGACCGAACAGATGCTGTGTCACGCACCGGTGGCAGTAGTTTTCTGTTAGAAATGAAAAAACTAAGAAATAAACTAAAAAAATTAATGAGAGCCATTCAAACAGCGATCTTGCGTTTATAGAACAAATACAGTGGCTTCAGTGGTTTAAACGATTAGCGTATCGGATACTCAGGTTCTATAATTATTTTAGTAAATTTTCATTTGCCTTTGTTTGCCTATTTCAGGGACTGATTCCTATGTTTTGCCACTTTGCATTATTTGTGCCTTTTTCTGTCCTTTACGTCCTTTTTCTGCTTTTTTCCTGCTCTCATTGACCTCGATCAAGCGGAAATATACATGCAAGCCTGGACACCAAGAAGGCACGGTAGTATTTTGACTCTCTGTGGAAGTAGAGGCACTGTTTAAATTTTAAATGAAAAAAGAAGAGGATACAAGTCAAGATGTTTTGATTTTTTTCGTTGATGTTGACAGTCCTCGTTCACTCATGAGGAATCCCATCCTACTTTGTGTACGGTCCTCATATCCCTTCCGAGGACGACTGTGTATGAATATACCGTTCTCAGTACTGGCTATTACAGAAATATGAAGAAAAAAAATAGAATTCTGGAGTTAATATCCGATCAAAAAGGTGGATTTTTAAGGGCGACAAAATCCGCCGGAGCAGAAATAGGCCATCCGTTTCTGATGAAAATTTACTGCATGAAAAATATCAAGCCCAAAGGATGTCTCTGAACTAAATTCTAATCGTCTGTTTCGTCGCGCGACCAATAACGGTCTTTCTATGCATGTTAGCGAATAGAGCGAAACCAAAGTTACGTGGTCAGGCGTATGAACAGACCTGATGGCCTGAGCCTCGCCACTTTAAATAAGGCATCACTGAATAGCATTGAATTGTACGACCAGAGCAATACATGCGCTTTTAGTAATAGATCTCGAAGACGGAACTCGTCTCGAGAAGCATAGAGGAAGGATTGTACCAGTAGCGTAACGGAACGAGTACGGGTCCGCCCGCAAAACATTTATCCGAGCCTCCTTCATAAAAGTGTAAAGCTAACACAAGAAGTGTTAGCACCTTAAATAATTAAAATATTCCCTAAAAAAGGGCCCTCTCTTACTCGGGTCCTAACGTTACGGTATTGGATTATACATCTTGGCCCCGCACTTTCCTGTTTTTGGTGAAAACCAATCAAATCAAACTTCCCCTTGCTATTTCCCCATCTGTTCCCCCTTCGATAAGAGCACGAGCAGGGGCGTTTGGTAAGCGGATCCAAGAGCGATTGGTTCTGTGCACAGTCGGCGATGCGATTGCCGCTCGATGTATGTGGCGCAATCGTGCTCCAAGATCAAATACTACCTCGAATATTGAACGTGGCGATTTCACGATACACGAGGAGGAGACAGTGCGCGAAGAGGAGTTACTGCAGGCTGCTTAATGTTTATCGTAAGCGCAGTGAAATTTGATTTGTCTACAGGATTCAGCTGTAATATGATAGACAATCTACTTTTTTAAAGTTAATTTATGTTTACTAAGTTATTTTTGCTCGTGGTAACTATCTTTTTAAAAAGAGATTTGGTTTTCAATGACAATACCTAGAATTTGTAAGACGTGATCACAGGATTATTCATTAGTTGATTAATTGGGTGGTGTAATGTGTAAAGCGGGGCTATATTAAAAAGGGTGAAAAACGTTTCTTGGGAGTTTTTTTTTTTTTACAACTCGATTTTTGTTGAGATATTGTTTTGCAAGTTGGAAACGAAGAGCGCGAGGTAGACACGGAATATATTGATTTAGAATTTTATAGCTGGCAGTTTGATGTGGATGTGCATTTGGGATATACGTAATTCGCTGTGAAGAAGGTCTTACGGTACAACCCACGTTTTCTTTTTGTTGTTTTATTTTTTTAAGAATGTGAAAAAAAATATTTTAATAGATAATATTTAATATTTTAATAGTTTCTATATAGTATTAGATTTAGTAGCGGCACCCCATATTTGGCTATTGTAGGATTTAGGTTACAGAACAATCTAAGGCTAAGGTTGTCTATTTTATGAGATCGATAAGAATCTCACAAAGCTCACGGTCTAAAAACAGCCCTTGTTCCCCAGCGAAGTCGCGAAAAAGAAGACAATATCGTCCTCCGCGGACGATCTTCACTGTGCAGATCATGAAATATTCGCGGAAGTCAACGCAGAGTAGCGAACTGGCGACCGCGCTGCACGGATTCCGGGGACAGAAGCGAAATTCGGCCGCGGCAGCTGGCGGCGGAGGGCGAGGAGCATTGCGTCCCGGCTGCGGCCGCGTCCCTCTGCGGCGACGCCCCCGCCCCCGCCCCCCGCCCCCACCCCCACCCGCACCCCCCGCCGGGCCGAGGACGCAAAGAGCGCCAGCCGGGGAAACCTCGCAAAGGCTGCCTGCGGCCGGGAGCCTTTCGGCCGGCACGGCCAGCCGGCGCGGGCGCGGGAGGGGCGGCCACGCCCTGCCCGGTCAACGCACACTGGCCGGCGGCGGGAAGTGCTCGTCGCCAAACAGCTGCGAGCGGCCTACGTTTTTCTCCTGAACGGGAATATGAAATACATGGGAGTTTGCCGTTGGCTTCCAGGCCATTATTTCAAGATGAAAACTTTCAGGCTCTTCGAAGTATCTGGGAACGTTTCGTTCTAGCTGGGCGGTTGTTGCCACTGTGCAAATATTTTAATAATATTTATACATTTGGCAATATTTGTGACATGTTTAGAATATGACCTGGATAAGTTATTTCACACAATATTTTGCTACGAAAATAATTGCACTAAGAAAATAATTACTCGTATGTTATAGTAGAAAATAAAATAGATGGGAACTCGCTCAAGTATGCACTACCAAATCAAATAACCACTTCCTTTAAACTATTTATTCCAAGCGCCCTGCTTTCGAATGGCTCTATTTGTTTTTGCAAAATAGGTAGTGATCTCTAAGACGCGTAGAGGGATAGAGTAAGAAGACGATAGTTTGTTTCTGACCATCAGCGTCTGATGGTAATATAACAATTATTCCCACAGCGTGTGCCCACCTACAAATAGGGCATCAACCACTGTGGGGCAAGGCAGAAGGACAAGGCCGGCTTTGCTGAGGGAAGACCGCATGCCGCCGTACCCGGCCGCCTCCGCCACCCACACCGCCCAGGCTCAACTGCCGCCGCCCTCGCCGCCCCCTCCCCCCACCCGCCACCCCCATCCACCCCATCCCTCACGTCCGCAACTTCCGTCGTCCTCACCGACCCCCACCTCCGCAACAACCGCTGTGCTCACCGCCCCCGTTGCCTCCGTTGCCCCCACCTGCCTCACCCGGCCCTGCCGACCCCATTTCTACCATGTTAGCCGCCCGTCGCATCCGCCCCCACCGTACTCGCCGCCCCCGCAGATTCCACATCCCCGCCACCTCTGTCGTTACTTCAGGCCCAGCCACTCCCCCTTCCCACCTCCCCAACGTCCCTCGCCCCGCTCTCTGCTGCCGCTCACCGCCCACCGCCTCCTCCGCCGCCTCCAACCGCTGCTGCCGTTTCCTTCTTCACCATGTCTACAGTTCCCGCCGCCCCCCGCCCGCCCCCGCCGCCCCTCCGCCCCCGCTGCCCCACCGCCCCGCCCCCGCCGTCCCCGCCGCCCCCGCCGCCCCGCCGCCCCCACAGCCCCCGCCGCCCCGCCACCCCCGCCGCCCCGCCACCCCCGCCGCCCCGCCGCCCCCGCCGCCCCCACCGCCCCACCGCCCCGCCGCTCCCCGCCGCCCCCGCCGCTCCCGCCGCCCCCGCCGCCCCGCCAACCCGCCGCCCCCGCCGCCCCGCCGCCGCCCCGCCGCCCACGCCGCACCCACAGCCCCCGCCACCCACGCCGCTCCCGCCGCCCCCAGGGCAGCGCGGACAGCAGCCGCGTGCGGCCCCGACCGCTGCAAATTGCTCGAGCCATATGAACTCACGTAGTGCCGCAGGACGCACGTGTGCACGCCACCAGACGCCTCAATGTGCGCCTCCGCACTTCATTTTGCGTCCTAATTGCGCAGAAGTGTTTTCCCGTTAAGCACGCGATTCTTCAGTAGGCGCAGGAGTCACGTCACAGACACGTCGCCTCTGACCAGAAAGGCTACTTCTCGATCATGTGATCTTGCAATATCAGTTCACGCACAGCATCGATACATGACGATCTTGCAATATCAGTTCACGCACAGCCTCAATGGTTTTCGGAACAACAACTGATTTTGGACGACCTTCTAGAAATTCGTCTTGGAGTGAACTACGGTCACGATTGACTTCACTATACCATCGATAAACACTGGTCCTTGATGGAGTTTCATCGCCAAAAATTGAATTAAGATCATCCATGCACTGTTGCTGAGTAAAAACCACGTCGAAAGTTGTAAAAAATAATCGCACGAAAATGTTCACGATTTAATTCCATTTTTGGCCCAAGATGAATCTTTTAAGTTACTGTAAACAACACAAATAGCGCTCGTGTCAAAACGTCAAAACGTTCTGAGTACGTAAAACCTCAAAACATCCAACTTTACGATGTCAGTTGCCAGATTGCAACACCAGGGTTGCCAAATCACGAAACATAAAAGGCACCCTTCGTAATGCAACAAAAAAAAACTACAATGAAAAAAGTAACCGTAATTTACAATTATGTTAGCATAGTTAGATTGAACGTCTTTGATGAAAGCTGGGAAATATTGTATTAAATAACCACGTTGCTTCTGCAAACTGCAAACCTGTTTGGGCCGTTTTTTACTACCAGCCTACAAGCAGCATATATGAATATGTTGGCTGCAATAGTTTTGCCTGTGTAGTTTATTTTGGATATTTAACTATCCAGCGTAGTTTTTGAAATACGCAATGAAATCATCGGTTCTCTAATGTCACGCAATGCATATCCTCTTATGTTCGATAGTAAATTCAGCATATCGAAACAATTTCTTTGCTGATAAATTTACAAGTTAACATAAGCGTTCACCTCTCGTATGTTATCATTTTCACATTACGTTCGTAATGACGTATTTTCTTTCAGTGAAATGTTACAAAATGAGACGGGTATGCAGAAACTCGTGTGAGCGAAAACAATTAGTACGAGTATCGAACCCAAAGTTATGGAATTAACTTACGTGCAGCCAAGTGATTTTTACTCCTTCTATATGATTCTTAAACGATTCGCAATTGCCAACACAACAACGTTTTCGAAAAGATGTTCTTGAACCCGACTGCGACGTTTGGGTTCTCGGATGCAGTGTGCAGAGCCTCCTGTTGCAGATGACTCCCATGTTGCGCTGTGCATGCACAACATGCACGCGTGACTTGAACGCGAGCGATTCCAGTCCATCAGGCCGATCACAAAGACATGCCACGCATGTGCCACGCATGTGCCACCGTCATCGATGAATATTGATTGCCCGTTGCACGAGTAAAAGGACGCGAAACCGTACTTCTAAATAAAGAGCGGTAGAATTGTTGTAAGTGGTACTCTCTGCTTACTTGGCTACACGTCTTGTATTATGCTGAAGACGAGGTATTGAAGTTGAATGTTGAAGACGCTCTTCTGAATTCTGCATGCCAATTTTTACGTATTCAAGTTATAATGCGTGTATAACGATCTTAAAATGTTGAACTTCAGAATATTACGTATTCTCAGTGAAGACTGATGAGTTAAAATAATGTTACTGCTTCATCGAATTATAATCTTCACATTACATTGTATGGCATATACATTTCTTGTAAACTGATTGAAAATTGATCCCAGAGATACTCGTGTGTTTTTATTTAATATTTCTTATTTAATTACTATTTATAATCCTTATTTACTAATTATTCTTTTATGATAAACACACCTTTTACAAAATATACGTTCCATACTCTAGGAGTACGCATGTGATTCGTAGCAATATGAATACTGTTCATGAGTTTTACATCTCATTTCATTACCAACTATTTTTGCTCTAATAAGAAAGTAAGATAATTTATTTTTCTGATTTATAACTTTTTCCCAATTATGATGCGATGGAAATCCGATTTGTTCTTCAGGTTTTATAGACATGCCCCGTTGAATCTAGGAATTTTTGACTACCACGTTCTAGGTAGTTGATAGAATTCGCTCAGACCGAGAAATACTCCAATTAACGACAACTGAATTTTTTTTCTCTAATGGCCAATCGAGTCTTCCAATCAGTTACAGGAGGACATCTAAAGAAGCGTGAAGTGTAAAATTGCCCAATGGAGGAATGAATCTAGAATCACAATTAGATTATTTGAATTGCAAATTGCTAAAATCGATTGCTTCGCGCGGCGACTTCCATTTCTCAACTCATCACAAATTCGATCCTCATATCGAATTAAAGATCTATTTCCGCCTTCCCGAAATTACCCCACTTCACAGCGAGTGAATTCAACTAAATTGGATTGAAAATACTTAAAATTTAAATGATTAAAGATTAAAAGAATAGTTCATTCAATTGATTTACGTCTCGTAAACTGAAAACCCGTGTAAAATGCAACTGAGAACTTGTTCAGGAAAACAGTAATAAATTCAAGTATGTAAAACAGCCAATGTTTATAATCAGTTTTGTTAGTGTGTGTAGTTAATAGTAATTTCCTGTAAAATTTTGTAGAAATGCATCGATGCTTAGTATCCTATACAGTTACTGATGCTGATATTTATTGAATCAACCATATTAATTCAATTCAAATTACTAACGAGTTTCGAAACGGTTATACGGTTGTGGATATTTAACAGTAGTGGACTTTACCGCAATTTTTAAATATTTTTTAAAGTGAAAATAGTTTCAAACTAGAATCCAAACACGAAAAATCAAACCCTTAATTGTGCGTTACAATAATTTAAGCCCTGTTCTGTGCTTGAGTACACATTCTAATATTGTTGAGCTTTGTGATAAAATTGCATATAAAATAAAATAGCGAGAATGTACGTGCTGTTTTAACACCACTAGTTCTGTACAGAAAATGGAATGAAAAGAGATGTTCGTTTCAACGCGGTTTTGTTTCAGTATCGAAACTGGAGGACCAATATTTAGTATTTTACACGGTGAGTTCATTTTCTGCACGTAATCGTGATGGAAGTATTTCTTCTGGACGCCGCAAAAACCGCTGTGAATAAAACAGATGCACCTAGCATATTTGCTTCCTAATTCAGTTAGATTATTTTAGGACTGAGCACAAAAGAAGGGACTTAAAACAATAATTTTATTTCTCACCGCACTAATCACTACACAATGCAATTCAACATTTTAATACGTTCTCAAAACTGCACAAAATAACTCTCACCACAAGCATAGCAAACGAATAAAAGTTTCGGTAAGTATCGCCAGGAGTGGGGTGGATGGAATCTGTACAGAAAAATTAAGCATGCATCGTTTTTCTGTACAAATTACATCTCGTATTGTTCGCTATTTTTCTATACCGGTGAACAATGACAAAAAATGATCATATAAGACTGGCTTAAGTGAGGGGGTAACCCTGAAGCGCTTAATCTTCAAAAATGAAACAGAAATTGTTGATACCAAACAAGATCTTTTATTTATCATACTTAAATATTAGACCTATGTACCTCACCAGCGATCTAATTAATGAAACAGAAAGTTCAAACTTATCATTTTGTAGATTAAATCGTGGAGAAAACCTTACCCAAACCTGTTTTAAAGTACTAGGACCCATTGTTTTTTAGTTGTGCACGTTGGTGTGTTGAAACATGGGTGCCTATTTTCTCCCTATAATCTGCAAATGCTTATATATTTTTTCTCCTTAAATCTGTTTGATGCAGAACTAGAAAGTAATTTGCTGTCTGGCAAAAATACATTTAGGAGGTATTTGTGTCTATGATTTCTTGTACTCGTGAATGGTACAAAACGTCTTTACTTAGTGTGTTATATGGAAAGGGAAAGAAGGGATATTATATTATAAAAGGGATTATCATCAATTCTTAACCTCTTTTTTTTCTTTTGAATGATGAGTCGAAAATAGAAGGGTAAAGAAAATGAAGTGAGAACATTACGATTTTCTTAGACGAGAGGAAGGCTACACTAATATAGGCATATTCCTTGAAAGTATACTGTATTATTAATGAAATGTTCTCCACATTTTATATACATATCTGATGAAATATAGGAATTTAAAGTTGAAATACAATCTCTTCAATTAAAAGCTTCTTTGAATTGAATCCTATCATGGCGGATTTTAAAACGTACGTCTCCTTCAAAAAACTAAACGAGCAGTCTGCAAGTAAATGAATGACTACCTACTCACTGTACCATAAGTCCTAACCGAGCTTTCTGGGTATTCTGAAATTGAGTTTACGCGTTCAAACCCAATTTGCTCTCCTTACCGTATTTATTATTTCACTTCTGCAATTGATCAAACGATATTGAGTAGTCATATGATACTAAGTACGTGGATGTATATTTGTTTTCACCCGCATAAAAATACAATATTCAAGGATTTTCAGCAGGTCACATTATTTTGTATTCTTATTATCAAGTGGTTTTTCCTTGAGTGCCTTTCGTATCTTGGGCGACGTCTTGTCTCCTTGAGTGAGACATGTGACGTGCCAAAGAGCGAAGTCCGCGACATTCGGAACATTCACGTCAACAAGAGACACTTCATTTGTGAACGTCAAATGCACGACCCCCTCTTTCAAGTTTCCTCCGAACGTGCTCTCACTGTTGACTTTGGCACATCGAGGTTTGCGACTCTTTCAGCCTGTTATTTGTATGTCACATTAAAATGTCAACCCTGTACTGAGAAAATACTGCAATGTTGTAATATATTTTTAACTGACGCAACTTCACACTTTTTGAGATGCGTACAGATTATTTTCTGCATAGTTGCCACGGTACTCTATTTCATGATTCAAAAATATTCTTATGAAATTCACGGCCACAAAAAATAATTATTAGGAATTCTTCATGATGAGTTGATTCATTAATAAAATAATTTATGTTGCCAATGTGTCTGTACTCTATTGTTCTCTCATGAAGGCTCTGGATTAAACATAAAATATACCATTACTACGTACAGTGATTCATAGAGTACAAAACATTTTTTTAATCGGATAAATCGATTCTTGGAGCTAGAATACATCAATATTATATTAATACTAAGATTACTGGATTACTGTACTTTGTGTTCTTATTTACGCAGATACTAATTAAAAATAACAATTAAATAATTCTACACATATATATATATATATATATATATATATATATATATATATATATATATATATAATGAAACATTATCTTGTTTAAAAATTAAATCACATCATTTTTCATACTTTAAATGAAGGTATTTTATAATATCATTGTTGGATGCAGTGATGCAAACCAAGATTTTGCTTTATATATGGGCGGGAGAAGAGCTGCTACAGGTGTAGTGTCTAGCCGATATGATATTTTCTTATGAAGAATTTTTCATTTAAGCTGAAATTAAAATTTATTTTTGTTTATTGATTTATTGTTTCGTTTTTATGTACTTTCACCTTTCTTACTATGTAGTTATTGTTACGTATGTACAAAGCATTCAATTGTAATATAGAATGTTTTATCGTACTGCAGAAAATTAGTAAAAACTCTATTTGTAAATGTGTGTCATCGGCCTCGAGGGTAGTGGGCTGAAGCCCCAAGAGCCCCCTCCCCCTCCTCCTCCCCCCAACGTGTTTGTGAGGCGTTTACTTTGAAATTGAACTTCATTAATATATGAAATCAAAAGAACAAGAATACATAGATTTGTGAGAGTATGCTTGGAAATTTTGTGTTATTTTATCTCCAAAATTGAATTAATTGAATGTTTTGTTAAAAGAAACAAACTACTCCAAAATCAAAATTTTTCAAAAATAAAAGAATCAAACTACTCCAAAATCTACTACTACTACTACTTTAAAATCTACTAAAACTACTTTAAAAGAATCAAACTACTCCAAAATCAAATTTTTTCACCAAGCACCAAGCATTTTTTCACAAGGCACCAAAACCTAGCTTAGACGTGCGTATTAAAGAATTTATGAGTTTGGTCGTCTTGTATTTTTTCGTGTGTTTGGCACTTACCGAAAGGAAATGCGCTAGCAGAGAATGCCAAATGTAGGGAATTACTTGGCGAAATATCTCAAAATATTTTGGACTTGTCTGGTTCTTTTGAGAAATCTCTCAATTATTTGTAACTTCAGTTTTAAATAATTAACATATTAATAAGGCCTGATTATAAATTACGGAAATTAAGAATCAGAAACAGAAGAACCAGTGCCTAAAAGCAATACAACTAAAGCATAATCTGATTTATTATTTCAAAGAAATTAAGTTTCAAAGTTTGAGTTATACAATATCCATCCAATACAATACTCCTTGGACTCGTATGTTTATGTTTTACTTTACCGCTTCCACCGTAGAATTATTTTCATGAATTTAACAAACACTGTTGATTTCGCGTTGACAAGCATGCGATGACTATTCCTCCTTATCGCAGTTTCAGCAGTTTACAGCTGGCGCGGTCACTCAGGCATCCGTTCGACGCATTTTCTGCAATCTCCCCGCCTCTTGAGCGCCAACGGGAACAGAAAGATGTCGATCCACTCGTTAACGCTTAATTGCCGATGGCCACCGAAACCCTGAAGAGGTGAAACAGCTGCTCGTTAAATTAGGAGGCTTTCGGAAAGCTGCGTGTCCAAGTGCCGATATAGCGTATCAATCTGCCTGTCAAAACATACATCATAATGAGGAAGTGAGCGCAACTTGTTTATCAAGTATCGCACCTCCCCGTTTCTTCACTTTCAACTCGAAAAATATGACCATTTCCCGTCATTAAGTTGAAGGTTTGGAAGGAGAACTCGTGAACTAAAATTCTTCCTAATTAGATCGGGAGATACACCAAGTTCTGGCTCGGAGAGCAGCATGTTGGTTTACTTGCATCTGTTGGGACAAGCAATTTTAGTCTTTTAAACCAAATTATGGTTTATTATCTTTGATGCAATGGAGACTCATCAACGTTCTTACAAGTCCATGATGTTTTTATACTGCAGTGTTATATAATTTATCTTCGTTTGTATTGGATAAAGGAAAAAAATAATAAAACGAAAAGTACGTTGGTACACTCATTGTGCAAATCGTGTATTTTCATAATGAACTTTAGCACAATTGAATCTATAGGGAGGCCTTAAATTGAGAGTAATAAAAACTTATTATTAGCGCAAAATTTTACATTTAAAACATAATATTTTATATAGTTTAATAATCGATGAACGCGTTACTAATATATATTTTGAGATCATAATAATTAGGGGGCGGATTTTGATGACCTAAAATATCACCAAAAATGATAAACAAAATACTCTTAAAATGTTTTAAAGATGTTCTATAAATCAAAGAAAAATAAATATAAAAAATGTGATCAGAACCTTTTAAATTGAACATCTCAAACGTTTGGATACGTTACTGATGTAATCGAGGTTTCTTCCTTTCGTTAAGGTGAACTCACCTTACAAACTTTTGGTTTGGACAGTTCTTTACCGGGAAATCTCTGTCTTTAATTATCCCGAAACCGGCTGCACCATAGACGAAAAATATCTTCCCATCATGGGCCGAACTGAAAATGGTGGCGCCACAAGTACCGTAGATTACATACATCGGCTGACATTACAATTTCTGAGCGAAGAAATCGAATGTTGTGAAGAACATTTATTGCATTTCGTAAATATTATTTGAAGCAAAGATCATTAAAATTATATTAAAATCAATGAAATCAGCGAAAATGCATTAAAAATAAGGAGAAAAGGTAAAAAAGAACTTACTAGTCGAAATCAACGAAAAATGTAAAAAATGTCTTATAAAAATGGGTAATTTCGTTTTGTCATAACATAAAATTAATGTACATACTAAAAGGCTTTCTAGTAAATAGGAAAAAATGACATTTCATTAAAATCCGCTCCCTAATTAGACTAGCTGATAACTGCTCATTACAGAACAGTAACTGGTTTGTTTTCAACCATTCCAGTAAACCATTCTCCACTTCTTTGAATCTCCCTTTTCCATTCAGGCCATCCAGTGTGATTCCCTTTTTCATTCAGGCAGCATATGGTTCCTGCATGGGACCAGCTTTTAAGATGATCAATACAGACCGTCGAATCATCCACATCGCATCGGAGGCGGAAATGAGGTTCCCGTTGTTCATCTGCAGCTTCGCAGTCGAGGCGATAGCACTGATCGATGAGCGCCACCGCTGCGAGAGCTCATCAGGGCACTTTGTTTCCTCTTCTTTTTTTCTCAGAGGAAAGATAAAAAAACAGATGAGGTACTTCTACACGCACGGAGAGCAGCGCCGACAAGTGGCGGGGATGAGGAGTGTGGCGAAAGCAGCAGAACGTGGAGGGAGAAGGCAGAATGTTGTGCGAAAGGGCGGGGAGCTTCGGAAGAAGTCGGAGAGCGACAGAACGCGGTGGAGAATGGTGGAAGTTGGAAGGTGTCGACGAAAAGCGGTAAAAAACGGTGAATAGCGAGAGATCTCGGACAGAAGCGGTTGAAAGTGGTGGGGAGAGAAGGGAATAGAAGAAATGAGGAGGAGCAAAGCGTATCGGACTGTTGTACCCAAGTTGGCGGGTTCCAACCCGATCGAAGCCGCGGATTTTTAAGGGCGAAAAAATCCTTCGTACACCTTTCTTCGGAGGGGAAGTAAAGCCGGCTGTCCCATGTTAGTAGATTTACTTGCATGTAAAAGATCCTCAAGCCTAAATGACGCCTCTGAGCTAAATTCAAAAATCGCCTGTTTCTCGCCCAAGAATTACCTCCTTCCTCTGCTAGTTGGTGAAT
This sequence comes from Gryllus longicercus, assembly GCA_038098605.1. NCBI lineage: Eukaryota > Metazoa > Arthropoda > Insecta > Orthoptera > Gryllidae > Gryllus > Gryllus longicercus. The sequence continues at coordinate 1,037,218 of JAZDUA010000537.1, read as the reverse complement.
GGAGCGTAGCGAAATTTGCGTGGTCAGACGGAAGCGCAGGCCTCATGGCCTGAGTCTCGCCACGTAAAATAAGGCATAAATTCATTTCAATTCAATTCAGTTCAATTCAGTTTAAATGGGATTAACGGAGAATGGCGAAAATTAGCGGCGGCGATGATGTAACTGTTAGCATGTCGGACTGTTATACCATAAGTTCGCGAGTTCAAACCCGACCGAAGTCGTGGATTTTAAAGCATGAAAAAATCCTTCTTACGCATCGGAGGGGAAGTAAAGCCAGCTGTCTCCTGTTGTAAATTTACTCCATGTAAAAGATCTTCAAGCCTAAAAGTAGCCTCTGAGCAAAATTCAAATCGCCTCTTGTGATTTGAGGTGTTGGTAAAGGAAGCAGAGACATTTGCGTGGTCTGACGGATGAGTAGGCCTGATGGCCTGAATCTCGCCACGCAAAATATGGCATCAATTAAAATAAAAATAAAAAATAAAAAGATTGGCGGTGAATCACCGGGAACAGCGGGTTTGATTGATGGATTGTTTCGTGTTTCCGGGCGAGTCAACTGCTTTGCTCGTTATTCCCTTAAGTTTGTGGGTTTCCCTTTTCCTTGGTATGTCCCTCCAGCGAGACACCGCCCCAGCTGAAGCAATTCTAAGCACCTAACATGTCTGGTAGTGTAATGCATGTAAATGAAATGGTGTGTAAGAAACGGATGAGGAAAATACAAGGAAGAGGAAGGAGAGTTCTCGTGAGTTCCGCGGCCCGTTTGTGAGTGCTGCTCCGGCAATCGCCTGGTGTTGATCGGTGAAACCACGGAAATCTACCGATCAAAGCAGCCGGAATTCTCCACCATACAACGGCTGAACTCGACCTAGCTATGTAGCTAGTGTTCGAAACTCTTGCCACCGTCGGTGCCGGAACTATAGAACCTCCCTGTCAGAGGCACAGCAGTGACCACAGTTACGCACTGAGCTACCTAAACCAGCTCGGAAATGGCGGCGAATAACCAGAAATAGCGAGGAATAGTGGAGAATGGCGGGGAAGGACAGGGAGCGATAAAAAACGTTGCGGGGCAAATCATCAATTAGCTGACGCGGAGTTCCCCACGGCAAACGGGAGACAATGCGCAGTTCCCTGCCCGCCTCTCCGCCACCCCCGCCCCCGCCCCCGCCCGCGGCCATAGCTTCCCATTAGTCCCTCCCCGGGGCGAGACAAAACGAGGAAGCAAGGCCGCTCGCGTAAGGGACGACAGCCTTCATCTTTTTTTCTCCGGGCGGTTCTCCTTTTTTTTATCAGCCCTGCGTTTCTCCTCGGTCTTTGTCGTCGCGCGTCTGCGTTCACCGCGAGATTTGTCCCTTGCGCCTCTCTCTCTCTCTCTCTCTCTCTCTCTCTCTCTCTCTCTCTCTTTAAGCGCACGTGTGTTGTGTCTGTGCGGGAATGAAGCGATTGGTGCTACCCAACAAGAAGAGGAGGCGAAATTAATAACTGCTCGTGAAGCGGCCGACAATGAGATACAAATTGAGGGCTCCGCGAAGGAGGGCCCGCCCCGCCCCGCTCCGCCCCGCCCTCCACGCCACACCCCTCCTCGCCATCGCGTCGCCGCGCCGCCGCCTTTCAAGTTAATGGGGGCCACGCGTCTTGTGCGCTGGGACGGGGGAAGTGGGGATGACAGGGAGAAAGGAAGAGGAAGGGGAAGAGGGAGGAATATGATGGAATGAGGTGCTTTCATTCCGGAAGGGAAGATGTATGAAGAGGCAATGTGAGGAGGACACGTGGAAAGAAAGGCTGGAAAAGATAGAATAGTTATTTTCGAAATAATAATCGTAAGACATAGTATTACGGAGTACTAGATTAGAGATTACGTCAAATTTGATAACTAATCGAGTATTGTAATAAGATGTTATGATACAAATATCCAATAACATCTTACCCACTTTGTAGAATGCCAGTGAATTATAATTTTTGTTTTAAACTCCACAATTTGTCCTTCGAAAAGTGACATACGTTGAGAATGATAATCCACTTGATTTGTAATAACTCTTATTACGTCACCGGTTTCAGTTTCAAACGGTTTGAAATTAGAAAAAAGTGGATAAATAATTTTAAGACTTTTATGGTGGGGTACAAAGAAGGAAGATGAAAAAGTGAAAGAATAAAACAGTAAGTGTATTCTTGTAGTGTATTTATTGGGGAAACAATAAAGTAAATTAAAGAAAGAGAGAGGAATGGTTGTAGAGAAAATAATAAACAAAAGGGAAAATAGGAAATGACAAGGAAGAGAAAAAAAATAGACTAAAGGAGAATACATGAAAATGGAGTGGAAGAAGGAGAAAGATTCGAGTTATATTCCCACTTTCTCTTATCAAATTATTTATTTATATTTCTTTGTTTATGTTGTCTCCCTTTCCGCTTCGCTTCCTTGTCCATTCTCAACGCACTCTTCTTCTCCCTTCTCGTGTGTCTTCAGCGCTTCCTCTTTCCGAGTTTCCGAGATTCTATGCATTGTATGCGCTCTTCCAGTTTGCTGCCTGGGAGTCAAGGATCTTTCCCCACATCATATCACTTCTCCAATCACTTTTAATCTATCTCCCCATCGTTCGCTGTACTCCTCTCTTCCTCTTTCCATTTAGGTCACATTTTCTGCGCGCCCGCCTTCCTCGGTTAAGTATGTTCCTAGTGTACTAACACTAATTACTATATGCACTAGTAGGATATCAGAAAGTTGCCATTTAAGACGAAACAACGAGAGAAAAAAATAATTCTCAAAACACTCAGATGAATTTGCTTCTACTTTATTTGCTTCACAACATGCATCATGTTTCCAGGCATTTTCTCCCCGTGACTGCGCGATTATCCATTTCATTGTGGATAAATTCCTGTGACTGTTTTTCTCGATGCTAATTAAAACTGGATTATTAACTACAAAGGAGTCGCATTTCGAATAATATGTTTTCCTGTAATGGAAAATAATTTAATAACATTAATTGCGTTTGAGCTTGTAGACACCAAAATAAATTACTAGATTATCAGTCAAATAGTGAGCAACCCTACGTATTTCGGTGACTACCGCCAAGCAATATTGTTACTGTAATTTATCAACACCCAGGATATTTTAAATGCACACAATAGAATAAAAATATTAAAATAATTATAACATGATTAATATCTATTGATATTTATTCGAGAACTTTCTGATACATGCAAATGTCGCAAACGTGTCCCGACCTCTTTTTCATGACTACTTTCCTTATTGGGAATGTTTATCCTGGTTACCTTAGTTTACTAATCATTTGAAATTAATATGATACAATTGCCTATTTATTTTTCTATTGTTTTCAGGTAAGCAGAACCCTTCAAAGTCGCAGTAGCCATACTAGGTGAGTGACTATTGTATGTAATGCTGTTTTAAGTGACATTGTCATTCTTACTTTAGGCACAGACTTTCATTACACTTGGTATTCGTATGACTTATATCATTTTTAAAATAAAGCTATAATCATGAAACTTTGTGCAGATTTGTTATTAAGTTAAGCAAAAACCAGAGAGAGGGTGCAAAACTGATCCGGAAAATTTGAAGCACTTACACATAGTCATATTTTTATATTTAAACACATTTTTAATAGAGAGCTGTCCGGAGTAAGTGAGTGTCAGTAACTTGAAAGAAAAAAATATTAGCTAATGAGGAATGAGACCAAAGATTAATTTAATATTGAAGATTATTAATAGAATTAGCAATTAACCTGAAATGTCAGAAATCGTCATCTTCATCCGCTTTTCTTGGATTTATCCTTAAAAACCCGTATTTTCTGGAATCTCAACCTCCATTCAACTAAATTTTATTCCAAATATCACTTGTTTGGTTTTCGTTTCCTGCGTTTTAATTGGAAGAGCGACTATGTTTTTAACTCGAACGTCTACGCTTTGCGGTCCGTCAGTACCGTTCGCCGGCCTTCCCCCTTCCCGTAGTTCTGAAACAACGCACTTCTGCAGAGCGCCCCTGCGGATAGCGATCCACCCGCTGCCAGTCGCTGGGGAGCAATCGCTTCTCAGCCGGCCGCCAGGCGCGCAGGGGCGGCAACGACGCCGGGCGATGAAGTTGGGCGGCTTGGGCGGCCGAGGGGCGATTGCTGCCTGGAGACGGAAAGCTCGTTTGCTCGCTGGCTGAGGCGCTCCTGGAAGCGGAGGGGCGTATTGCCTTATGCGCCAAAAAAGAGTGGTCCATTTAGGATGTATATGGTGTGGTGTGAAAGTGCGTGTGTCAAGTGTAAATAGAACCTAGTGTAAATGCGCGAGTGAATGAAAAAGCAAAACCAAGAAAACTAAATCAAATAAATCATGAAATAAATAATAAAAATAAGGTTCAGTGCAAATCTTAGGTTGCCGGCCAAAGTGCCGGCTTCATCCATAGGTTAAGTTAGAAACAAGGTAGTAAGTAAGCACTGCCCCCTTCTTTGCCGCATAAGTCAAAGAGCTGCGGCGCTTGTACCCCAACATGGCCAAGGCTACTGGCGGGGGGAAAGTTGAAAAAGAGTGGTCCCCGGTTTTAGACACCCGTTTGCCGCAAATTGAATTCTAGCTTGGCGCGGCTCCGCCGGCGGGTATTTTTATGATAATAGTAGTTTATGCAATTAGTTTATAATATTACGCGTTATTGCATGAGTACATGTTGTGAAAACGAGAAACTTTAGGAGCGAGTTTTCAAGTTTGTACGAATGTAATAAAGCAACATTACAAACGAGTTACAACCTATATTTTTTTGTATAACAGCATTATACATTTATAAGAAAATCAAACGTAATTTTGCGAAACAACTTCCCTGTGACGACTCGGGTATTTGACATCGTGCGAGTAAACGGTGGTCGGCTGTTCCGTTTAGCTCTACTTCCCCCCGATCCATTCTTTGTAATAAAAATTTACTTCACAAACTATCACTAATTGCCACTTTCTCTGCATTCCTGCTCTGCAGCATGCTGACTGGGATGTTACAAGGTTCGAGACCTAATGGATTTTTAGGGCGAAAAAATCCCTCGTTCGCTTTCTTTCGGAGAAGTAAAGCCGTCTGCCCCAATTTAGTAGATTATTGCATGTAAAAGATCCTCAAGCCTAAATGAAGCTTCTTAGCTAAATTCAAATCGCCTGTTTCGTCACCTAAGAAATACCCCCTATCTCAACTAATTGGTGAAAGGAGCGTAGCGAAATTTGCATGGTCAGACGGAAAAGCAGACCTGATAGCCCGAGTCTCGCCACGTAAAATAAGGCAGAAATTCAATTCAATTCAATTCAAAATTCAATTTTCGGAACTAGGAATAAGTTGAAGTCAGCCGCTGTCTGAAGGAGACTTCTAGCGGCCCGCTGCTCTGATTGTTAGCTTTCCGTGGTTTCTCCGAGCATCACCAGGCGAATGTCGGAACAGTATCCTCAAAAGCGGGCCAAGGACCGATATTTCCTTCATCTTACTTTTATTTTCTCACACCTCACACGCTATTTCATTGAGACACTACCCCTCACGTCACTTGCTCGTGGCTAGCTCTTGGTCAGGGTCCTCACTTTTCACCACGCGGCCCCGAGTTCGATTCCCTGTCGAGTTGCGTTTTCCTTGCAATGACCCAGTTGTCGATGACTGAGGTTAAGAAGACCGGAATACTGCGTGAGGTGCTACTATCTGCTAACCACACGCACCCCCTTAACCCATGACCGCGAGGCAGGGACGTTGCCGGTATGCCTGAGCCTGTTCACGGGCTGTCGCGCCAAGTACATACATACATAGTACCCCTCACGTCAGGAGACGTGTCGGGGGCTTAGAGCTTGTCGCAGCGACGGCTGTGCTAGGTTGGAGGAAATACCTAGAGGGAGAAATCTCCCTCAAGCCAACGTGTAGGTCGGCCACGGATCTCAGCATGTAGTGGAGGACACCGCCACCTCCCAGAAAATAAAACTGATGGCCGTAACAGCTGTCGTGCTTGGAATCATCAATAAATCAATAAACTACCAATAGAAATACTTATTAAATATTGTTTAAGATAATTTTAAAATTAGGCAATTATCGTTAAATTATCGTTTATCTGATTGATAAAGACATGTAGTTTCAAGTTATGTCAGAAATGCGGTATACAAATTCTAGTTACACCACTGTAGGATCCTCGAAATCCCCCAAAATTTATGTTTTTTCTCTAGAATTCTTCCAGAATATTCTAACTGTATTCGAATAAAAATCGATTCGTCTTGGCAAGGGAACTTGAATCACTGATCATTTCTTTATGTCTCTTAAAACCTCCAAAACGTATTTTATAAGCTTAAAATCTCCCCAAACATACTTTTATACGAGAACTGAAAAAAAAAAAAAAAAAAAAAAAAAAAAAAAAAAAAAAAAAAAAAAAAAAAAAAAAGGTTCTGAGGGATCCAGACACAAATCGCCAGTTTCCCACTAGTAGACTGAAATGTGTCGAATGACTCTTCGCCTGTTCCAAGTTGTAGACAGGAAGTGGTCAAATCGTGAGTAATGACGGAAACGACATCGTAAGCAGGTTCACTGATTTGTAAATGTAGCATATTCAAAAATATATGATATATCAAAACCCAACGGTGAAACACTTCGGTACGATGAAATATTTAGATTCGCGACTTTTAAAGTAGTGTTAGTGAAATCCAACAATCCCACCAGTTTCACCAGTTTTACCTGTGTCGGTAAGTGCATCTGTACTTATAACAAAAACACACCATTCACGTATAATAAATAATATTCAAAATGACCTCCGCAATAATTTAATCAAACACTCAAACACCGCATCGTATTTTCTCTTTTTTAAAAATTTACAAGTTACGTTCAACGTATTCTCAGAAATACCCTTTTGCATTGAGACATAACGTGTCTCGCGCTTTCGATTAATAAGGCAACCACATTCGGCTCGAACGTTGAACTCGTCGTACCTCATGAAGCAATGAGACGCACGTCGTCCATTCGTGCGTTCCCGCTTCCGGGCGAGGGAAGAAAACCATCGTCTCGCTTCTGGGGGCTGCAGGAGCAACCACGTGTTACTGTTTCATGAAGGCGTGTGATGGTATCTCTAAGCATATTAAAAATGCATGACTGTTTCTCGGTATTTTTCCGCTCGGCCTCTTCCGAGGAGGAAACGTAATCCCCTCTTTCTCCCGTTTTCTCTCTCTCCGTCGCGTCGCCCGCTCCCTCACGCGCGCACGCGAACGCACACGCACACGCACGTCGTGCAGGGCAGCCCCACGCGAAGGGCCCAAGTCCGAAGATTGTGGTGCCGCCCCGAACGAACGTTGGGGTGCAACGGACCCTTCGCTAGGGTCTTTTTCGACTTCACACGGGGGTCTGCTTGACTTTACACGGGGGTCTGTTGGACTTCACACGGGGGTCTGCTCGACTTCACACGGGGGTCTGTTCGACTTCACACGGGGGTCTGCTCGACTTCACACGGGGGTCTGTTCGACTTCACACGGGGGTCTGCTCGACTTCACACGGGGGTCTGTTCGACTTCACACGGGGGTCTGCTCGACTTCACACGGGGGTCTGTTCGACTACACACGGTGGTCTGCTCGACTTGCTGCAGGGGTCTGCTTGACTTCACACGGGGGTCTGCTCGACTTCACACAAGGTCTGCGCGACTTCACACGGGGGTCTGCTCTACTTCGCACGGGGGTCTGCTTGACTTCACACGGGGATCTGCTCGACTTCACACAGGGGCTGCTTGACTTCACACGGAGGTGTGCTCAACTTCACACGGGGGTCTGCTCGAGTTCACTCGTGGGTCTGCTCGACTTCACACGGGGGTCTGCTTGACTTCACACGGAGGTCTGCTTGACTTTAACGGGGGCCTGTTCGACTTCACACAGGGGTCTGCTCGACTTCACACGGGGGTCTGGTTGACTTCACACGGGGGTCTGCTCGACTTCACTCGGGGTCTGTTCGAATTCACACGGGGGCTGCTCGACTTCACACGGGGGTCTGCTCGACTTCACACGGGGGTCTGCTTGACATCACACGGGGGTCTGCTCGACTTCACACGGGGGTCTGCTCGACTTCACACGGGGGCTGCTTGACTTCACACGGAGGTGTGCTCAACTTCACACGGGGTCTGCTTGACTTCACTCGGAGGTCTGCTTGACATTACACGGGGGGGTGTTCGACTTCTCACGGGGGTCTGCATGACTTCACACTGAGGTCTGCTCGATTTCATGCTCGGGTCTGCTCGACTTCACATTTGTATTTGCTTCTCTTCACACTGTCTTGGTCTGTATTATTTACACGAACAAATATTTGAAGATCCTTTCTTATGGTGGTGGTGTTCATAAAAAATTGTGATCCCTGATTCAGTAACTCGGTAATTTTTGCTAACGATGAATCAGCATAATGAGCTTACTCAGTTTTAAATATAATGTAATCCCGAAACGAGAATGGTAGCGCTTCATAGCTTCATGACATGTTTGACTTCATTACCATGCAAATGTTTCGAGGTTGGTATATCAGAACAATTGAGTTTCTTCATTACTACCTGTGCACTTCACCAAATTTTAGATGGAGACCCATTCACCAACGATATCAAGTATTGCGTCTATCGATAGAGAAAAATACATGTGTAGATGATATTGAGTTTCTCGTTCATACATTATTTTATAAAGTAATTTTTGAATATTTCGTACTTAGTTCATTCAAAGTAGAAACTATTGATGGGTACAAGTGTTTTCTGTTACGAGATGCATGAACGCGAAAATACTTTGTAAAGTATACTAATGATACTGGGAGTAAGTGTGAATGCATCTGTATAGAGGATAAAGTGATGTTCCATGTGAAGAACTATATTCATGGCCACTTTTACATTTCCACTCTCATAATATTTGAGAACTTGACACTTCAAAAGGAGTTATGTATATAATTTCTGCGGATATTTTTTCTTTCGAAGAATGAGTGAGGTTTTTCTACTTAGAAAATCTATATATAGAAAAAGAATTACTTTTGTATGATTTTGTCATGACTGAGAGGAAACGAAGTAGCACTTTCCGGAAACATAAACAAGTTTAAAACACGCTGTATTCCCGTTTATGGAGAAAATATTACCAAAAATTGAAATTACTACTGTGACAGTAGATAAAAATGTTAATATGATGTTCAGTGAGTAGTTTCAGTACAATAAATAAGAAAAAGAGGTGTTTTAGTCTTCACTTTAAAAAAACTTCCGTGGTGGATAAGTGTTGTTTTTTTTTACTTTTCATCTCATTTACACTTATTTATTTATTTATTTATTTATTTATTTACGTCAAAAACAGTTCAAAACTGTGTGTGACGTGCTATGGGGAGAAGTTAATTTGAAGTTACATTTATGCCCAAGAGCAAATCACGGGGTGATGTCTGATCATTTCTTGAGGATTAGGGAAACTGGACGAAAACCTCTCTCCTACAGTTACTCATGTCGTTCTCCAATCAGAATGTTCTCCTTCAGAATATTTACTCGTATAATCTCGGAAGAACATAACTTTCATTTCGTTTCTGATTTAGTCTCTTAACTATAATGCTATAACGAAAGTCAGACTTACACTGAGCCAGATGAATTGTCTGCAGCTCTGAGAGGAAAGAGAAATTGAGGAATTTTATGACGTCCTCGCTCTCTTCATAAGATTAGTTGAAGCTTTGTCCGTTTACCTCTTAAAGAAGGTACTGCATTGGATATCTGGGTTGATTCATTTACGGTACGGTTTCCCATCACCCTCGTCTTCCACCAAAAGAGCCCCCAACGATCCTCGCATTTAAACCCCTCGTCGACTCGTCTTCCCTTTCCGCGGAACCTCCCCACACCCAACAACAATCGCTGCTCCACCTGCAGGAGATGAAGCTTAAGCTGGGAAGCCCCCGGGGCGAAGGCGGGGGCGTCCGCCGCTACCTGCGGGGGTCTGATTCGGAATGAAATCACAAAGGGGCGGCGGAGAGGCCCTCATAGCGGGTGACGCTCTTTTTAATCCCCCCCGCGCTGCCGGGAAGGCGTTCTCGCCACCTGCGCCCCGCGACTGCCCGCCGCCAGCGCGTCCACGGCACAATGGCCCTCTCGCCCGCGCGCCTCTCCACACAAGGCGGGACGCGTGGGCGGCGGCCGCGCCCCCGAACGCGCCAACGGTCCTCGCCCCCGCCCCCGCCCCCGCACACAGTGGGCAGAAAACGCCGCCCAACTAGCTCTGGTTGCGATCGCAATCGGAGAAGCATTGCAACGCCCATCCATAAGCGTATCTCCAGTAATGATCGGCATTATTAATTGCTTTAGTTTCTGAGATTCAACGCCGGTTTTCTAAGACTTGGTCAACTTTGGCAGACCACATACTAGATTACAACACATGATGAATTCAGCACGGTGTCAACGAGCTGTCTAGCTAGTATCGAAAATTTGGACTCGAACCTAGGACCTCCCGGTCAGAGGCACTGCAACGACATCCGTTAATCCCCTGTAATAACACCCTACATTAATCCATATCTCTTCGAAAATATTGATGTTTTAAAATTTTCCGTGTTCTTTTCTTCTTCTTCTTCTTCTTCTTCTTCTTCTTCTTCTTCTTCTTCTTCTTCTTCTTCTTCTTCTTCTTCTTCTTCTTTTTCTTCCCATCCGTAGGTGCGCCGGATTAGCTCACCCACGTCTTGCGATCGCGGACGGGCCCACTGCGTGCGGGGCGACCCTCGAGGCCCGTTCCCTTTCACAGCCCCCCGCCCCCGCCGCCACGTCGCACCCCGCGCCGCGACCCGGCCGCCGCACAAGGCCCAAGAAAATACTCTCGTATTCTCGCGCACGGCCCAGCCGGGAGGTGTCTGAGATTTAAATAAATAAAGGCGAGACGAGGTGCAGGATCAGGCGCGGTCGCCCGCGACCCCCCCCCCCCGAACACCCGCACCCCTCAGAACCCGCTCTCCCCCGTTGCCGTTCCCACTCCCACATGCCCACCATGCTTTCGCCCACCCTCAACGCGGACACCATCTCGTAACAATAATATCCTTGTCCCCGCGGTTTTAGGACGATTCTTGTGAAAAATTTCAAAATTTAAAAGCTTACTTTTAACGACGGTTTCTACAACTAACGTTCTTTCATTACACTATTCAAATAAAAACCGTTATTTCATTCTCAGCTTTTGGATGTGCAGTACAATATTATGAAATGTAATTACATGATTATATGTTTACATGGAGAGGATATAAATGCACTATAAAAATTAAGTAGAATATAGTTTATATGGCATTTAATGTTTTATTAAGACATTAACCTGTAAATTTTTAAGTAATAATTTTCATTTATTTAATAAGAATTCATATTTTAATTATGTTAACTTTGCAGTCGGTGAGCACTTTATATTTCTAAAATATATTTCTGGAGAGTGTTTTAATTTCGTATTGCGCATTTTGAGTTGCCTGCTGTTACGTACAATGTCTAGAGTTGTTATGGACTCTGTTTTTATCAGTTGTTATCAGATATTCATCTTCCGAAGCAACAAATCGACTCGTACCACACGATCCACTATCGTCTTTCTGTCGCCCTCCGAAGTGACGGCCCGCCCCTCGCGCCTCCGTCTCCACCCGCACCGCCTCCCAACGTCCGGGCATTCCTCAGGGTCCTTTCGTCGGCCCCGACGCCGCGCGACTCGACGCGACGCGACGCGACGCGTCGGCCGCGCGAGCATTGTGATTGTTAGACAACCGGTTGGTTCCCAGCCCACGGGGACGGCGGCGGGGGCGGGGGCGAGAGGCACCGGTGGGGGGGGGGAAGGGGACAAGGGCCCAGGGCGCGACGTGGAACTGCCTCTGTGGAACGTCCGCGACAAAAAGGCCCAGCGCTCGTTCGACCGAGGAGACCGCACTGGAACGCATGGCCTCTGCTTCGCCTGCGGTCCGCCCGCAGGTGCGAGGCGCATTATGGCCGGCGCTGCGGAACGAATCCCCGAGGGTGATTCAGTGCACGTCGCGTTAAGGGAGAATCCGGGAAAGAAAGAAAGAAACGAGCCGCGCGGAGGAAGGGGATAGTAGTCGAAAGGGACGAAATGGGAACGGAGAGGTGAAGTTTGGTTCCCTCACCGGTTTGGAAGAATTTGTACACGTTGTATCCGATTCGTTTGGTCTAAAAGAAAAATTTGATGCTTTCTCACGTTCTTCATTATTCTTTCCGGCGCAAATGTAGGCTCAGTCACGATTTTTTTGAAAACGGAACAAACTATTCTATGGTACGAGTTGAAAGACATGACTCACGTCGTGAGAATGAACGTGCCTCCTATTATTCCTTATGATTTATCGACTCTTGTTCGTGAATGCGTCTTGCAATACTACATTTTGAAATTGAATCACATTAAGTGATTCAATTTTAAAATGTATTGCCGCAAAATGTGAATGAAGATCGTGCATGTTGTAAAAGCACTGGGAATTTTGAAGTATTCTTCACTGAGTGAGTGTTTCGTCACGTCGCAGGAAAAACATAATGTCATCGTGTAATGCTCACAAAAATTACAAAGTCACGTTCTTAAGCAGTATGAGTGCTTTTGAGTGTTTCAGGTTTTTGAACAATACTACTGAAACATGAATGGCATTTGTGAATGAACATTAATCTAACGTACGTCCAGCGTAAGTCTGTAGAGCAGTGCGTACATGCAGTGTAGTTGCAGTAAAGCCCTGCGCGAACCCGAAAGAAATACTATGTAATATTTACGCTTTCCTCACCAATAACAAATGATGAAGGAATAAAAAGATTACTAATTTTTATATTGTCCAGAGAAATGGCCTTCTGCTTTTCAACTATTGGTAAATAAATTTCTTGCAAATTAATGATACATTTTTATAAATTGTCCTACCGTTACACACAAAATTCATTTTATTTATGACTAAATTAAATGTTTTAGGTTTATCTTTTTCTACTTTTTCAATATCATGTATATCAATTATTTTTTACTACTTCGTTTCGACATTTTCGTTGTTCACTGCCCTTCTGCACCACACTTTTATCTTCGGCTTAGATAACGAGTGTTTATCATGTCAAACAATTACAGCAATAGAATTCGAATGAGTCTGCGGAATATGCTGTAAAACAATGTACTCCAAATTTCTAAGAGATATCTTTATAATTACAGTGCGCTTTCATAAATCCAAATGCTAAATGTGACATCAATAAACAAATTAATGTTTTGTATTTGTTATGTAAAAATATTACGTACTCATCAAATTACGAATATTTTTTGACAAATAGAAAAAATGCGAACACACTAGATCCCCTCTTAGCGTAAGGTTCGTAAAATCAGTTTTTTGAATTAATTCGCTTTCATCCGCTCCATAGAAAATGCATCATTCAGTATTTATTTTATTTTCATTGTTTATGAAATGTGAAATGCAATCTCACATACAAAAGATGCAAAAAGGTGGTATGTAATATCAAATACTGAAGAGAATCTCACATTCGAGATCGAAACGTCTAAATAAATAGTGAAAGAAACTGCCTGGAATCATTGTTTCTTTAGTTGAATGATTGGTTTATCTAGTGATCCCTGAAATATTTTCTTTTTTTCTAGGAAATCATAAATTGAATTACACAGTCGATCGCGCTTAACATTTTTGGCCAGTGATAGTTAAAGATGTACAAAAATGATTTAAAGCCAAGTGACAACTTATTTCCTAATGGTTTATTAGTTTTCAGAGCTGCCTCACATTTACGTTTCACTTTTCTTTGGCGATTTTAATTGCTCAAGGGAGTGTATTTTTGAATTCTCAATCTTTTGACATGGTTGACATAAACATATGGAAGAAAACATATGGAAGAAAGTACATTTAGAATTTAATATTTTACAGTTAGTACTTTTTGAATCTCTGACATTTGAAAAGGGTAGCTAATGAAGCTGCTAAATATAAAAATCCTTTTCAGCACTAATGCATGGAAGCTAATACTTATTTTACACTGTTTATTTATAGGAAAGTGTAAATATGCGGTTTGCATACGGCAAAGTCTATATTACGCCAACGAAGACATAGTCCCATAAAACAACTAGGCACGGAAATGTAAACAAAACATTGGGGCGACATGAATCAACATGGCTGCCATATTACATATGAATAATGATCCTAAGAGTAAATACGTATAAATTTCCATCGATTCGCGCTAGAAAATAAGGTACGCAACTAGTAGCAAGTAACTTTGGCGTACTTATTGCAAATGCCTTATTTAAAAAAGCTAACGTTTCATTCGTACGCCATATACCAACCTCTTTACTATAAGTATCGAATTGCATCGTTATATTTTAGATGTTTCATTTTCTTGACATTCTTGTTTGTAATTTGCCGGAAGATTTGAAACGTCGGCCCCGTGCCCTTGGCGGCGTGAAGCTGTGGGTGCCCTTGTCTTCCGCATGTGTGAGCGGGGGCGCGAGGGCGTGGGGCGTGGGGGCAGCGGGGGCGTGGACTGGAGGCGAGACCCAGGGCACCGACGGCTTGCGAGTATTTCCAGATGTTGCGCGCGGCGAGGCGGTGGAGGCGGCGGAGGCGACGGGGTCGGAGGGGCGGGGCGGTGAGGGCGGGGGGTGGCGGGGCGGCAGGGGTAGGTGCAGCGGGGGCGGAGGGGCGGCGGGACAGCCGGGAGAAACGCGAGACGCCTGGCAGGGGAGGAAGGAGAGTGCAACATCCTAATCTGAACGAAACTGACCGCATTCCACGATGCATGAGCTATAGAGTATATGGAGGATCTACATTCGCTTGGTTCAACTGTTTTAAGTAACTCAGGGCCTCATTTTACTGCAGTGCCAATGAGAGGTCCTAGGGTTGCCGACCGTGGCAGTATTTTCGACACTAGCTTTACAGCTGGGTCGGATTCAGTCGCTGTCTGGAGGAGAATTATGGCTGCCTACTGCTCTGATTGGTAGTTTTCCGTGGTTTCTCCGATCAACACAAGGCGAATGCCGGAGCAGTACCCTAACAAACGGGCCACGGGCCGCGCGCGATCCTCCTTTCCCCTTCGTTGCCCTATCCTCGTCCCTTCCACTCCCGGCCATTCCTCAATCCCCCTCCAGTCTAGAGCATAGAGCTTGTCTCGGCTAGGGAGCTGCCCCGTTGGGAGAAGGTACTTAGTTTGGGGGGGAAATTCCGCTATCAGACGAGTAGCTTGGCATCGGATCTCGCCATCTAGCAGGAGGAAATCACCGCCACCTCATGGGGAAAACATGTACTACACTCAGTACAGAATATTGGCCTTAGAAATTGAAGCGCCCAGTAGCACGAAAATATCACATACAGTCAGTCACATTACTACAATGTCGGGTTGACAGAAAAGAGAAAGTTTTGGTGCGTCTCAATTTGATGAGTTTAACGGTTGGCGTATATGGACCAAATTAGGATCAAATAATTCTCATAGATACTCCTATTTGAAATAATGTCACTCATTTAGTGCGAGATACTTTATTTGGTGAATGAAACATGCCTATGTTACACCTTTCTCGCATCGTGAGAAATCCCATGGAGTTACGC
Source organism: Gryllus longicercus (assembly GCA_038098605.1). Taxonomy (NCBI): domain Eukaryota; kingdom Metazoa; phylum Arthropoda; class Insecta; order Orthoptera; family Gryllidae; genus Gryllus; species Gryllus longicercus. Next base: position 1,021,743 of record JAZDUA010000537.1, on the reverse strand, counting down.
AATACCTGGAATGCCAATATCTCAAATTCGTCCTTAACAAATGTTGTTGTAAATTCCTCCTTTCATTCCATTAGTATAGAAATTTGGTAACTCAAGCTTCGTAATATAGAAATATGAGTTTACTTGGTTGTTTTCTTTTCTTTTTCGGATTCGAGGAGACGGTTTCACGCGGTACATACTTTTATATTACAGTTGTTAAACAACAAACTTCTGTAATATCATTCATAGTTCGAAGTAGACCGGTAAATGCATAAAATATAGAAAACCATTCAGATCATATGCACACAGAATGCTTTTAAGAATTCCCTTAATTTTAAAAAATAAGCAGGGGTAGATTTTGTGAGTAATTGCATGCATGTTCGTTTATAGTTATAATCAAAGTTTAGTCATATGTTCACAAGTTAGGCTTTTTAAATTGATTTTAAACAATTGATTATCCGCATTTGTCCACATTTCCAGGTGTAGTACACAATGTCATATATTTGAGAAAAACTAACATATCTTTTAATTTTTTGAACTACATTTTAAAAAAGTTTTTAATTTTATTCTTTCAAACTTTTTCATATAATATTATTTTATCTTCAATAAAGATGTCATCTGCTCATTCCACTGATGGTTGCTAGTGTCCCTGAAAGAAAAGTGCCCTAAATATAAAAATGTATGTGTGTGTGTGTAGCTCCATAACGCCAGGAGTAATTTCAGCCCAACTTGAGACCCATTTGACTGACAATGTGAAAAGAATACTGCGAAGGTAAGACACCCCTAGACCCCGAATGGTAGGGATGGGAAGGAAGTGACAAGAAATATTAAAATTTGTTTGTAACCCGCAATACATCTAATGAATCGCTGGAAGACGGGGTAGCAGGATGGGGGCATTGGGGATGCGGGCGGACAATCGTAGAGGATAGGGGAGGACAGGGCGGGCTTTGCATCCCAGCGCTTCGTAAATTGACAATTGTCAGAAAAGATACTTACTTTAAGCAATAGAAACAACCGAATTGTTTGAATGCAAGAAGGAATTAAATATTTTATGCTTGTAATTTAAACTAAGTGCTTTCACCGTTCTATTTATGGAATGTGAAAGTTTGAGGAATATATTTTTATTTAAATTTTCTCCATTTTGCCCCATATATTGAACATTTTACGTCCTTGTGTATTTAACCATTGTGACGTAGACTGTCTCGTAGTAACCCATGTATCATAAGTTGGTTATTGTATACAAATCCTAACTCAGAAAATAATAAGATAATACGTAGATATTTCTGTAAACTTTTCCCTTCATATAGTTTCTTTCTTTCTTCCTTACTTTTCTTTTTTTCTTTCTTTCTTTCTTTCTGTCTTTCTTTCTTTCTTTCTTTCCCTCTCTCTTTCTTTCTTTCCCTCTTTCTTCTTTCTGTCTTCCTTTCTTTCTTTCTATCTTTCTTGTTATTTTAATTGGATGTGATTGAACTACTATTCTTCTGGCACGATTTCTCCGCATCACACTGAGGTGCACACAGCATGCAAGGGCACACACGTTGACCTTTGAGTGACCAATCCCCGCTGCGCTAGGTTGCGTGCAGCCGATGCGTCAGGCGTTGCTGTCGCCGTAGAGACCAGGACACACGACTCTTGCACAAACGCGTTACATCCCGTCCCGGTCGCGCGGCTCTTGTTGTCTGGTCAGTCTTGCAGATAGCAGATGGAAACCTGCGACAGCGGTGTGCAAGGAACAAAGCGCTCACGCGGCACAACAGGAATTATAGACTACTGTCGTACACAGTTGATTGCAGTAGGCGCTGCCATAGCGCTGTGAGCCGCTCTTACTTCTGCGCTGGTTTCCCTTTGCGAATTGATTCACTTGGGAGATGGTGTGATGCAGTGAAACCTGACGTAAGCGGTCACGAATGGTTTGGACAAAAATTGGCCGTTAATTAAGGCGGCATAATGAAGTTAATGTGGTTACTGGAAGTGTATCTGAAATCAAATTGTGCTCATTAATATGAAATGAAGTACTTTCTCTTTGACATGTTTAATTACCCTAAATGACAAAATACAATTTGAACACTTAGTATCAGTTTTCTCTTCCAGGCTAATAGCAGAACACCCCCTTCACTAGTCCCTCATTCTCTTAGTCAAGAAACTCGCTTTGCTACCTAGACTTCCGATACCCGAGACCTTAATAGATTCCAACTGAAAGGAAGTAAAGATTTAACAACCCGCGTTATTGTTTCGTTCAGAGAGAGATTTACTAAAATCAACTGTCGTCACCTGAAACAGAAAGTAACTTCCAGCGAGATAAGGCACTCTGGATGTCATTATTTCAACTAATCTCAAATGCGGTCCGTCATATTAAATCCACAATCTATACAGTTCAAAGTTGCTTGAGATTACTGCTTAAAGGTCAATCAAGAAAATGAACCTGGGGGCTGTCCGGTTAGTATGGTTACCGTTGGGAAGAGTGAATATTTACAAATGTCTTATAAAAACAATTCCGTTCCACGAAAAAAAGGTCCTAGTTGAGGTGATCGCTTAATAAAGGTGGCCGTTTGATCAGGTTTCCCTGTATCTATTTCGCTACTTTAGGAGTCACACATTTAACAACCAAGGAGCCATCGGTCTTTCTTACCGAAGTGTTCGCTCTGCTCATTTGCTGTTGAAGTCCAAATCGTTTTGGTAACAAACTCCGAAAGGCAGAACAAGATGATATATTTTTTCTTACCTTGAGGTTGTGAATAGAATAAGATAAAAATAATGTGAGATTGTGAGAGAGAAAAGGAAAACGAATGATTCCGTTTCTTCGATTATAAAAACCATAGACTAATTGAAAGGTACACTCCATGCGTCCTAACACATATTCTTTTTATCTAATTTCCTTTTAATCATTCACTACTCTTTGTATAATTTGCTTTACCACAATATGAAATGCATTTCATTAATAACATACTACATGATTGCAATTGGTCCGGAACTTCGTTAACATCGATGATGTAAACAAATCTAATGATCTGGCGAAATTTGTCGAAACTTTAACTTCTTCGTAGTGTAACTAATGGTGTGTCTCAAATCTCGATAAAGATCCTTAAGAAGTTTGAAGGGAATAATGTCATTCGGGAAGAAAATGTTAATCAACGATTCTTCAAACGTTGAATAATCGCTTATAACAAGTGCGGATCCAGAGACAAATTTTAGGAGGGGAAATTGAAAAGGTTTTGGTTCAATGTGCCATATTACCTATTTTGTAAAATGTCTCAAACTATACTATTTAGTATCTAGCTCATGCTGTAATAAGATTTTATTCGTTTTAACGACTCTCCGAAAATATTGTGCTTGAAAGTATCTTGACTATTTAAAATTAATAGTTGCGGAAAAAATTTAGAGAGAGGGTTTTTCTCACATTCTTTCCCGTAGATCCATGTCTGCTTATGAATACCGAAATCACAAACGATCAAAAGTAATTTAGTTTTCGGGGGACTGTTGAATCGAAAAATAACAAGCATACATCGTTACAAAATATTGTTTAGATGAGAACAAAGAACTCGCGACATTCAAAGGAAAATTATGAAGAAAACGCTTCTTTTAAAGAAAATGAAGAGACTCAATACAAAAACTCCTGTCGCCTCTCACATTTAATTCAGAAGAACAAAAGGATAAATGCAACAAATGACTACAAGTAAATGGGAAAAGCTGGCGAGATAAAATGAATGTTTTCGTTGAATTGGAGAAACGTTTTTCTCACCAAGCCGTCCTGGGCATTAGGCCCCCGGTGTGTTGGGGTATAAGCATCGCGGGGAGCGGAAGGGAGGGAAGGGAAGGGAGAGGGGGTGCGCGGGGGTGTCGACGCAGGTGCGAAGAGCAGATTAGCCCGGTGGCCGCCCTCCCCCCCCCCCGCTCCGACACCTATCAGCTCTTCCGCCTCGCTTATGACCTTGCTACCGCGCACCCCGACCCGATGCCTTCCGCCCTCCCTTCCTTACAGGGCAATACAAGAAGTCGCTTAGATAATTGCGGGGACCTCCATATAGTCTATATTTTCCCTAAATCGTTGTTACGAAACTTGTGTTTTTCGGAGGCCATTCCGACACCTTTGAAGATACCGGCGATTCGGGTGGTTTCCTTTTCCCTTTCTCGTTCTTTTTTTCCTTTTCTTCTTATGTTGCTGTCCCTTTCTGTGAGGAGGGTGTTTCGTTCCCTAGCCCGGACCCCGAAGGCGCCGAGAAAAAAGAAAGAAACACGTGGCCTGTTCCTTTGGAGCCTCCCCTCCGAATAAATTTCTCATTCCGTTTCAAATCGGGCGGCGGCGGCGGGAGGCGTGGGCCGGGGCGAGCCCCGTCTCCGCGGGCGTCTTCCGTCTCTCTCTTCGCCGAGATCCTCCGAACCGGTCGCCCGCCGCGGCGCGCCGTGAGAGCGACGGAGAGCGCCGCGCCGCGCCGCGCCCGGAGCAGCACGCCCGTTGGCTGGCGGGCGGACCTTGGCGGCGCGCGGGGAGGGGGCAGGCGGAGGCTCGGCGCGAGTGCTGGGCCGGCGGCGGCGGCACGGCACGGCGCGGGCTCGGGGCCGGGGCTGGCGCGGCGGGAGCGGGCGAGCCAAGCAGCGCGCCGTCAGTCGCGAGCTGAGCCCGGCCGACGTGAGAGGGGGTCGAGCGCGCTGCGCCTTGTGTGACGACCGCGGCGGCGCGCGCTGCCCGCTCGCCCCGTGCGTGCACCCACACGCGACAGTGCGACGCAGTGAGCCGTGCGTGTTTGTGTGTGTATGCGCGCGTGTCATGTGAACTTCTGCGGCGTGACGCCCGTGAGCAGCGGCCGAGCGTGGCCGTGCCATGCGAGCGAGAGGCGCGCCCGAAGGAGCCACAGCCGCAGCCGTGCGCGCTGCCGCCGCCGACGAAGACGCCTGGGCCTAGAGCAGCCGCGGTCGCCGCCGCCGCCCTGCCGCCCCCGCCGCCGACACCCCCGCCCGGCGAGCGCCCGCCCGCCGCCCCAGCGCAGCCGCCCGCCGCCGCAGCCGCCTCCTTCATCCACGCCAGAACGTAAGTCCCGCGGCTGGGACCGGCCGCCTGCTGCCAGCACCCGTTTGACGTCAGTGCCGCGCCACGGCGCACAGAGGGATATTGATCCGCCCACGGCCGCGCCTTCGCGGCCCACGAGACGGGCTCCGGCCACGCAACATCTCCCCCTCGAGCGCCGGCTTCTCGGAACGGTTACCTGCCCGCCGGGGCCGGGCTGTCACGCTGTGTTCCGCGCCGCGAATCGCAACCCGCCGCCGAATTCCTGGGGCCGCGCGCGTTTGCGACGCGTTGTTTGCTTTGACGTCCGTAAGGTGAGAATCTTGTGTGGCGTGCGAACCGCGAGCCGGCGGAGCATGTTTGTTTATGGTCGTGGTGGAACGCGCGCGCGTGTGTGTGTGAAGTGTGAGCGGCGTCGTGTTGTGGGCGAAGGGCCCGCGCGTGGTCGCGCGATCGAATCGCAGCCGCGTGGGCCGCCCGCCCTTTGCGCATGTGCGCGAAGGGCCCGTCTGCTCCCCGCCACGGCCGTCGCCGCCGCCGAGGCCCCTGCACGTGCTCCGGGCTTCGGCCGGGTGGGGGCGGCAGCGGCGGGGGCGGGGCGGAACGGGACGGAGTAATCAAGCGGCGCTGCTAATGAACGCGCTTTCCGTCGTTCCGAGGAGAAACTGTTGTTTTCGAACCTTTTAAAAGCCGTCTGGCGGCGCTAAAGGGAAATTTCTTACGCCCAGGTTGTGAATTGGTTGTTTCGTGCCTGCTAACGAATAATCAATACCGTACGACGTAAATCTTACGCAGCGTGTTTCGTTTTTAGCTCGTAGCAGTGTCAGCCACTGGGCATTTTACTTTTAAGGACATTTAAGTAGCAGCCTAATGAAAATATCTAGTTTACTGGTAAATTCAGGTTTCCCTCAAATCCTACTATTTTTCAGGTAACTGGCTTTTTACAAATGTTCAAAGATTTTTTCGCAGTAGTATGCATTATTCTGTATATGTTGTATATGAACATAAGATGTACATCTTTTTGACAACCAAATGCCGAATATTGGGCCTTCTATAGGTTTCAGAATGGTCAGTACTTTTCTCAAAAATATTTCACACAGCTGTACTTCACATATCGTGTTATCAGTTGGGATGTATCTTCTGTTGTAGAAAATATTTCTTTTTACGCAATTACGTTCTTGGGTAGTGGTCTGTTGATCTTGAAAGTTCGGAAGTTTTCTCTTCGGATAAGCGCCAAAATGCCAAAAACATTTTATTTTAATATCATTTATGTAAACTGTCAGTGATGATAACATGTGAATGGTGGTTCAAACAATATTACTGAATGTCACTTTTTTTAAAAATTGTTAGCAAGTTTGGAAATAGAATATTTCTTGTCAAAATTTTCAACATCACATTTGAGGTAAAATGATAGTATCTGTTGCGTCCGCATTGTGTATTGTATTATTCACGGGACAGAATATGTCAGGGAAATGCTTTTGTATTGATTTTTTTTTTTAAATAAAAACGTCATTCAGCACTCACCATTCATGTATTCAAACTTTGCATGTTCAAAGGATTAAATGGATCATAAATTTGTAGATAACATTAGTGATAAAAATAATAATGAGATTTACTATTTTCAGTAAATATGGGACGATAGCCGTTTGACGTTGAAATATTGCATGCTTCCAAGAAAAACGTTTCCAAGGAAAAGTTGTCATGAGTTTCTCCAGACCAGCATTTCCTCCAAAACATTTTTTTTCTATTTTTTCTGTTGCCTTTGGAAATTTTGAGAGACAGGTGGTAAAAGTGTGAATCCAAACAAAAATTCCGCGCTTTGTCGCAGCGTCGACTCTTTACCTGTAGTATAGAATTACTTTATTGTAAGAAATTCCGACAGATGTTCACACCAAGGAACGTCTTCCCGAAACCGATAATTTTCATTAATACAAAAGATCGTGAGTGACGTAAAAAGTTGCTAATCGTTGTTCATTTGAGGAAAACTCATAACTTCACACTTCATACTCGCGCCACTCATTGATGTGTACAGCCCAAAAGAAGAGGGTGCATCAACATTCCCCCCTTAACATAGAACTCTTACGTACTCTTTACATACGACAATTGTCAAGTAAATGAATAAAACGTACTTCAAGGTAAATGGCGTAATATCAATGACACATTTAATTTAATAAGTACAGTTGAATTTATGTAGAACCATTCACAAGGTTACACATGAAGAGCTTCACATGTGCAGCAATTTCCCAGATGGTTTAAAAGGAGAAATTCGGGGCTCCATTCAAACTTTCCAAAGGGTCGGTAGTCCTCTTTCCCCTCCACTGTCCCGACGCTGTCTCCTGAAGAGACGGAGTAAGGGTTTTTCTGCGTGCGTTTTTCTTTTTTCTTTTTTTCCCCCGTGCGTAGTGCACTGACGTGGGGCTTCGCGTGATCGGCCGTGTGAACACACACACACACACACACGCGCGCGCGGGCGCTCGTGTACTTGTGTGTGTGTGTGTGTGTGTGTGTGTGTGTGTGTGTGTGTGTGTGTGTGTGTGTGTAGCGCGCGCGCAGAGGCCCGTCTGCATGCCCGCATCGCTGCCAGAAATAGCCAGGTAGTATAACGCGCGGCGTTCGCCCGCTGAGCTGCGCGCAGTAAGTGACTGCCCGCGCGCAGCCACAGCCACGGTGCGAACAAGCGAACCGAGATTCGCCACGTCCGGTCAGTGATTGTCGTCTGGGTGGGATTTACCTGCAAGCGAAATAACCAATTCCCGGAGGCTTCCAACGCTAAGAGTGCCTCGTGCCCCGGAAGACGAAATTCTACAATATTTTTAAAATGTCATAATATGCTTGTATGCTGAAAAAAATTGATAACCAAAAAGTCTACTGTACTAAAAACATTCATTAGCCCTAAATATATGTTTGTAGACAAATTAAAAATGTGTTTGAAATTTACAAAATACATATGTTGAATTCTGTAAGCAGGTTGTTAGTTTTATTTATATATACGTATTAAAAAGTAATTCTATTATAATCAGTGATTTTTAGTAATTCTTTCGGATCATTTCCCAAAAGGGGCTGGCCGTGTTTGTCAAGGTGGGCATATTTCTTGTACGTACGTAATCCCTTATTAAATAAAACCAACATTGGTTTAAAACATTATTTTTAATCGTTAAGGTAGCAATATGTTTAAACGTTGCTCTTTAAAATTATAAAATTGCTAAGTAATATTTGTATACCTGATTCTTCGGAAACCTTCGGTTTAGAATAGTCAACCTTTTAAATCGCGTATGTTCAGAATGACAGTGTCGACAGCATTTGGTTTATGAAATACTATTTTCTGAATACTTCTTGCAACACTAAACAACAGACCAGAAGATGCGGAACAAATCTTGTTCTCCAAAACTTATTATGTTAATTTGACACAATCCTATGGAATTAAAGATATTTAAAAACAGTTAGATCAGTTAAAGAACCTTGCTGTACAGATTTTCATTCCTAGTCACGAGCGTTCGAAATGTGCGGTAATGTCTGTTGGAAATCACCCATATGCGAAAAACCAATTTTATTGTATCCGAAAACTTCCATAATAATTTCAGCTCCTCAACTTCTGTATGATCTCTGACGTAGCGATTGTGCAAGAAGATGGAAATTAAACTGTGGCGGATGTGCAGTGAAGTAACAGTGAATTTAAAAGAGCAAATGACGCGTTAAGTGTTTTTCAGCAACAACAGGTACTTTTCCTCCTTTGTAAAACGGTTCGTTTCAGAGATTTTGTATTAAGATAAAACAGGAAAATCATGTTTGAATCGTGATTTCCTTGAAATCCAAACATACCTTATTAATTCATTAATGTCCGATATAGTAATCAAGGCCGTCAAAAGCAGCACCAGCTAGTAGTTTTTTACACTTCTTTATTTTGACAATTTCCCTTCGAACGTTTTTGTTACTATTCTGGTAATAGTGTGAGGAGATTATAAAATGTAAATATAATACATATTTGCCGAAGTGACATTGTTTTAGAGTCCAATCCAAAACATATCTCTATCTTTTCGGAAAAGATATGGTTTTCATCTGTTTAATGTCTTTTTGTTTTTCACTTTATGAAATCTCCTTTGAAATTTTCATAGTAAATTCAACATTCACAGAATCGCATGATCAGGAAGTTAATAGAATTATTAGAACCGATTGCGCACTATGAATCAAAACCGTAGTTGCTTTTCGACTTGTGAGCTATTCTATATAATAATCTCTCGCTCTCGTGTATTTTCTTCTAAGCTGTGAAAACAATTTAGTTACAATATAATCATCACTCAACCAATTACTTCGTAATGTTTCTAGTGCCTTTCTGCACCATGACTCGGATTGAATTTAATTGCAGAGCTTGTGCATTTATGCAATTTATTTTTCCCAATTAGCGTAAACATTACGTTGCTTGGAGTGAAACTATACAAGTTTATGCATATTTATTTCCATATTTGTGCGCAAACGATTATCTTCACATAAGTGAAACAGATAAATGAATTATTTTCTTATGTGTATAGGCGAGAGAAAAAACGTTAATGAATAACTAGATATTAGAACGTACACGAGAAAAAAAATAAAGACTACTCCAATTAGTATTTATCCGTTCTAAAAATCACGATTATGGATGACGTTTGGTAGCGTATGTCTTTGTTAGTACTATTTTCTTTTAAAGAATTTAGAATTCTCAAAAATCAGAATTCAATACACATTTGCGACATTCTTTAGCATCACAAACGAGTGATGCTGGTTATAAATTCAAATTCGCCGACAGTTTTTATGAAGGGGAGATTACACTCCTATTATATCTATTAGTAGTTTGGGGATTATAATATTTTTATCTTGAAAGTTCTAAGAGTGAAGAAGTCTTTGTGTTCGAGTCTTCTCTTGGGGTACGTTCTTTTTTGAAGGATCCTTTTCACACTTAAAATGAGGATAGTTGAGCACAGAGTAAGGTGTACAATAGCCATGTGTTGTTTTTTTCAGCTAGATATTTGGCTAGAACAATTCATGTAGCTTGAGAATATATATCCAATGTGTAATACTATTTTCATGCCTTGAATATTCAAAACTGAGTTGTAATTCATATTCCCCACTTGTTCTTTACATTTTCCCGAAATGTATTCCATTCACTTAACGAAATGATAGGAAATAAGTCATCTTATTTCCTCCTTGATAATAGTTAGTTCTACAGAAAAGACAATATGTGAAGCCTATTTTAAGACTATCAACATTCGACGTTTGATCGGGTTTTACTCGGCGGTAATCTACTTTTTGTCGCCTATATATGTTTTCCGATAACACCTATTCGCGTATCGAAACCTAAAGTGTTGAAAGTATCACAATCCCTTTTTCCTAATACGGAGGTTGTGTTACTTCCGATACTAGAAATTATTTTATGTAGTGTGAATGAAACACTTTGGCGTATACAAGATTGTTAGTTTCTGGAAAATCGGGAAAAATCAGGGATTTCATTGCTCAGAAAAAGTCAGAGAAAAATCTACAAATCTTATCAGTAAAAAAATAAATAAAGGTTCTGGAAAATCGAAAAAAGTAAGGGAAATTTGTTTCAGGAAATGAGTGCCCACCCTGGTCAAGAACGTATTAGCCTTCCTGGCTCTTAATGCAGTGCAGATGTTCAAAACTGGTACAGCGTAAGGTGCTCGGCGGTAACTCTCTATAGCGGCGGCATTCGACGTTCGTGGGCGATTCTGGCCGCGTTGGCGGGCTGTGCACACAACACACACGATTGATAGGATTGATAAGAGCGGGCGACTGCACGCTACGGCCGCCCCCGTCGCCCACGCCGCCCCCGCCCCCGCCGCCGCCGCCCCCGCTGCCTCCCCCGCCCCCGCTGCCTCCCCGCCGCCGCCCCTGGCCCCACGGCCGCCGCCGACGCCATCGCCACCGCCACCACCGTTACCACCACCACCACCACCACCTCCGCCTTATCAAAGGGCACCTGGCCGAGATAGCGGCCGTTGACTCGCAGGGGCGGCGCCGGCGGTGGAGGCGGCGCAGGTCGGTCCGGCCAGGAGGCCCCGCTCGCGGGTCCGCGGGGCCGTCCAGATGGCGCGCGGGAAACCTGAACCGGGTTGAAAGCGGTCGCTGGCCGCTGCGGCGCGGCGCGGGGCGTGAATGAGTTCTTGCCATATTTGTGCGTGGCCACGCGGAGGCGAGAGATCCCCGCCGCCCGGCGCCGCACACTGGGTCCGAACGGGGCGAGACGGCGGCCACACGCGCAAACTAAGGAACACAAAATACCCAATTATGAAGATGAAGAATGCACGAACGTGTAACTGTTACCGTATCGGACTGTTGTACCCAAGTTGGCGGGTTCAAACCCGATCGAAGCCGTGGATTTTTAAGGACGAAAAAACCCTTCGTACGCCTTCCTTCGGAGGGGAAGTAAAGCCGGCTGTCTCATGTTAGTAGATTTACTTGCATGTAAAAGATCCCCAAGCCGAAATGACGCCTCTGAGATGAATTGAAATCGCCTGTTTCTCGCCCAAGAAATACCTCCTTTCTCTGTTAGTTGGTAGGGGCGGAGCGAAATTTGCGTGGTCAGACGGAAAAGCAGGCCTCATGGCCTGAGTTTCGCCACGTAAAATAAGGCAATAATTCAATTCAAGACGTGCTTGTCAGTAAGGTTGTGTTCCTTGTAAGCGTTGTGCAATGTAAACTATATATTGTAGAAGACGTAATAATCATCTATTTACGTTAGATTAATAAACTATAATAAATCAATATTATTAGTATTACGGCCGATTTGACACCTCGTATTTTCAACAAGAAAAAACGTCTTCTGGTTATTCGAAACGGAATAACCGATAGATTCGGTTTGTTTTGGTAAGGAGCTTTATTGTTGCTTAAACAAATAGGCTAGGCAGCTATAAACTGGAGATTATGTTGTTCAAACTCCTCGAACTTTTAAGAAGACTGTAATTGTTCGTGAATGTGGACCCTGCAAAAAAAGAATTCCGTCGTAAGATATTTTGTAATGAAATACAATACATGCATTTTGAGAGTACAGAAAATAATTAAGTAAAGATATTGCTTTAAGTATTAATCGAACCCTTCGCGCAGTATTTATTGCAGTTTTTATTCACCTTTCGGACCAGTGTGCGTTAAGGGGGGCGACGGGTCATGGGGCGGGGGTTTCGTCAGTTGCGACGAGGAAAATGGGCAGATGTCACCCGCTAATAGGATTCCCCACTCGTTACCGCTTACGGACGACACTCGGCGCTGTATCGTCGTCGTTTGACTATCTCCGCTTAGTCAGTGTCGGAGCCACTATTAGGAAAATAAGTTATGAGGTTCTGAGACGGTTTATCACCTGCCGGGTGTTATTGTCGCTGATTATACTAAATGTGCAGCGCGTTGCATCATGCATTCGCCCATATGGATGCAAGATGCCGGGACGTTTTTTGAGTCGGTTACGTAGATGGGGACAGAAAGCAGGTGTGCGTTCGATTTGCCTGACAGTTTTAAGAATAGCGTCTTGTGCATAGGAATTCCGGGAGAGAACGGGGAAGAACAAAACACAACACAATATAATCGCCATTTTAAAATGTTTTGACGAGGAAATGACGCACGAAGAAAAGACATTGTATCATCTTCCTCTTTCCCAACAGGCCACTTCCAGCACCACGTCAGCTGTATGGAGGCAGTGTTGCAACATCGTAATACATCCGTTTTTATGTACAGGATGTAAAATATTTGAATCTGACGCAGTTTCAACACGGCGTTAATCAGTCGTGAACTTAACCAGAAGCAAAGGAATCTAAGATTACACCAACCATCTTTATTTTCGTTGTGAAATTCACCAATATCGTTATCAAATACGATTGCAGAATTTATATTAGCGTTGCATTAGTGAGACTTCGGTCATCGATCGCGTTTTTGTCTACTTTGTTTGATGTTTTCTTTACAAACAAATTATGTCTATACGGAGAAGCCGTGGAATGGAAGCGCCCACTTCAAACCAAGTTTATACTTCATTCGTTTATGATGCTGTGCAGTTCATATGTTTTTTTACGCTCACCCTGTACTAACCGTAGACTGCGCCGTTATTTCCTGAATTTTAAGGCCTGTTTCGTTTACTAACGACGCGGAAAGAATCGATACTCGATGTCCAGAAATATGGCGACGACGTTCTTCGTAAATGGGGACTTTTCCATCAATCCGAAGCAGTCGTGATCCACTACACGCATACGTATTTCGAGTTGCGTGTACGTAGATGGTTAAAAGTGTTTATATTGCCCAAATTAAATACAGTGAATTATGACAGGTCATCAGCTGTGACGCGGATACCTAACCGAGAGCTTCAAAAGCTTAAATGAATGTCACAACGAACTTCCTATTGGATAACCGCGTCTAGCTGATGATGTGACACAAGTCACTATATTTAATTCGGACAATAGTGGGCCGGAGACTGCTGTCGATTGAAAAACCTCCGCTCTGCAGCAAGTCCCGAATATTATTGGTCTTGATTCAAAATCCGACGCATGGAGTATCCCGGCATCTCTCCTCACCGCCGGTTCCCCACTGCGGGCGTCGCAGTCTCGTACGTCGGGGTGCCCGTCGGCCGCTCGCCTTTCCCGGAGCCAGCGGGCCGTCGCCGCCGGCAGCTGAGGCGTCGCGTCGCAGCGGAGCACACGTGTGCGCGACCCCGCCCCGCCCCTCCCCGCCCCCGCCCCGCGCGAACGCCCTTCCGCCCGCGCCGCTGCCGCCGCCGCTCGCGCGAGGAAAATAAACGCAACGCAGCCCCCAGAAGGGCGGGTCCGCCCCCACACGCCTCTGGCAGGCCGTGGCCTGCGCAGTGCCTTCCGCTTGGCGAGAGCAGACGACGGTTCACGTCCTCTCGAGTTGGGTCGCTGAGCAATCGGTTGGAGTTCAATCGCTGTGCTATCGGTTGGAGTTGGATCGCTGAGCTATCGGTTGGAGTTGGATCGCTGAGCTATCGGTTGGAGTTGGATCGCTGTGCTATCGGTTGGAGTTGGGTCGTTGAGCAATCGGTTGGAGTTTGATCGCTGAGCTATCGGTTGGAGTTGGATCGCTGAGCTATCGGTTGGAGTTGGATCGCTGAGCTATCGGTTGGAGTTGGATCGCTGAGCTATCGGTTGGAGTTGGATCGCTGAGCTATCGGTTGGAGTTGGGTCGCTTAGCTATGGGTTGGAGTTGAATCGCCTAGCTATGGGTTGGAGTTGGATCGCTGAGCTATCGGTTGGAGTTGGATCGCTGAACTATCGGTTGGAGTTGGGTCGCTGATCCTTTTGATGAACACTTTACTTGAACACTGTTTACTTTGTGTTAAAACTTCAGATGAAAAACCTGGTTCAAACAAATCCTGAGAAACGGTGTTGCAATCAGCTAGATATGTGATATATGATTCCCGGAAAGATAAGTATTATTCATCAGAGAGGATTTTGAGATCTGTCTCACGGTCCGTGTTTTCCTGGTAAGCCGTCAGCGAAAACTGATACTTAATTACTCACCACCTTCATTGGCTTTCTTCTTTTCCTCACTCCAGGTTTCAAAAAGACTCTTCAATATAAAAGTTCTGAATACATGTTATAGCTATAACGTGTCTGTACAATTCCCTCACACGGCATAGAAAAAGTCGTAACACAAGACATTGAAATTAGTATTGCAATGGTTCGACTGAGTGAAATATAGGATATTAGACTGCCAATATGACACCGTGCTGTGAAAACAACCTAGATTAAAAGCCTCTACTTTTCCGTGGCGAAATTCTCGACCTAAATGGGTAGGATTATAACAGCTCAATGAGGAAATCAGGGGACAGGCTTCAATAGTTTGTTCGAAGCCTCGCCGTTGGGCAACGAAGGCACCTCTTAGCAAATAATGCGATAATTCAGTTGGATTTCTGTGCGGACCAGTGAAGTTTTCTGCACGAAATATAATCGAAAATTAAAGACGGTGTTGATTCGGACCCAAATGAATGGAAGCCGCGTTAACTCTGATATTGGTATTATTGGTGTAAGTGTAACACTAACAACAGAGCAGATACTATTTTTTTTAAATACTGCAACAAAAATATCTTTAACAGTAACTTGTGAAATCTCAAAATCAGACAGCGAAATTAGTTAAGGTCTCCAAACTTGCAAGTGTTAGCTGATGGGATGACACTCAAATAAACAAGGCAAATATCTTGATAACTTGAAATGCGTTGTTAGGATGTACTATACTACACTCTGCTCTAAACTATACTCTGCTCCTGTCTGGTGTCAGCTGTTAACGGTTTTTAGCCAATCGGGAGCTTGAACGTCACCACAGTGACGTCACTGGTGACTTTCAAGCTCCCGATTGGATGAAACTTTCAACAGCTGGTGCATGCCAGGGTCAGAGTTCGGAAAATCGCAGTATAGTAATGATGTCCGGCATAACTATGATCCTGTGGGCAGACTTATGGATATTGTCAGCTTGAGCTCCGACTTCTTAACAAGCCCATCTTGGCATTAATAGCACCACCTGGTGACCATTGCCCGCGAACCCGTGCCCCGCACCTCTCACCCGCGTGTCGCAACGCCCGCAGATGGTAGCAGGAAGCGTTGCTTTCAACGCGCCGAGGGCGCTGACACTTTCTTTCGTCAATACGCGCGTAAGTGGAGCCCGCTGGCCGCGGGCGCGCCGGGCGCGTGCGCAGCTGGCCAGCTGGGGGGCTGGAAAGTCGCCGCTGCCGCCGCCGCCGCCTCCGCGGTCAGCCCCACAGGACCGCTCTCCTTCCCGGAACCGCATCGTGCCACGCCACCGCCGCCGCCTGCGCCCCGCGTGGCCCGCCACGCCTCCCCCGTGATCCGACGCCACCCCGCGTCAAGCTCAGCAAGACCCTTGGGGCGGAAATGACTTCTGGAAGTCGTTGCGAGGGCTTGAGTTCGGATTTGGGCTCCCGAATGTTCAACTACCTCCTTAACGGATGACACACTTTTTTATACCATTCTCATGAGATTGCGACACGTGTTGAGCAGTATGATTCTCGTGATTGCAGTCGCTCGGTACGTGGAAGGAGTATTGTTTGGGAGCGGCGTTATGTTGAGAAAGTTTGATGGAAATTAAGAGTTGTTGCCCTTACATTTTGATTACGAGTTAAAACCATTTGTAGAATAGTTCGTTTTGAAATCAATTTTTTTATGCTCCATACAGGAGTTGAATTGTGTGTAGTGTAAAAATGTATCTGTTTATGTACTCTCATTCATGACTGTTCGCATCTGTGATAATATATCACTAACGGAGAAAGTCGTTTCTGCGGGCCCTTGGCGAAAAAAACAACAGTAGCGTCAGAAGTGTAAGCCGCTTGGGCTGTAAATATACGAGTATTATGTTAATTCACAGCTTTTAAGCGTACGCCTCGTGTTTTCGTTAAGCGGTGTTTTTCGGCATTTTAACATTAAATTACATCTCCATACGGACGACCTTTTTCATTAGTCGTTGCGTACTTGCCTTGACGATCCACGATTCATTCAAGCGCCATTATAACCGAATAATGCGTTGTCCAGTGTCGTCGGCGCCTGCGAGATGTGTTCGACTTCGTGTCTCGTCTGCCTAAAAAGGCGGCCGGTGCTGGACGAGAAGATCCCAGATGGCGGAGGCCTTTTAAATTGTTGAGAAGCGCAAGCACGCGATGTTGGTCCTTGACTGTTGACGAGCTCTGCTGTAAACTCTCCCAGCCTGAGCTCGCCTAGTGGTTTCTCTTCTGCTGCGGAACTGCTCAAATCTCTGGTCGTTTTGTGTATGTGACATCGCAGCATCTATATGTAAATGTATTTAAATATAAGAGATTATTACTGTAACTATGTGTGTGTATATGCATTACTGAAATGTTCATTATTTTCTCGAACATACAATATAAAATGTGCATTTTTCTGTTCTGTTTTCATCCGTTTTTCGTGATATGTGTTCAGTTAAGAGGTACAAAACTTGATAAATATTGTTCACTCTTTTACATTGCCTATATCGATTTTTATGCTATATGAAAGTTCATTCACCAAGCAAGCACTATTCCTCCCACGCTCTCCATATTTGGTTCGCTTCCCTGCAAATCTACTAGAGTTAAATACTACAGTTTCTAATAGGCGTACATTGAACAGTTTTAGCATACCCATTGCTGGTGTATCCTTTCGTATTAAATATAGTTGATAAAGACTAATACTTATACATATTCTTATTATGGGAAAACACTGTCTCTTAGCACTCGAATAGTAACTTTAGTTATAGCCTTGATATACAGCTGACAGTACAGCTAAAATTAATAATAGATTAATGAGCCTACACGCGAAATACGTTATTTAATCGTAGAACTACTTAAAACTTACTCATGTATGTTTTACTTTACAAAATATTACAATGTGTTTGCTGGTGTTTTACACGCACGGTTATCAGAGGTTTCTGAGAGTGGTTGGATTCCAGTTTTTTTTTTCTTCTACCGATCACTTATCATGGGTGTTGGGAGGAAATGTTCTGTCTGGAGCGCAGCCATTCCCTTGGACCATCGCGGAGTCGTGTGCCAACCGCCACTCACCGCGTTGTCGGAATAATGGTTAGCGCGAGCGAGCGGAGGTGCGTGGGGCCAGCGGCCTGGCTTTGTTTACGCGCACGAGAGTTAGTTACAGCCACCCTTTCGGCACGAGCCGCTCGTCGGGTATCGAACTCGAGATTTCCGTCGGCGCTTTCGCCCATCTTCGCGCGCGCTCTGCCCCTTCCCCGCCGTCTCTCAGCCCCTACCCACCCCCACTCCCCCCCGCCCCTCCCGCCCCGCGAGGAAAACAAGTCACGCTCCCGTCTCGCACGTGCTAAATTTCGAGTTCGTTATTTACGAAGTATGAACTCTCCATCGGCGACGCCGGGCCCAACCTCGCGCGTGGGCCCGCCGCCGTTGACAAAATGTTACTTCACAGCTGCTAGACGAAGCACCAGCGGCGGATAGGTTTCGTAAGACGGGGCCCGGGATGTTCTGTTGGGATATCCTATTTGCGAGGGTACGCCAATTCGTGACGAGTAGTTTATAGCTATTGTCATCCCGCACGGACGCTAATAAGCGGTAGATGTTTTCGCTGCGCTGCTGTTGCGCGTTGGTGGTTTTGAAATCAGACCTGACGTATGTCGGCGATGGATATATCTCGAGCAATAAACAACACCCGGTTCCAGTGCGAGGAGAAAACCTTTTTTTTTTTTAGAAAATATATATCTTTCGCCGTTTCTAAGCACCGCACGCACTGTATGTTCCCGTTCACAGATGTGTCAGTACAGCCATAACGTCGCCGGTGATGTATCCGCGCGCGCGTGTGCGCGGTTGCATGTTGTAAATGCAGTGGCCGGTCGTAAGTCGCGCATCTCGGCGCAGAACGACTGGCTCGCAGCTTTTATAATAAGTCCAATTAGCCGCGAGCGCTTCGTTAACCAGTGTGCGGCGGCGGCCCTGCCCCCCCCCCCCCGCCCCGCGCGTCGCCGCAAATCACGGCGGGCGGGAGGGCGAACGCGTGTTTCGACGCGGGAACACGCGTGTATTCGGACGGCACGGCGCTCCGCTTTCGTTCGAGGGAGCGGTGGTGGGTGGAACCTTACGATCGACACGAGTAGTGTTGTCTCCGCCCCCGCCGCTGACTCTGGCTGCTGTTGCAGGATCCGCCCCCCCCCCCCCCCGGCGACACGGCGGTTGTCCGCGTTTCAGCCGTTTTCCCTGTCCCTAGCGCTGTCCCCGCATCTCTGTCTCCGCCCGTCCCTAACGCCTCCAATCATCCCGCTCCTCCCGTTGCACCTTATCTCCGGCCCCGTTGCCGCTCACGACCTATTTACAACCCTCTACACACTACCCACCGGGCAGCCAGCTCGTACGCCCGACTCTGCCGTCGTTGTGAGCGTGGGGAAACAATGGTGCCGATTTTGACCGAAATTTTATGGTTTAACGTAAACGAAAATGGTCTCAGTGGACACGAACGTCTTCAAAAGATCTCCGAAAGTATTGTCGATCAGAGGAAGATCTGCTTCGTTTAGTTTTGTCCGTCTAAATATTGTGTGGGACTCTTTGTCCGTCCGACTGAAATTTCAGCCTAAAATCGGCTCCAATATGACCGGCGGCGCCACACATTCGGCATTCGCCGAGCAGCGGGCTCCCGCTCGCCCAATCCCGAACAGCTGACTTGTTTGGCGAATGTTCGCTTCCCTTTGATGTGTCCTAAAGATCGCCACGCGGTAGGTAGGGCGAATGCCGAATCGCAAGCAAGCCGTCCACACTAGTCGGTATTCGGCGAGCGGTTGCTCGGGATCCGCTGTATGCCGTGTGTGTGGGAGCCACCTTTACAGTCGTCATCGCAGCCGCTTCATGCACCAACTCCGCCGTAGCCGTCTGGTCGCGGAGAAACTACCGCGGGCGGCGGCGGCGGCGGCGGTGGCGGCGGCGCGCGTGACGAGTTCTCCGCGGCCAAACGGCCAAATAAGGGAAGGCGACCTGCGGCAGCGGCGGCGGTGGGCCGGGAGGCGCGGCGCGGCGGGGAGCGGGGAGGCGAGCGGGGCGGGGCGGGGCGGTTGGCGGGAACCGTGCCAGGCAGCGGGCCAGCCAGCCGGTCGACCGCTCGCGTTGTCCCGTCTCGCCCCGCCCCTCCCACCCTGCCCCGCGTCCCGCTGCTCCTCACAGCAGACTCGCTGCTTCCGCTCGCGGCGGTGCCTGCCTGCCCTCTTGTCTTCCGACGCCTGGCGGTCTTTCTAGTCTCGCGCAGACTCGTTTCGAATTTCGATACGTCTCTTTGGGTTCGTCTTATTCGCATACTTCGCCAATGGTGAATTATATCATTTGAATCATTTATTTCAGAAACCCTTCAAACGCCAAATTCCTCATTTCCAGAAAACTGAGAAAAAGTCCCAATTTTTCAGATTTAAAAATATTTTATTTTATGAACGCAGTTGATAAAAAAATATTTACATATAAATATGCACTAAACGATGTGTCTAGCTTTTCGGAATAATAATTCGTCGCCAAAGGGTGTATTAGATTTCGACGTTTGAGGGTCAATTGATTCAATTGAGGCATCCAGTGAGAGAGGGAGCTTGCTCACAAATTTCAGAACATTGATTTATTGACAAATTCAGTGTAATCATTATCAAATACTAACGTGAATCCATATTTTGAATTTTGTGGGTTAGCTTCCGCTTTCATTGGATGCTTCAATTTATACTTTTTTGTGTATTTTATTATTAGCTTTTATACTCACCCGCGGCGTTTGACGTCTGCGTGCTCATTTTGCGTCATTTTGCTTTTTGTTGCTCGTCATTACTTTTCTCCTTTGTCACCCCGTTGCATAAGAAAGTTACTTTGCATCTCGTGGATCATTGGGTCACATGATGTCATGCTGTCTCTTGGGTCTCCAGTGCTCTTGCTGTAGCTTCGGGTTGTTTTCCGTTGCATCTTGCATGACTCTTTCAGTTTTCTTGTGCTTCAGTTCTTGAGTGCTGCTGCTACTGCTTCCAAGTAGCCTCTACTAGTTAGTCTCTTTACAGTGGCGTCTCTTTGCATCTTGATCGTTCTATTGTGTGAGGCAGCCACGAATTGCTATTGCTTCTCGGGGCATTTCAGTCTCTCTTGTACGATACAACCTGAGTTTCCGCTTTTTTTCCTACCAGCCATCCTTTCTCTTTTACTGCCCTTTCTTTAGGTGTCCGTTTAGATTGTCTGCCTCCAGAGTGGTTTCCTTGCTGCCCCTCCTGACACATCGTAATACCTTGAATTTTTGATAGGGATTACATGTTGATTACAGCTAAGGAGCGTGTTTCCACAGGAATTCAGAGTCCTCGCACTGGAATACATATGCACCCAATTGCGCATTACGTTCCGTGAAACAATTGTTTAGAATTTAGCGATTTTCTCGTCTGGTAACTATGAAGTTTTTTGAAAAACAACTCCAAAAATCGGTAGACTAAAAGGAAAGGTTAGTTTTTTTTTCTAGATTCGGAACGAACCACTCTATTCCCGTTGGCACGACATTTTCCAAGGTACGCCGTGTGCTTATCAGTTACACAAAGTGCTCCCAGTCAGCTTATCAGCCGACAGTTCGCTGACGTCCCTTTATTTCTTGGCATGCCATTCATCATTGTCGCTCTGTGTAGTGTGTGTGCTGTCGGTCAGGCAACACGCAGCATGAAACGTGTACGTTATTCTCTGGTTTGTTGCGAAACGCGACTCACGAAATGCGGATAAATATTCTCCTCTAGAGGAAGGGGCCATATTTGGTAAGATACCTGACGCCAAACTACGGCTGTGGTTCTTAGTTGTGTGTTTGTTGACGGCTCTTCAATTCTCTATCGCAAATTTGTCGCAATGTGCGAAACAGACAGTAGGTAGTAGGGAGTTTGCGCCACCTCGAACGCTAAAGATTTTTTCCGCATGCGCACTTTTTTAAGTTTCGTACCACTACGGTGCATCTGCGCATGCACAGAATATCGATTGTGCTGTCGCTATGGTGTGTACAAACTTCCTCATAAAGAGTTTGTGCCACCTCGAACGTCAATCTTTTCCGCATGCGCACTTTTCAGTTTCGTACCACTTTGGCGCATCTGCGCTTGCGCAGAAGATCGATAGTGCTTAAGCTATGGCGTTCACAAACTCCCTAATACGCCGCCTCGTTCGTTCGATATTCCGGGACGGAAGCCTGGAGAGGGGGGGGGCGGATCGTGTGGACGGCATTGCTAGGCGGTTCCGCGTGTGAGGTGGAGCTGCGTCGTCTGCGGAAACGCGTGTCGCCGCCATCGTCACCACCGCCGCCACCCTCCCCCATCCATTACATTACCCACCATCCATTACGATTGCTATCGTAGCCGCCACCGCCTTTCCCACCTACCTCTATCACCACCACCACCACCTCCACCACTACCACCTCCACTAACACCCTTACCACTCGTACCACTCGCCTCCACTTCCTCCGCCATCGTCATTACAGCCTCCCCCGCCGCACTATCGCATACGTATTCGCCACCGCCTTCTACTCTACCACCACTTCCTCCATCTCTACCATTACCTTTGCTGTTTCGTTGCACGGAATGGCATTCGCCTCTTTCTGCACTGCACCACAGCCCACACGCCTCCCTACGGAACAGTATAACGCTCGTCGCTATAGCTAAAAGGAAGTGCTGTAATTTTTTTTTTTAATTTTTTTTATTAGAATTTGAGGCTTCTTGAATATTTATGATACTAAAAACTTTACTACATGTCCATTCCAATATTAGAATACTCCGTTTCAACGCGCATCAAACATTTTCGTTTCCAAATTAAAAGTTCTTAGCTTTTATTCATTCATTCATTCATTCATTCGACGAGTAGATTCCCTAATGAAATGCGAATCAAAAGCAAATGTATCACAGGTGACGTTTTCCTTCTTCATTCAGAACAAGTTGTGGACCAGTCGAGAATGAGTCTTGATTACCCCGTGGTCGCAGTTGCCCACAAGAGCCGCCGCCGCCGCCACCGCCACTGCCGCGGGCGAGCTCTGCAAACAAACGCGCATCGAGGCGCGGCCGAATACGAGGCTAGCTTCCATATCGCTCTCTCTCGTTGCCTGCTCTTCCCCCGAGCTTCCCTCCATTCAGGAGGCAAATATTTGCGTTTTTCTGCGTTGCGCGCCGGCCGGAGAACCCCTTCTTCCCCCGCGGAGTCCCAGGGACTCGGCGAACGAGCGAAGGAACGAGTGGGCACGAGAGCGAACGAACGAATCCCCACGTGGCCCCTTCCTCCCGTCTTGACGCTCAGTAGAGGTGACGCCTCGGAGCCGGCGAATCTTCTCTCGGATCGGAAGAAGTTCCTTCCGCCTCGCGCGTCGGTCGGTGGATCTGGCGTGCCCCAGGGATCCTTCAGGCGCCAGGAATTGGTGAAGAGATTGACGTAGCGTGGTTTCCGTTCTGGGGAGAAGTCGCAAGCTGTCGAGAGGAATTATTATTCATTTACGTTTTGGATATTTCACGCTGCAATGCGTATTTGGTTTTTATTAGTCGTATTTTGTTTTAGTTAGTATTTCGAAAAGTGATGATGATTTAAAGCATTATATTTACTGCTACTATATGTATAGAGATAAAAAAATTAGTATATCTCGTCCCCTTTTAAAGATCGTTTCTTAATCAGTATAAATTAAAATAAACTTTCTTGTCATTATTTGCTGAGAATTACATTTTTCTCTCAACTAAATAAAATACATTTCTGTTTCTGACCTCGGCTGAACTGATTTATGTTCATTTCTAATTTCATATAAAAGTGGAACGAAACACTGCAGATCAGCTCGAAACAACAAATTCACTTATATCGGAGGTAATTCTGATGAATATATCATCGGTGTTCGTGTTTGTTTTTCACTACTGCCGCGTTTTCTTCGTTTTGTGATTCCCGTATTGCTAGAACCGAGTATTACCAGAATTCAGAAGGAAAACTACAGAGTGTGCCTGTACTCAATGCTGATGCCCTGCTGGACAGTGCTAAACCGTTGAATTGGTGTCTGTTAGTGCGCAAGCGCTAAGAGAAGCTAAACTGTTGCGCAAGGGGGTAAATGAGGCTAAAAACGACGGCGCAGCCTCATGATTCGCAGACGGACGCGGTGGCAAGTCCATCCTCCACCGACTGTGCGTGTGACTTACCGGTCTTCGCGGCCGAGGAGGCTCGTAAATCTTCGCTGAAGTCAGTAACCTTGCGTTGCTTTGTAATCGTTCCATCTCGGATTTCAGAGAGCTCGTTTATTCGACCAAAGAACAGGCGGGAGGAATCCTGATTTTTTGCGCGCATGAAACACTCGGAATATCCGACAGTTGTCTGGACTTTGCTAATTGCTCGTAGCAGGTGTCCTCGCAACAACATTGTATTCGACGACGTCTAATTCTCATACTGACTGAAGATAAGTTACAATATTTATCACTTACAATTAACTTTTTAATGTAAAGAATATTATTTGTTTTAGTATATAAATAGTTTAACATTATGTGTGCAAAGCATGTGAATTTGGAACATAAATTTTCTTTTTTTTAGCTCTATTCACATAGTTTCTACTTCCATTGAAGTGGAAGAAAAATTCAGTTGGGTCATCGCAACCAATAGAGCAGTTCGGGACACGAAGCGACACTGTCTGGTCGGCCGCAGCCTCTTCGGGAATTATAACGCACTTACAAGTTGACCCAATCAACCGCGCTCGGTCGCACGTCTGTGTTTTGTGAGAATTCCCGGAACGAGGCTTAATTTCGTTACGACACTTGTTCGCCGCCGACTCTGTCGCCTCTCTGCCCACCGTCCTGCACTCCCCCCCCCCTCCGGCTGTCTTTCTGCCTTCCGAACAACATCGCCAATTTCCTCGTCCACCTTCTTTCATCATCTTCCATCATCCGTACCATCTATCCGTCTCCCGATACCATCGCTCACCAATAAACTCGGCTTCACAGTGATGATGCGACATCGATAACAAAACTTCGATGTTATCACACATCGCTGATAAAAATACATCGACTAAAAATCATCCATGTTTTTGGACTGGATTTGTAACCTAACGTTAAATTCGTGTGTATTAAAATTTAATTTGACGGTGTTCGTAACTATCAATTCGCCCAATAAAGGTACGAGAAGAAGGGGCAGACCCTACGCCTACAGCGTATTTGTTACCTTATCTCTTAATGTGCGAGATGAATATGAAGGAAGAGGAAATACAAGGGCATGGAGGTCATCTTGAGCGAGAGAGTTTGGGCGATGAAGGTAGTGCAAATAGCGTTCCTTTAGTGCCAACACATGAATAACTGTGTTACTATCAGTTATTTCATGTTGTAACTGCTACAGTACTGTGATTATGGGAATTTTCAAAAACAAAACATCGGAAAAGAAAAAAACATCGGTGTTAATACCTCGATGTTTACAAAATATATTTTTCTACAAAAACATAGATGTTTGAAAAACTTTGTCATCAATGTTGCATTCTTATTTCACAGTTCGTCCAAAAGTTCGCTTAACATGTACCTCATCTGCGGAGTCAAGCTCTTAAAGATATTCTCCCCTAAGTGACCGGGGAGTTAATCGCCGACTATATTAACGCGCTGTGTTGCGTAGCTGTTGTTGAGTGGTGACTGAGGGAAATTATCACCCGCCATTTTGTCACTGCCTCGTATCCGTGGGCCACTCTTTCACGTAGTAGTCACACGCTTCCTCTGGCTGCATTGGAGCATACTCGTATCTGGCCTCTCTTTCCGTACGTCGTCCATGGCTTTTATGTAGTATTACCCATCATGTGTTTCCATCTTCTACGGTTTCTCGTTATCTGTTTCACAGTTTTTCTCTCCGCCAATGCTACGTCTTTCTCCCGATTCCTTTTCCTGTCGCGTCGCCCCGACCGCCCACGCTTCCGCTCCCGTCCAGCCCATAAACTATCCCATATCTCGCTCTTCTACTCCCACTCTACGACCTGTATATCAAATACTCCTTACTCCATAACCCCACACCCTATTCCCTGCATTGGATTCCCTCCACTCCACATCCCACATCTCGAAACTCACGCCTCACACCCCGCACCTCACCCTTTACACCCTTCACCTTAGACACCGCACCAGTACTCCGCACCTTGCTCTTCACACTTCGCATTCCATGCCCTATACTCCACTCTCAGCGTTTCACACCCCATACTGCACACCTCACATTCTACACACCGCACCTCACCCACCACACATCGCACCGTATTTTCCACACTCTGCATCCCGCAACCTGCACTCCACACCCTCACCTCATACTCCGCACATTGCTGTTCACTCTCCGCATTCCACACCCCGTTCTCCACACCATACCACACATTCTACACACCGCCCCTCACCCTCCACACCTCGCGCCCTATTTTCTACACACTTCACCCTTCACCCTGTACTCCACACCCGTCCCTCATACTCCATCCTTACATCCCACTCATACTCCCCACCGCGCACCCCCCATACTCGCACCCGCGCGAGGCCCGTCGATGGCGGTGGGAGACAGCACCCGCTGCCTCCGCGGCAGACTGCGCGCTTCGTAAACAACTCGGCAGACGACGATCCCGGGGTTATTCCTGGTGTCGCGGCAGCTGCGCGTCGCCCGCCGCCGCCGCCGCCGCCGCTGCCGCTTCCAGACGCCGCTGCCCGCCAATTGGGGCGGGGCGGCGCGGGGATTATTGACGCGTTTATGGAAAAGCGCTGGGAAAACACGCGGCGGCTGCCACGGATTCTAAGCGCTTTCGAATCTCTATGTTCTAAGATTTCCCGTTCTTCCAATAATCTCATGTTCAGTGGTATTATTAGGAAACGTACACACTACAAACACCTAATGGGTTTACACGGAATTGATGGCAAGGGATCTTTAACGTTTAGGACAGGTTTCATGTTAAGTATATTGGATAAGTGGCTGAAATACCAAGCGTTGAGTTTTGTTTTTATTAATCACAGACTTCTATTAGGCAGGAAAATAAATAAATTCAATGTATTCTCCGTATAGAGTACTCCATCTTATTCTGTCCCCCTATTGCCGCGTCCCTGCCTCTCATCCGAACTTACTCTACAACAACTGAAGAGTGTACACCCAAGTTCACTTTTAAGGAAAACGAAAGGGAGACGGGTTGAAATCTTATGACCTTAAATTTCTCTTGTTTTGATCTTCAAGTGTACAAAATATCATTACATTTATACAAAAAATGAACTTCCGTCCTTGCTTAAAAGAGAAGTATACATTAATTTGAAAAAAGTAGCGTACTTATGCCTGACAAAACTGGTCATTTCATTGAAAACTGCATCGACTCTGTTCAGTTATTCCAGAGATCACTTCGGACAAACTGACAAATTTCGTAACAAATGAATTGGCCATCTAAATACGCTTATGAGATGATAAAAATGCAGAACTTTATTTTTAAATCAGTTTAATTTTATTTATATTCAAAATGTATCTTCTTAGTCTGAAAGTAAATATGTTATATCATATTTGATAAACATTTTCTTTAGCAAGTTGTCGGTGGATTTACTATTGCAAAAAATGTGGCTATGTAACATGAATTCGTACGTTGTGTTTCGGATTAGTCTGAAACATATGTTCACTTAAGTCGCAATAATTGTTCAGTAAATGTCTAGCTCAAAATGTATATTTTGTAAAGACCTGTTAAATTAAGGGTGAAAATAAAAATAAAATAATAGTTTCAATTGTCACGCATCAGTGAAAGTTTTATTTACCTCCTTTTAAGCATTGCGTTTAAAGTAATACAATGACAAGATATCACGTCGCTTAATGATATTCGCTGTTGTTTCCCCAACATCGCATTCATGTTGGTAATTCTCAAGGAGTGCAGAAACACGATGGAGTGTACACGTTTATTAGTCGGTGTATGGGGAATAAACACGCACTTGTCGCTTGTATCCTATCCGGTGACTCATAAAGGCGCGACTGCCCCGCGGGGCAACAAGTGCACTCGGTGAGCGCCACCTGCGAGCGCGGGTCTGGGCTGGACTGTTGTATGCGTGTCCCTGCCCCGCCCCTCTCAGCCCACCCGCTCCGCCCTGTCCTGCACCGATCCACTCCTACCCGCCCCGACTCACCCCGTCCCGTCTGCCCCGCTCCGCCGACCCCACTCCGCCTTGTTCCGCACTGCTCCGTCCCCCCTGTTCCGCCCCCTCCCCCGCTCCGTTCTGCCCCGCCTCGGTCCCCTGCACCCCCTCCGCCCTCCTCGCTCCACCCGCTCGCCCTGTCCCGCACCGCTCCGCCGGTCCTCCATCTTCCCTGCCGCCCGCCCCGCCCCGCCCTACTCAATCCTGCTCTGCTCCGCCCCTCGTCCCGTATAGCTCCACTCCGCAGCGCACCGCCCCGTCCTTCACGCCCCGCAATTCCTAGTCCCGCCCCGCCCCGTCTGCCCCGCTCCGCCCACCCTACTCCGCCATGTTCCGTACTGCTCCGTCCGCCCCACACTGCCCGCCCCGCACCCGCTCCGCCCTGTCGCGCCCCGCTCCGACAGACCCCGTACAACCCGACCAGCACTGCTCCACTGCGCTCCCCCTCGCCCCGCACAGCTCCTTCCCGCTCCGCCTCGTAATTTACCGCCCCGTCCTCCCGGCGCCGTCCTCCCTGCCCCGTCCTCCCGCCCCCTCGTCCCCACCCTGTCTTCCCCGCCCTGCTCCGCCCCGCAATGCCTTGTGCCACACCATTCTGCCCCGCGTCCTGCCCCGCTCCGCCCTCGGCGGTGGCACGCTCAAAGGGACCTCGCAAAGGGCGTTTGCAAGCCACGTTTACGTGCCCCCGGGGGTCAGCGAGGCCAGAGCAGCTGCGGGCCGCCCCCGCCGCCCTCCTGTCGTGGGTCTCCTGTTGTGCCATTCTCTCTATTGCTCTTGTTGCTTTGGATGTCCATTCAACTGACACCCCTACTCCCACCTCTGTCGCCATGCCACCCTGCGCTAGTCTTCGCTCTCCTACTCGCGCACTAGGAAGTTGTGAATTTTTGAAAAGATACTTTGAATATTGACTTTTGCATTTATATACACGATATTTGAAGGTAGACGAAGATGTGGATACTCCCAATTTCAAAATGTGATAAAAAATATTTTTTTAATAATACGTAGGTAATTTATACAGCAGTGTTCTTCCCATCATTGTGTGGTCAATTCCACGTTTTGCACTGTATGGATCAATATTGTATCTTATTGAATTGAAAATAATTATAATTCATCGAATATCGTGTATTACAGTGACACCGTTTCGAAACTTTATTTACCCACTAGATGAACTCTTGCGAAAATTTTGCACATTGGAACTCAATTACGTATATTCTATTTGCCTGCGATGGATTACTGTCCTTCGGATAGTCGCTTTCACCCAGCCAACGCCTCTGTGCGATCTGAACCCTCAAAAATGTTTTTTACTTTTTTACTGATCTTACATTTGAACATGATCGTGTAAATTTTCGCGTTCAATGTAGTAACAACACCACCACCTCCGCGCTCTTTGTAAACGTGAGCATGCAATTTCTTTCTTGTTTCTGAAATCTATCAAAACCGACCGAGCAGCGACGTCTTACTTTAGTTTCGATACCATGGTATCGTCGATTCTTCCTGTTCTAATTGTCGCCTCCCCGAGCTGCCGATTTTCCTCCAACTTCCACAGCGTTTTTACCTCTTTGGCAGCCCGTGGCCCCCTCAGACCTTCTCCACCTCGTCCTCCACCCCCCACCCCCGTCGTTGTTGAACGGAAGGCTCGCCCAACCGCGCCGCCAGACAATACGACTGCTTTCTTTACCGTCCCCTCGCTGTTCTCCAGCACACCTGCGCAGGTCGCTCCGGGCACGAAAACATCCCGCGCCCCGCCCCGTCCCGCCCCGCCTCGCCCCGCCCCGCCCCGCCCCGCCGCGCCGCGCCGCGCTCCCCACCCGCGCTCTTTCAGCGATCGCCCACAAATCCCGACGTGCTGTGCTCGCGCGCCGCTAGCAACAAAGGCTTTCTTCGGAGGAGACGTTCCGACAACGGGCGAGCTTTAAAATTTCCCGTTCACATTACGCAGTTTATTGCGTAATTCAAATTGTGCAATGGCGTAACCGAGATTTTTCTAGTGGGATGACGAGGTATAGATTTTGTATCCATCTGACTTGATGGTTTCTTTTAAATAATGTTTTTGATAATGCTAAATTTAATATTTAGTTTTATTTGTTGATTTATAGGATTTTTGTCACTTTAGATAATTAGTAAAATGCATATTTGTGAATATGTCATCGACTTTGGGGAGAGGTGAAACTTTATGCCCTTCCGTGGGGGAACGAATTGAAATACTCTTTGCTTTATGAAACAAGTGACAGGTAATAGTGCATGTAATTAATACATCCATTCTTCACATATCACAATATCTTTACTATAATAAAATTTTTATAGCTGAAGGGAAAGAAAACAATTCTCGATGGTAAAGCTTATGACGTACGTATTTAAAGTTCGAGTTAATGAGAGGAGTAATTGTCAAACCTAAGATATAAACGTCATTTACCGACTCTTCTTTGCTGAATGTTTCTTTTCATGTAGATTCACTACACAATCTTCAACTATCACACATTCTTCAACTATCGTAAATCATCATTTTTAGTGTCGTTTGCACAAAGGGTATGTCATCCGATTGCAATGGCACTGGTTTAGTGCCATGACAATATTTTCCTATCGAATAACTACTGAAATAATAATTCACTCCTTTTCGGTGTGCGTTTGTAGCAGGCCCCCGGATAGGTGCTTAGTAAGCTTCGGAAAAAATATCAGGAAATTTGTAGATTCGTTAGAAATCCATGAAAATTTTGTGATAGATTCCTAAAACATTCCTAAGACATAGTGCAGCATTAATTGTTGCTCAGTTACTATTTGATGATTTTTTTAAAAAAAATGTAGGCTACTTCATCACGGCGAAACCAGAGAACTGTAAAAATAATTTCCATTTCGCTTTAATATTTTTTAAAAATATTGTGTAATACTTCATAAATATTTTAAGTGAAAAAGCGTTGGAAACCCGGAAAAAAATCAGGGACATTTATTTCAGGAAATGAGTGGCCACCCTGAATGTGATAGAAGACCAAAGAAAAAGAAGGGTGTCAAAATGACATAATTACGTTTATTCGAATTTCACACGTTACGTTACTACTGTTTACACGGTACTCTACACGTTACGTAACTATACACCTTATGTTACTATACACGTTACGTTACTATAAGCGTTACGTTAGTATACACGTTACGTTAGTATACACGTTGCGTTAGTATGCACGTTGCGTTACTATACACGTTGCGTTACTATACACGTTGCGTTACTATACACGTTGCGTTACTATACACGTTGCGTTACTGTACACGTTACGTTACTGCACGTGAAGTGCAGTGTAATGCACTCCGACATAATATATTAAAGTCATGTGCTACGGGCGGCGAGATCAGTGCTCCGCAATCCGAATCTCCTCGAGTTCAAACCAACGCGGACACCCCAAGGCTCCCTGGCCAACCTCCTCCGGCACCGGTGTATGTGTGGGACGACGCTGCAAAAAGCGAAGTCTTTGCTGACTCGCTCGAGCGGCAGTTCCGACCCAACGACGCCGGAGCCTGCGATGCCCACGTGACTGCGGAGCGCCTACGGTGCCTCCTGGCAGTCACACCGAAAACATCAGCTCGTCGCGTGACGGACGGAGAACTCCGCGGAGTGCTCCGCCACCTCAACCCAAAGAAATCTTGCGGCCCTGACGGCATCACCGTCGCCCACTTGAGATCCGTTGGTGACAAAGGGGTTGAATTTCTCCTGGCACTTTTCAATGCCTGCCTAGCACAAGGATATATCCCGCGCCCGTGGAAAACAGCTAACATCTGCTTAATACCCAAGTGCGGTAAGAGCCTCTTCCTGCCGAGTAGTTATAGGCCCATTAGCCTACTCTCGCTCCTAGGAAAGACTCTAGAACGCCTCATACTGGTGCGCTTGCAGCAGGAAATACGGCGTCTAGGTCTCCTCCGAGACGAACAATTCGGATTCAGAACGGGTCATAGCTCCGCGCAGCAGCTGACGCGCCTCTGCACCGAGATCGGCCTCTCTCTCGAGAGGCGGCAGAATCTGCCTACCGTCTTCCTGGACATGCGGTCGGCCTTCGACACGGTGTGGCATGAGGGGGCACTCTTATGTCTCATCGAGTCAGGGATAAGCGACTGCTACACCAGACTGATCGGTAGTTTTCTCACAGAGAGAACGTTCAGAGTGCGAGTTAACGGCGTACAGTCGTCCTTAAGACGCGCCGAGGCGGGAGTTCCACAGGGGAGCGTTCTCTCCCCCACCCTCTTCGGCTTGTACGTCAATGATGCGCCTCTGCTAGCAGAAAGGAGAACGGGAATT
This sequence comes from Gryllus longicercus, assembly GCA_038098605.1. Taxonomy (NCBI): domain Eukaryota; kingdom Metazoa; phylum Arthropoda; class Insecta; order Orthoptera; family Gryllidae; genus Gryllus; species Gryllus longicercus. The sequence continues at coordinate 989,899 of JAZDUA010000537.1, read as the reverse complement.
CAGCGTTGCGGGCTCCTGATGTTCGCGGATGACTTTGCGTATTACGCGAAATCGGCGAACAGCAGGCAAGCAGTGAGATATCTGAACGAATGCCTCGCCGCCTTTCCCACCTGGCTACGCCAGAAACGCCTGACCCTAAACCTTGAAAAATGCGTGGCCGTTAACTTCACCCGTCAGAGGGCAGACCCCGAGGAAACGGTGTTGCTTGCGGGCGCGCATCTTCCTTGGTCCCCATGCGCGAGGTACCTTGGCGTGACTCTAGATCGTGGCCTCTATTGGCACGAGCACGCCAAGGACCTTCGCCACAAAATTCTTGCAAGGACCTCCCTCTTGCGTCCCCTCCTTAGCTCCCCGGACCTATCTCTCTCGCAGAAGCGTCTCCTTTTCACCGCCTGCATACGAAGTTTATGGACCTATGCTTGCGAAACCTTTGCGGCAGCGCCGGTCTCGACCCTACGCCCGATTTGGGCGGCCGAGAACCGAGCGGTGTGGACCGCCACGCGGCCGCATCTCCCTCCTCCTCCTCCTAACCGCCACCATAGGAACAGTGCAACCTACGGGGCCTTGGGCGTGAGTCGTCAGCTGCCAGAGGAAATCCGCCGGAGGGCACACACGGCGCTCACGCGGGCGCTGGGCCCGAAAGCTCCGCGGCTCTTGCGCGAAACCGGCCGGGCAATGAACTGTGAGGTCCACCGGGCGTATTTTGCGCCGAGAGGGCCCAAGCAAGTGGCCTCCACGTTCCGGGCGCTACCGCCGCAGCTTCTCGCAGAACTCTGCGAGCAGCGGCGTGAGGCTCCCAGCGGGACGAGTGAGGCTCCGCCAGTTACAATTGCCAGGGCACATTGTGCCTAGCCGCCACGGACGCTCGGAGCAAAGTCGGCGCCGTGGCGCACATAGTGTAAATAGTGTAAATAGTGTTTAGGATGTATATAGTGCCGTATGAAAGTGCGTGTGTCTAGTGATCTAGTGTGAATGTGCGTGTGAATGAGAAAAAAAAAAAACAAGAAAACTAATACATTAAAGCATGAAGAAGAACAAACACTTGTGTTAATCTTAGGTTGCCGGCCAAAGTGCCGGCTTCATCCATAGGTTAAGTTAGAAATAAGTTAGTAAGTAAGTTCTGCCCCCTTCTTTGCCGCATAAGCCATAGAGCTGCGGCGTATGCTGTACCCCAAATAGTAAATAAACTCCCGCCTCGCCAGGGCTACTGGCGGGGGGAAAGTTGAAAAATCTCCTCGAGTTGGCTGGGTTCGCCAAGAAGGGCCTGCTCCCGAAACGCGGCGCCGCGGAGGGCGTCCGCGGAAGGCCGTTCTCGGCGGGCCCGGAGTGTGAACGGCTGACGCGGGCGGGCGGGGGAGGGGCGGCGGCCGCTGCGGCGGCGGAGGAGGAGGCGGTCGCGGAGGATCGGCAACGTCGCAGGGACGAAGCTCAGCCAGGCAGCTGGACCCCGGGCCAGAGGGGCCGTGAAAAGAACCTGCCCGCCCGCCTGCCTGCCTTCCTCCCGCTGCGGCACGTCCCGGGGCCCGGCCCCTTGCAAGGACGGCTAAGCTGGCGTGACGCGCGCCCGGCTCGGGGGATTATTGGGCGGGGGGCCGGGTGGTGAATGGCCCGCGGGGGTGGAGGCCCCCCCCGGGGTCACGCCGCGCCCCTCGAGCTGGCGAGGGTGCGAGTGGGTGTGAAGACAGCCCGAATCTCGGCGGACGCTCGGAAATAGGCCGCATGAGGACGCCGGCTCCCTCGCTTTATCTATGAGATATTTTTGGGTGGACCTGCTGTGATTTGACACTCAGTTTAGATTATTTAATTCAGTTTGATGAATATATAATTCGTATAGTGTGTTCAACAATATAAATTGGATTATACTTTTTGAATTTTGTAAAAATCGTTTCCTAGTTAGTGGGGGAAAACTTTATTAGCAATTTAGTTATTCCTGCAACGATTGTAATATTATCTCAATATGTGTTTACGTATTTCACTTTCTTTTAAAAACTCAAAATAAATTTATTCATAGGACTGCTTTAAAGACCCGAGCATCTCTGTTGGTAGTTTCTTCCTATTCCATCTAAGTAATAAGATGCTCCTCACGGTATCCAACTTTCCTCCTGAGTTGTTTTTCCCTCTGTTCGTATTCCAAGATTACACAATTTATTTTTTTTATAAAATTAATGTAAAAAATATTAATATAAAGCTTCCAGGTGAAGATTACCAGTCATACGACCGAAAATGTATAACAATAATATTCTTTCTCTTAAAACTGATTGCCGAACGATTAATGAATGGCCGAGAGGAAGTGGAAGTTGATCTACGGTTCAGACAATTCTGAAGAACAACCGTCTCACTGCCGAGGAGAATTATAACTCCGAACGAGCCAGCAAGTGTAAACTTCTTTAATTTGCGAATCTTCTCCGCACGCTCTCGAGTGTGTAACAATCTGTAGATAATGAAATTTCCTGGTGCGAAATGTATGCATATGCATGGACAGCGGCGCATTTCCATACATATTACTTGCGTAAGTTGCGTGGGAGATTAATCGCGTTATCGCGTTGCGTCAACGGGCGTTCGTCTCATCTCTGGACTGCACCGCCACGCGCGCCAATCTCACGCCGGCAAAGGAAGTGCCCAGGTCCCTTTAAGAGGGTGTGACCTGCCCTCCGATTTAATTATAGTGACTTCTGGCATTTGATCAACTGCGTCGCCCGGGAGCTGCGTTACTTACTGTTTGATATTGAAGAGGGTGGTCACGCTGTGGAAAATTTGTAAAACCGTGAAAAATGAGGGACCTTCTATACTCTAAAAAAATCATGGAATTTGTATAAAATCTATGGAAGTCGGAGAACATTTTAATATGGTTATGTAACTCGATTTTATGCCTTAAAATTAGCTTAGTCCACCAACTGATAGTAACTGATGTTTTATATTATTTAATTTTTTAAATTTATACTTTATCACAGTGGAACCAGAGAGCTGAAAAATTAGTCTCTGAATTGCTACAGCATTTAAAAAAAAACTAGTGTGAATACTTGTAGTGTGAAATTACTAATCTACTAATCTAGATGTTATAGAACGAATTTAGATTGAATACTAGACTTGACATGTCGCACGATTAATTAACTTGTCCAGGAAGACATATAGCAAACTTTCTCAGTGTGGACTCGACCAAAGAGCACCCAAAATAGTATTCCGTTCACTTATTTAAATACTTTGTTAAGTTGTTTTTAAGCCGTTACTTTCGCGTAGGTGTTGATGCAAAGAATGTTTCTTTATCAATGTGATTAAAATGTCAGTGATGGATTTTCGAATAACCTGTATCATTTGGTTGTAAATATTGTGACGTGTGATGGATAGGTCTGGAAGATTGATCTTTCCACAAACACGTCTTAAAATTGGAATATGGGTTGCTAAATTTTCAATGTTTTAGTAGAAAGATACGCTGAACATGACGGGACTAGAAATGGAGGGTAACTTCGAATTTTCGCTCAGTATTTTAAAATGACAATGTAAAGTTTGTAGTTTTTATTTAGTTAAATCAAGTTGTTTTATCAAACTCTTGTCTCGTATCACCCCTGGTAAGGCCAAATTCCTCCCGCCCACTCCGTGATACGTCCGTGTTCCATTAGTCCAGATTCACGTAACATAATTATAGAGTTCTAATAATAATATATTAACCATATAATTAAAAATAAAAGTACTTATTGAATTTTATTTTATTTCATGATGTTACCTTGTTCTGAGTGTAAACGTTCCTTTTTTGTTGCAGGTGAGTATCTGAGCCGGGAGAAGAATCCGTGGGATAAAGCATGCGTGGGATAGGTTGGTGAGTAAACGCATAAAGATCACCACCCTCTAGGATTTGATGAGGCTACTTTATCCTAACGAATCATTCTTTGCTTGACCTACATTCACGAAGAATGGGTGCATAACACTGGACCAGAACTCTTCATTAAACTGTAATTGTACGTTCGCATGGCAGTCGACCCCAGCGGACAATCGCCTCTCCTGCATTCCTGCTGGGCAACCCGACTCGTTCCGTGCCATCGTAAAGGAGGAATAATTCCATTTACACTCTGAGATTTCCGCGATATTACTTGCATATTTTTCCAACTACGCTTACAGCGCGCGCCTAAAAAACGAGTGGGGCGATAATTACATGAGCGCGCGGTTGTTAAGGAGCTGCATTGGAGAGGGGAAGGAAGGGTGAGAGAGAGAGGGGGGAAGAGAGACCGGTTCTGCCGCGAACGGGACACGAACCCAGCGCCGAAGGACAATGCGACGCGGAAGCGACGGGACTGACTAAGCCGATTCCTGCAGTCGGAGCGAAACGGAAGAAATGAATTTGCAAACGTCGTTTACAATGAAAAAAAAAATCTTCATAGTTTATAAGCATGAGATATTTAAGCCTAAGAATGCGTAGTTTCTTGTGTAATTAAAATGAATTGTAACTAGAAAATTTTCTACACATACCATTTCAATCGACTGGGGCATGTCCCTCAGATAAAGTTCGACAGTCACGAATGGAGGCATTTGAAATCTTGAATAAATAAGTTAAACACATGTTCGGGATTAGGAAACATTTATTTAAAATATTAATAGATTGAGGGCCATCATTTGTGCAAGAATTTATCGGTGCAACAGGATTGTTTACCCAAATTATTACTGCAAAGTCATCGTCATGAGATGCGTCACTGGGATCGGTCAACTCTCACATGCGGTGAGGTTTGCATGTGCCGATTTCGCGACAGTGTGACAAATTCCTCCGGCAGCCGCGTAGTGTTAGGCGCGAGTGAAGCAACGCTTTGAGGCCTTGAGCTCAAAACCACCCCGTCCCTGCCTTCCCCGTTACACCCACCCAGCTCATAACCCGCCCTGTTCAAAATCCGCACTGCTCATAACCCGCCGTGCCCCTAACCCGGCCTGCCCCTAGCCCGGCTGCCTCTAGCCCGGCTGCGCCTAACCCGGTCTGCTCTTAACCCGGTCTGCTCCTAACCCGGTCTGCTCCTAACCCGGCCTGCCCATAACTCACCCGCTCACCCACCCGATCGCTCACCTGCCTCCCCTGGCCTGCCCCGCCCCATCTTACACCTCCACATCCCATCCCCCCTCACTCTATCCACTGCCCACCTTCCTTCCTCGACTTCGCTCATCACTCCTTCCTTCCTCGACTCTACCACTCTGCCCCACCTCACCCAACCCTCCCACCCACCCTGCTCCACCCGGCCCTCCTCACTTCTTCCCGCTACTCCCTGCTCGCCCGTGCCCCACCCGTGCCATCCCGCCCAGCCACATACTTCCTCGCCTGTCCCTCAAGGCTCACTACAAGGGTGAAGTGCCGTGCTCAATGAGCAGGTGCAAGGGTGGAGCCCGTACCTGTTTTCTGCATCAGCTGTTTAGATGTGCATGTAATTCGTCAGGAAGGGAGAGGTTATATCACAAATGTAGATTGGATCAGTCTTACGTGTCCGACTGACTGACTGAATGTATTAATTAATTTACGAAACAAGTATCATGTAATAATGCATGCAATTAATAATCCATTCTTCACATATCACGATATGTTGCCTATAATAAAATCTTTATAGCTGAAGGGAAAGAAAACAATTCTCGGTAGTGAAGCTTTTGACCTACGTATTCAACGTTTGAGTTACTGAGAGGAGTAATTGTCAAAGTCAAGATGTAAACATTATTTACCGACACTTTTTTTCTGTATGTTTTTTTCACGTAGATTCAAAACACAAAAATATTCTTTAACTATCTTAAGTCATTATTTTTACTGTCTTCGTTTGCGCAAAGAGTATGTCATACTTGACAAATGAATTGCTCCCGGACATTTTGACAGAGGACATTCTATCGCATTCAGAAAATTCTAGAAAGCAAAGGAGGACACCTTACAAATACACGTAGGCTGGTTGCGAAATCCGAATACGACTACTTGCAGAGAATTTTATTTACCGTAACGTATGAAGAAATGTGACTGACGTACGCTCTCGCGTCACACGTTCTTGCATTCACTAAGCCAATGCAAAACTAGTGGTAACTCCAAATTAATTCACATTTAGACCTACGCATCATGATGCCTGATTTATTGTGATGTCATTCACATTAAAAACATTTTGGTTCATAAACTTGTTAAATTCGACTTTGCTTTTTACCAGTAGCATCTTAATGGATATTCGTATGCAGCTTGATCCTGTGTTTTAGCCTCATTATAGACCATTCCCTTACATGTAAAGTCATAACCCAAGACCAAGGAACGTATATTTTCTAAAATTGCCCATAAATCTTGAAATCTTGTTATAAAAACAAAAAGAAACATTTATCAAGCAATTCTCCGCTGTTAATGATATACACGCTTTGGATACTTCCTTATTGGCGTAAGTTAATCAGCGGGCTGTTATTTTAGAAATTATCTCTAACAAAATGCTTCTCCTGCGTGAAGTATCACATGACATGGGAGCTGTGTGAGTGGATCCTACGGTTTTGTAACTTCCTTTCAAACATTTTTCTCGCATTAGCTGGTCAATGTCATTTTAATGTCTGTGTAGATTGCGATGTAGAGTGAGTAACCATTTGTACTAGCTTATTAATCCGAGTGGATACGGTTGATAAAATTAATCGGTTTGCAATCTGTAAAACTATTTATGAGTGTCTATGCGATAGAGCCTGCGTTTTCAAGTAAAATAGGAATGCTCTCACGTCTGACTTAGGAGGTTGAGTAGAATTATAATGTTCCTGAATTATAAATCATGCAAACGTAGCATACAAAGAGGAAACAGGTTTTCTGGAGACGATGCGAGTTCGTTTGCGTGAATGAAATCAAATGAGGGGCATCCCGTTCGTGGCTGGTTGTGGGCATGCGGGTGCGGGCGCGAGGGTCAGGGTATCACCTACCACACACCACCCTACGAACATCACCCACTGCACACCCAACATCGCCCACCGAACATCGCCTACCATCTACCGAACAGTACACCGTCATTTGCCCACTGCATATGCCAATTACCGACCGCCCACAGAGCATCACCCACTGCCCTGCCCATCAAACATCAACTGCCTCGAACATCACCAACTGCCCATCGCCCACCGCCTCCCGCCACCAAACATCGTCCACTACCCATGCATCATCGTCCAGACTACCCCCCGCCCTGCATCACCCCTCACCTCTCGCCAATTATCCACCGCCCACTACCCGTCGCCCAGTGCCCTTCACCAACTCACACTTGCCCATTGCCCGACACCCATTGCTTCACGCCCACTAGCCGTAGCCTACCGCTCATCGATGTTAGCAAACATCGATGTTCAAACATTTAAACATTCATGTTCAAAACGTCAAAAAACCATCGATGATTTTAGACTCGATATCCTCCAACATTAAATTCGTCTGCAACAAAATTTAATTTCGTGTTTATCAATTCGCCGAGTTAGGGTATAGTAAAAAGGTGCTGAACCTACGCCCACAGCGTACTTGTTGGTCATATCTCGATGTGCAAAATGAATATGAAGGGGAAATACAATAGAGGTCATCTCGGCCTAGTTTGGTCGTTGTAGGTAGTGATCCATCGATGTTTTTAGACTGGATAAAACTAACATTAAATTCGTGTGCATTAAACTTTAATTTGACAGTGTTCGTGACTATCAATTCGCCAAATAAAGGTACGAGAAGAAGGGGCAGACCCTACGCCTACAGCGTATTATTTGACCTTATCTCAATGTGCAAAATGAATATGAAGAGGAAATACAGTGGCATAGAGGTCATCTGGGTCTAGAGTTCGGTCGTTGTAGGCAGTGCAACCAGCATTTCTTCGGTTTCAACACACGAATAACAGTGTTACTATCAGTTATTATTTCATATTTTAATTTTTATTGTATTTTTCTCATGGGAATTTTTCATTCAGAAACATCGGAAAAGAAAAAAATGGTCGATTTCATAAAACATCGGTGTAAATATATCAGTGTTTAAAACGTCAATGTTTCTACAAAACATAGATGTTCTGGAAACATCGCCATCGATGTTGCATCCCTACTCTCGACTGCCGCGTGGGCTTCTTCCCGCGCGACTCGTTTTGAGACCTCGTCTTCCCGAATGCCGTTTGCTGCCGCGAATTTATCGAAACGGGTTTTAAAGTAAAATTATATCTTTACTCTTTTTTAAATAGAGTAATATTCTGGAGGGACGCTGAAGTGACAACAGATGTTACCCTGAGCCATCTCATTCAATTTAAAACTGTACTCCAGGTTAAGAAAAATGCATTCCAACAGATGTTGGATGTTGAATTGGCTCAGGGTAAGAACAGGTGTCGCTGCTACGTCTCTGTCCGGGCAGGCCAAGGGTTTGAGTACCGCCTTGAGCGTGTCCCGGCTACGGTGTAGTCCGCTGGGGTCGGGGAAAGCCCGCAAGCTGAGGTAAAATGTGTCGCTGGATCTGGTGTTCTTGTTGACGTGGAAATTACAAAAATCGTTTTCGCCAAGGTACCTTTTCATTCTGAGACCGCGACGTATCTCTAGTCGGAACTGCATTTACTATATCATCCTCATATTTAGTAGCAAATTTTAATAGCGACCTACAGACAGTTAGATCTACACCCACAATCACACTCACGGATACACCGTCATTCATCTTCACAATTTCGCCTACAAGCACAATCCATTTTTACTACACCTTCAATCACGTCCACATATACGCCTATAATCCTAGCCACTTATACATTTCCCAATCATTGCCACGTATGTAGTCTCAGCCACCAAACATGCAATCACTGCCACACCGAGTCGACAAAAATCGACGATTCCCGTACATCCACATTCCCCAGCAGAGCGGGCGGCCGTTGGTCGTGCGTCGCACGTTCCTCCACTGAGAAGCTCTTCGCCCACACCTCAAATAGCAGAGGCGGCTTCCCCCCCCCCCGTCTCCAGGAGCACCACCCCGCTCCACAACGCCCCGCCCCGCCCCGCCCCGCCGTGCTCTGCTCGGCTCTCCCTCGACCTGATCCGCTCCGCCCTGCTCTGCTTTCCCCGCCTCGCCCTGCCCCGCCCCGTCCTGCTCTGCTTTTCCCCGCACCGGTCCGCCCCGCTTTGCCCTTCTTCCGCCCTGTCCCGCCCACCGCTCCCGTCTAACTCTGCTCCGCTTACCCCGCCCGCTCTGGCCTGCCCCGCCCCGCCCCTCCCTACTTCCCTACCCCGCCCTGCTGGTCTCTCCCTCGCCCTGATGCTCTGCGTCCTGTTCTGCTTTTCCCCGGCCTGCTCCGCTTTTCTCCGCCTCGCTCTGCCCCGCCCCGTCCTGCTCTGCTTTTCCCCGCTCTGATCCCGCCCCGCCCCGTCTTTCTCCGCCCCCAACTGCTCTGATTTTCCCCGCCCCGCCCCGCCCAGGCCCCGTCGCCGCAGGCCCCGCGCCGTTGATCACAGAGCGCCGCTCGCTCGCCCCCCCCCCTTGCCCCCCCCCCCCGCGCGTCGGGCGTATCGCGCGCAGAGGAAAGGGAACGCGAGCGTGTGCGCGGCGCGGCGCGGCTATTTCTGACGCGTCATTCGTAATATTATAGCGCGCGCCGTTTGATACGCGTCCAGCCCAGCCCAGCCCAGCCCAGCCCGGCGCCGCGCCGCACAGCCCGCCCGCCCGCCCGCCCGCCCGCCCGGCATCGGTTGTAGCGCTGCGCGCGGCCGCACCTCAAATCTCGTCTTCCATGCGTGAAGCTCGTGAAGTGTTTGGGGGAGGGGGGATGGCCTGCCTCGCGGCGCGGCTGCCGCACCTTGATTCGCAGAAGTGTGAAATGTAGGAATTTTGGAGAGAGATTCGAATCTTCGAATTCGCGAAAAGATGTGTCATTCGAAAACTCTACGCCATACCTTTCCATCAAAAGTCATCGGAATATATCCATCACTCGAATCTATATTATCAGCGGCATAGAAGGGGAACGGGAGGGGCTGCTCATGGGGCGTCAGCTCTACCAGCAGCTAAATGATTCGTATTATATCATCTACCATTTTTTAATTTCCTATTCTAACGAAATCGTTCAATATTTCCCTTTATTACATTACAAATATTACTATAATCAACAAATTAAAATACGTATTATATTCGGTATAAAAGAAAAAATCTTGGTAACAAAACATCAAGTCAGCTGGATATTATATATGTACCCCTCTCCCGCGTAGGTTATCAGTAAAGGAAACAGCCTTTGGTCATACGGAAAGTGTTACTTATTTGGTTACATTACCCTGGAAGACTAGAAAAATTTGAAAACAATGAAAGATTCTATTTGGATCGAAAAAGTCAAATTTCTTATAAGTTATTTTTTATTCCTGACGCTGCTCCTATATTCTCACACTCACTCCGTCCCTCTTTGCGGTACAGCCAATGTCATGTGACGAACAAGACCGAAGCTTCAGAGTTCACGTTCGCCGTTTCAGAACCCCCGAATTTTGGTACTCCAGGGCCCCATTTTCCACACTCAGTAGCATTTCAGGAAAACTCTGATTTTAAAAAGAAACGATGTAAAATACATTACCTGGTAGTTCCCGTAGAATTACAATGAAAAATGTTTTCGCAGGTCGCTGCTGATGGTGTCTCTGTGATAGATATCGAATTCTGGTCCCGTCGATTTCCCAAATGATTGCCACAGATTTACTTATACGTTCTTTAAATTAGAACCATTATGACCGTGTCATTAGCAGAATTCCGAAGCAAAACGTCTCCCATTTATTTCCATCTGGTTTTCATGATGCGGTGATTTGAGAGAAAGCGTAGCAATTTTTCTCTCTAAACAAAGCACCCATCTGTGGTTAAAAATCGAGAGACCGACAACATTAAATGTTATTACAGTTTATCTGCCAATTTATCAACTTGGCACATCCAGTATTGAGCACGGTTTAATCCCGAATTTATCTACTAGCACCTGAAACGTCTTTAAAATCATAGTAGCTTCCTTGTTCGTCAGATACGTCACTCAACTGGACGTAAACATTTGTACTCGGCATCATTATTTCGTTTGCTATTTGGAATACCTTTGATGATGTAGGTAATCTCTGCAGAAATACTTGCAACCATGATATCAAAGTTGGCGATTGTATTTTGTTTTTAATTTGGAGAGTTAAGTGATATTATGGGGCGATTTATCAATAACCTCTTCTGCACAGAACTTTTAGAACGTTACATCCAAGATCCTTCGCAAAACATTTACTTAGACGAAAAAACAAAAGATGCCTTGTGAAGCGTAGACCAAACTATCGAAACACCGTGCGAGCTGTGTGCCGCTGGTCAAGAACGAGCTTTTTTTTATTGCCGGCTGCAAAGGTCATGCTGTGGCTGCTTAGACTCGGTTTGTACTGCAGCGCCGCGAGAAACGTTTATGGTTGCGTGCGAGCGAGGCAGGAGCAGGCGAGGGCGCATACGGACCTTGAGGGCCTGCGGGGAAGTGCAAGTTGTGTCTGCGTCGAGGAAAACACACACTGCTGCTTCATCGCGTCTTACGCTGCCATGGTGTGTAGCAGAGACGGGAATCTACTCGAGCGTTGAAGCCACTATCTTGAGGGAAGATGTAAGAGATCGTTTAGAGCCACGTTTATTTTTCAAAAGCTAAATACATTAATATTTAATTATTTATAACGAAAATGTATTTACACCGGAAACATACACTTTCTAATGATCAATAACAAGAAACATTTAAATTTCTAACACTTTTAATTATAAAACTTTTCAGTTATCAAATTTAGCTGCTAATGGCTTGAAATCTGCCAGGTGGTCAGTTAAGGAAGTTCTAACAAGCCCAGTTACGTGGTCATTAGTAAGAAGTACTTCTAACCGATGCTTAGATTTAATTAGCTATCTTGGTGAATACAAGTCGCGCGAATAAGTTGTTCAAACTGTGGAACCTACTCTTTGACAACAAATATACAATTTTCAGATGAGCCTCAAAATTTGGCGAGTCACTTAAAAAATGCATAAGACGAGTCGCAAGCCGCGTTTTTGTCTGTGATGGTCAATATAATGTTCTGTTGCTTACACTGCCACTGTGAGAAATTCTTGAAAATAGAATTTTCGAACTTTCGTCATTCGGAAATTGAAATTTGTCATTTGCATGCGATATTACATCCAAGCCAGAATAACAACGGATTGCGCATGTGCGTATTTTAAGAGAAGTTTGTGGTCCGCCATTCACCCATCCCAGCACGGGTGTGTGGCCTGAAAGTATCATCCCAGAGTTAGTTGATTTATAATTTAATGGATAATGATAGCGAATACGTCTATAAAATATTAATTGATTACGTAAACCACTTCAGCACACCCAAATGCGTTTCAAATAACTCTTTATGGTATGCAATGTCTAGTGCGTTCTAGGTGGCAGTACGCAAGTATGCCATCTAGACTGAGCGCTCTAACCCCCTGCAGAGAGGGAGAAATTTCAAGAAATCAAAAAGCAAATATAAATAATTCGCGAAACAATCACACTCTGTTCAGATTTTTCATTGTCCCTTTAATTGCGGGAGGGAGATGGGAGGTTATTTCCGTGTAAACAACGCACAAACACCGTTTTTCAGCGGGTTTGAAGTCTGCGAGGGATAAAAAAAAAGATTTAGACCTTGAACTCTGGGCAACCACAAGAAGGAAGTGTGGATTGTGCGAAATGTTTTATTCTGTGCAAGCGTTCTCACGCAGGAGTAACTCCAGAACAATCCACGGGTCGTTTGTTCCCAAGCGCAGGTCGGGTGCAACGAAGGCCATGCGTCGACGCGCTCCCTTCTGCTGTGGAGTACGTGAAACACGTAAGCGCGAGGAACGACGAAAGGCATGCTCGAAGCGAGATGAACTCGCAAAGAGGAGGGGACTCATCATAATAATCTTCATTCATATTGAATAATCTGACCAAAGTATTGAAAGGAAAATTCATCATAATATTGTAAGGCATTTTAAAAAAATTAACTTAATTTTTATGTTCTCGTTACGGAGTAAAGAGAATGTTATGTAACGCTGCGCGAAAAAAACTGCACACTTTCGGCTTAAAAATTCTTAATAAAGAGCCCTGGCAACGAAAAACATTTCAGTTGCTACATTTAGAAAAAGAATCATCTATCGCGTGGTGTGCCCAAAATCCATGTTTTGTGAGTCTTAGACGCTAGCGGCTAAACCGTTGAACTGATTTGCTCCAAAATTGATATTGCCTAATCGGTCTGGCTGATGTCGCGGGCTCATAAATTTTAAGCCGGTATTTTAATTTTGGAATATTTGGGGTTCACAATGCAGTTTGACAATATTACCGCGTAGAAAATAAAGAAAACACCGCTGAAGAAACGTTGTGAATAGCAAACCGTTTCATTCGTAGGCATCGACAATATAGACAGTTGTCTATTTGCTGTTGATTGTGAGCAATCCAAAAACAAAAATAGATACATGAAATTTAATTTATATCGTGAGAATTATTTTGAAAACATCGATGTTTCTGCAAAAATATATCGATCTGAAGAAAACATCGAAAGCAATTCATCGATGTTAAAATATCGACGATTCTGCTCGAAAATATCGATGTTTTAAAAACATGCATTTTTTTGTAGTTGTTTTTTTCGCATCTGTAGCCTGTAAGACACTTGAACCGCGCCGGAAAGCGACCACTTGCAGGCGCAGCTGCGCTGCTGCTGGCGGCGGCGGCGGCGGCGGGGCGACGCGGCAGACCGCCTGTCTCCGCGTGCATCCGCCCGCGCCAACAACCGGCGACGTTACGTAAGGCACACCTCCGCGGTTTATGGCGGCCCTCCCGGCACGTAATGAGCGACCGCCACCCCGCCCCGCTCCGCCCCGCCCCCGCCTTCTGCGCCGCCCCGCCCGGAGCTTACGTAAGGGAGGATGTGCACTGGGGGCGGGAGGGGGAGGGGCGGGGCGGCGGTTGTGGCTGCGCGGATGGTACCATCCAGCTCTGGGGAACTCGCAGCGCTCAATTGATCTGGATGCAAATGCCTGTGCAGTTGTTTTCTCTATCGGAAAATGGTATCACATGATTTTAGGATTACCAGGCTTTTTTTTATTGCGGGGGGAGGGAGAGCTAGTGAATCTATCAGTATAACAAAGAAGTAATTCCAAAAGGTTCTAACGGCAAAAATAAATATTATTTTCACGCAAGTAAATGCAATTGGTTTTAGATATTATTAAATTATTAAGATGCTCTCTTAGTTCGTGTACATGGTGAAACATGCATTATCAATGCAATACGTGCTTTATTTTTCACTGGTGTGCTTTAAAATAAAAGTTGCAATAGACTATGATTTAAATATTCCTTGCTTGGTAACAAAGAAGCGCGCACTTTCTGCGTTCGTATTTCCCATTGTTGAACGCTCCCTGCGAGCGCCGTGGGGAGGACTCGACCTGCAGCGACGTCGCGCCGCGCGTGGCCCTCGGCCGTGCTTCGCCCTTCGCTCGCGCCCACGCGTTCGCAGGCTGCTTTATCTGGCGGGGCGGGGGCGGGCGTGCGGGCGCGGCGCGGCGCGGCGCACCGCAGCGCGCGCACGCCCACCCGCGATCTTATCTTTCCCGTCACGCCACCGCCACCGCCGCCGCCGCGCTCTGGTTTCCCCGCCTCTACCTGTCTCACCGGTGCGACCAGGTGCGCTGATGGCCACCGTCCGCCCGCCGAGCGTCGGGGAATCTGCCCTCGCCCCGCCCCGCCCCCGCTCGCCCGCGCCTGTCGCTTGGCGAGTGCACCGGAATGCCATCCCCCCTGCCTGGCCCCCGCTCCCCCGCCATCATTCCATCGTCCCGTTCCCCTCCCGCATTTGTGATTCCCGCGGCTCTTCCCTGTTCCCCACACTGATCTCTCTTTCCTCGTTCCCCCACCCCCTTATCGCACCTTCCGTTCCCCTCTTCTGTTCTTCCCATTTCCCCTCCTCCATTTCCCACTCCAGTTGCCCTTCACCGTTCCCCTCCCCCACACACATTCCCCCTGATCTCCTTCCCCGACCCCCACCCGCGCTTCCCCTCTTCCGTTTCTCTGTCCCATTTCCCATTCGCCGTTCTTTCCCCGTCCCCCCTTCCCTTCCCTTTCCCTTCCTTTTCCTGTCACCATCTCCCCCCTCCCAAGGTATATTCGGGCGCAATTAGGTTTTTTCATCACACAGTTCAGAGTAGTCTAATAAGGTGGGCGAATTTCCGACTGGTCCTTGTCGATACTCCGTGAGTCTCAAGATGACTTCGTACGAGCGTAACAGGTACAATTTTAGTCTATTTTATAGTAATTCCTAATGTTGCTATCCATCATAGAATTTTATTGATGAATCATTAAGATCATAAGTATACGATACTCACAGTTTACGATATTGTGACGTCTCAATTGTAACGTAGCTGTATTATCTAGTTAATTCTCCTTTTCTTTTCCATGCAGTAATTTAGAGCTCAGTTAATTTATATTACCATGACATTGGCTGATATAATTAAATAACTAGATAAAGACGTTTTGTTTTTTAGTCAATGATTGGATTTCCAAAAGTCATTGCTCCTTCAATCGTAATAAGTGAAGTATAAAACAAATTTGATTAAGCGGTTTGGTATAGGAGCATTGTGATCTGTTTAAGAAACAATGATTACGTTTAAAACAGGAATGCCCCTGAATTCGTACTTTAGTATTTCATATAGAGCTCGATACTTAACCAATACGTAAAATTGGTATCCATCTTATTTGGTAGGGCCCACAACCCCGAAGTGCTCAAGTGCTTGCTAGCTGCTCGGCTGCGAGTTGAGGAATGTTTTCCTTTTACTGTTAATCGCGATGAAATATGCTACACTTCGATTTAAATAGTCACTTCTGACTTTTGATCAGCTAGACGCGGTTATTGAATCGGGAGTTTCGTTACTACATAATTTTTAGTAATGAATATCCTGATTTGATAACCGCGCCCAACTGATGGAACGTCGGTAATCGCTCTGGAGAATATATTGGCGCGCGCCCCCGCATCACATCCCCAGTCATCGGTTTGTTATATGTACATCGTATTTATTTGACCGACTTTGCCAACTGAACGGCATGCATGGTTGCTATAAGAAATTTAATTTGGTTATTTAACTATCCAAATCACAGATTTAATGAAATGGAATATTGAAATTATTATTTTCCGTAATGTATACCATTTTCATAACTGCCTTGGTTTGGGGGTTCTTGGGGCAATGTGTGATTAGGATATCCAATAAAGTAATTCAGGGGCTGCCATCTCCCAGCATTGGATACGAGCATATGAGCAATAGCATCCCAACATATGGATGGCGAAGCGAATCTTTAAAAATTCAAAACCATTCCATCAATTTGACTATTGGTCTATGTACATCTCGTATTTTCTATATTGCTTCAAGTTAGCAGAAGTTTTGCTTCATTTATCTGCTACTTCAAAACAGCGGTTGTTAATGTCTTGTTGACATTATTTTCAATCTCGCATATATCAAGGTATTTGGCAACTGATAACTGGGGTCGCTGAACGATTTCTTATAATTTTTCATTAAGAAATTGTCAATACTTCAAAATTTGCTGAGCGTGAATCTTATCGCAATTTGGATAAGATAAATTTATTTATACAATTATTTCACAGATCGTATTTTGAAAGTTGGGAACATTGTTTCCCGTAGTGTCAAAAATCCACACGTTGGTATAGAATCTTTTGAATAATTCGTCTTATTCTTCAATGCTCACTGAAATGAAATGCGGAACGGGAGTACAAATGGATCTACTTCCACTTCCGAAAATAACAAATGATTCCCCTCATCCAATTGAGCTCGAATACTCTCTCGAAAGTAACGTGCAGTTCTGATGATGTCTCAGTTAAATACACTCCACACTCAGTGATTCGGTTCAATAGGCTGTATTTGTAAACATTTAATGGCTCTTCCCTTTCTTTCCTGAGAAAAAAAAATGCTGATAGAAATAGATCCATTTGAACAGCCCCTCCACAACCATGTCTGAATCTTTCGAAACAGCCAGTGCATGCTGATTACGACAATTGACTACGGCAATGAATGCGATCAAGCCCGGGCACGTGGGTTGCAGTGTATTAGAATAATGCATTGTGGAGCTGTGCCAGAGTCAGTCATTCGATGTGTTCCTGGGTACTGACGTAGTAGGTCTTACTGCGAACCGTCGAAAGGTCAAATTAGAGCAACATCCTTGTAATCTGTCGATGGCTTCGGAACTCCCGGAAGTCTATTGGGAAATACCTACGTTCTTGTTTGTTGACCTTGCACACTCAGGGCTGTAAATTCTATATTGAGACTTTGTGTCAACATCTTTAATCTATGCCACTAAGGTGTGATTTTGTCACGTTAGGATGTGTTGTGAAATACGTGATAAGTGTATGGGTTTAATATGAGGAGTACCACTGGAAAATTACGGAATTACAATATGTGAAAAGGTCTGTTGGGAGTTATGCATATACAGGCAGTGTTTTTACCTTTCCATATCTTGATGTATCAGCAAGAAACCTGTTCATTTTAATTGTACAGTGAATGTGTTTTTATTTAAGTAGCATCAAAGTTGAACACTTAAAAATGAGGTAAATTAAGCTAGATGCAACTTTTCGTTTTTAAAACACAATTTTAAGGGGAAATATAATTCGAATAAATATATCAAAAGGTGTAACTCATAGGGATCAATAGTTCCAAGAATAGAGTAAATAAAATGATAGAGAAAAAAAAACAATATTCCGCTTATTTAATAGCCGTTTTTCGCCAGCCTGTCAGTTAGAAACAGTACAAGAACTCGTGATCGGTGTTGGCCTGAAATAACCTGAATCGAGGGATTCCGTTAGGTTGGAAAGCCTGCGCCGGTGCCCGAGGGAAAGCAAGCGGGCGGTTATCGAGGAAAACACGAGGCGGTGGTGCTGGCGTCAGGCGGTCTGCCGTTGGCGGCCGCGCCGCGGTCGCATGCTAACTGCTCCGGCTGGGGGGCTTCCTGTTAGAGCGCCGCTCCTGCTAGTGGCAGGACGGCCTGTGAATCCGGGCGCTTGCGGTGGGCCTCCGGGAGTGCCCTGCCGCTGGCCGAGGATTTGAACGAGTTGTTAAACGCTTGCCGCTTCCTGTGGTTCCATGTTCGATTACGGGTTGCGCCCTTGTTTCCGTCGTTCGTGTGAGGTTAAAATATATTAGGGCGTATGATTTACGAAGCATGGGAGTAGAAAAAATATATTCAATCCCTTAATAGCTTCTAAGTTTGGAAGATTTTTTCTACATTCTATTCAGTTAAAAATATTTCGTACAAATGTTGGGTTGAGAGTTCTTGTTGCCTTTTCTTCTCGTTTTGTAATTATTTAAGCGAGGGAATGCCCTGTGCAAGATCCGGTAGTGTCGAAAATCCGACACCATCGCTACCCTAGGATCTAAAATGTCATTGTCAGACACAATTGCTGTGAACTGCCTCAGCCGGTCTCACCCACGTAGTTGCGCTATCTCTACCGGGAATATCGGAACGGAGCGTGAGGTGCAAGCTACGTCACATCGCGTCGGTGGCCGTGAGCTGAGGCAGGACGAACGCCACCGCCCACACCATCGCCCCAGCCATTGCTGCCGCTGCCACCCGCCCCTGCCCCAACCGCCGACTCCCCCGCCGCCGCCGCCACCGCCGCCGCTACCGCCGCCGCCGTCCCCGGAGCCAGTATCGCCACTGCCACGACACGGCTGCTGCCATCGTCACTGCCACCAACACCACTGCTGCCGCCGACCGCCTTCCCCCACCAACCCCGCCGCCGACTCCCCCGCCACCGCCGCTGTCCCTGCAGCCGGTATCGCCACCGCCAAGTCACGGCGGCTGCCATCGCTACCGCCACCACTGCTGCCGCCGCCGTGCGGCGAGAACGGGGCCTGGCTGGCTGGCGACGGCGCAGCGGCGGCGTCAGGCTGTCTGCCGCCCGCCCACGGCCTCATGCAAACGGCGGCGCGGAGCGGCGGCTGGAATGCCCGCCCGCCCGCTCGGCCGCGCTGCCGCCGCCGCCGCTTACGTAACATCTGGCGAGTGCGCGTCGACGCGACAACTGCAGCGACCTCTCGACCGCCGACTCGGCGGAGGCGCGTTCGGCGGAAGACCCGAAGAAATGATACGAGAAAAAAAGTGCGGCGGCGCTGCGCTGGCCCGCCGCTGCTCCCGGCTTCTTGCGCGGCGCGGTGAGACCTTCAGCTGCGGAAGGAGGGGAGGGGAGGGGAAGGCTGTGGGAGTGGGGAGGGGGCCGTGTCGGCGGAAAGAGCGCGGACTCTGTCGGCGACGCGGGGGCCGGCGCGAGGGGAAGTGATAAAGGACGGTCAGCAACTAGCGTCCTTCGCGTCCGCCTGGGCGGAAGTTTTGTTCACACTCGCGCCTGTGAGGGCCGACGGTGGCGCCTCGCTGCGGATTGCATTCGCTGTTAAGTCACGGAGGTGGAGTCCGTCCACGCTACGAAACCTTTCAGGTCGTGAACGATTGCGCACGGCGCGTTTTCACACGGTGCATTCGCTGACGTAGTTTCGATAACGCTCGCAGTTCTTAAACGGACTGGGGTCAACATCTCTAGCTCTTGTTACCAACAACGCCCAAGGCCCTTGCTCGGCATTGACGTGTTTTTGGCGTGTGAACGAATTCGAATGAGAAAATATTTGTCATTTGTTTAGGTTGACCTTAGAAGTTCTCCGCCGTTGTCTTGTAATTAAAACTGAATAAATACACTCGAGCTTCCTATGCGTTTCTTCCTGTTGTTTTTCTACATCGTGAACATTTATACAACGTTTGCTTATTTTGTTAGAATATTGAGTACAAAACAACTTTCTATTTTCATTCTAAATTTTATTTTTATACACTTCTTGTACATTTATAAAAACAATCGCGCACAAAAATATTGATGCAGACAGTTGGTAAGGATTCGTAAAATAGTTTTGTACTCTTGGAAAATTGGTTTACTGAAAAATAATCACAGAAATGTCCCATTTTTGTCGCCCAAATTTTGCGGAATATTCTATTTTACGGTTAATAAAAATACGAAATGTGTGAATCTTAAGATTTCGACTAAAGCATTGTAATAAATAATAATTTCCAAAGCAATTTCTTTTACTTCCAAGCTTCTGAAGATAATTCAATAAAAACTGGTGCTGAAATCGCATCGAAAGAAACCTTTGTCCTTCGGCGCGTGAATGCTTCAGTGAGAATTACATGTGAGCGAGTGATCAGCCGATAGCTAGAGGAGCGCTTCCGTTTTGTCCCACCCCTCGTCCGTGCCACGCCCCCTCCTCCCGCCCGCCGCCCCCGCCGCCGAGGCCAGGCGGATCGGGCGACTGATGACGCCGGGAAGCCGGCGGGATCCGATTGTGCAGCGCCGTCGACGGCGCCCGATCCCATTGACGGAGTCTTTTTACGGGCGGAAATTGTCGTTCAGCGGATCCGCGGCCCTCGCGGGGGCTTTGGGGGCACCGCGGAGCCTCCGAGCGTGAAGAGCGCTGCGCGGGCGAAAAGGACGGCGCGGCGGCGGCGCGCTCTGTACGACGGGGGAACAGAAATGACTGCCTCGGCCGCCGCTTTCAGGAAATGGGCGCCCGGCTCACTGCTCCAAAAGACGCCGTCGGTGAAGAGTCCAGGGGATAAAATACGTGACGGCGGCGGCGATGGTGCGACGGTTAGCGTATCGGACTGTTATACCCAAGCTCGCGGGTTCAAACCCGATCGAAGCCGTGGATTTTTAGGGGGACAAAATCCTTCGTACGCCTTCCTTCGGAGGGGAAGTAAAGCCGGCTGTCCCATGTTAGTAGATTTACTTGCATGTAAAAGATCTTCAAGCCTAAATGACGCCTCTGAGCTAAATTCAAATCGCCTGTTTCTCGCCCAAGAAATACCTCCTTTCTCTGCTAGTTGATGAAAGGAGCGTAGCGAAATTTGCGTGGTCAGACGGAAGAGCGGGCCTGAAGGCCCGAGTCTCGCCACGTAAAATAAGGCAAATTCAGTTCAATTCAATTCAATTCAAAAGAGTCCAGGGGATAAAATACGTTCACTACATTTAGGGGGGCCGATCCGGTGGCCGAGATCGCTAAGGCAGTAGTGCCGAAAGATCGCGGATTCGAGTCCCGCCTCGGGCATGGTTGTATTGTGTTCGTCCTTTCACCCCTATCATCATCATCATCATCATCATATCAGGGAAGGCAACGGGAAACCACCCTGAGTAATTTATCCCAAGAAAACCCGTTATGGGTCTCCTAACTTCCGTATATGGAAGATAGGTCCAAAGAAGACATTTAGGGGAAAGAAAATGAAGAAATAAATCGTCTTGGAAAATAGTTGCTATTAACATACTGTGATAAATCCTGTGAGCAAAATAAGTCTTGAATTTGAATTTCAAGTGGTCATATGCAACGAATCTTTTAAGAATTGCATACTACCATGAAAGTAAATTTCTATGTAGAGTGTTATAATATTGTAACGCATAAGTAATCTTATTCAGAGGAGACTAACACGCTAACGAATATTAATTATCTATATTTAAAAATGTAGTATGTAATAAATTGATCAAACCGTTGAAAGATCATCTGGTAAAATATATAATTAT
The DNA here is from genome assembly GCA_038098605.1 of Gryllus longicercus. Taxonomy (NCBI): domain Eukaryota; kingdom Metazoa; phylum Arthropoda; class Insecta; order Orthoptera; family Gryllidae; genus Gryllus; species Gryllus longicercus. The sequence goes on along the minus strand of JAZDUA010000537.1, from coordinate 968,392 downwards.
ATCTGAACTAACATTCAGATTTCCTTGGTTGAAAAGCTGGACCAGCAAACCCAGAATTTATGCAGTGCAGTCATCAAAGATAATATTTTTCCATTCATTTTTAAAATAATATTTATTTTATACGAAGGTATTCGACCACCTTTCAGATTTTCTTGGATGAAATGCTTTGCTCACAAATACGCAGTGCGTTCATTAAAGATTATCCGAAAAGAAAGAAAAAAAGCTTTTTTACACCAACGAATTCAATTGACATTCAAATTATCTTGGATGAAATGCGTTGCCAGCAATCCCAGAAAATTCGCAGTGGGGTTCACCAATGATCTGAAAGGAAAAGAAAAAAAAATGACATTTTATACGAACGTATTCAACCAACTTTAAGATATCTTAGGTTAAATTGCGTCTCTGATAATATGCAGCGTGTTTCTTCAAGGGTGTCGTGCGGTGCGCGGGAGGGCGCATGCGCGTTCACGGGCCCGTGCTTCCTCTGCGGCCGGGCGAGCTGACCGCGCCGGGGGGCTCTTTACGTGTATTTCAAAAGCGCGCAATTGGCGTCCCGGAGAGCGAATTACGAGTATTACGGTAATTGTGCAGAGGAGAATTCCCACGATTTGCTCGAGTACGAGTCGTTCCACTCGCCCACCTACGCGCGCTCCCCCGTCAGCTCCGAGGACCTTGTCCCTTGGACCGTGCGTTTTATTCCTCCTGCCTTCCTCCGCCTTGGGTTTGCTGCGTCCTGGAGCATTCGCGGTGTATTTCACGATTTCATTTTGCTTCCCCGCCATTACCTATCCCATTCTCTCTTCACTTTACCGATAGAATTTTCGTTGTCGAGCTCGTACTCATTCTTATCGTCTAATTCATTATCACATCATCCTTCATCATAGCCCAGCGTACGAGGGTGTGTGTGTGTGTGGGGTGGGGGCATGGACCTTGAAAATTTTGAGAAGCCTTAGTAAGTTATAAAACATTTTCTTAAACTATAAAATAAGTTAATTTCTTTTTTTAGGAATGTTTTATTTATTTACTAGTAAAAGTGTCATGTAAATAAAAAGAAACTCTTATGGAAAGGGTGCTCAAGTCTATCCAAAAATGTAGTCACCCTTCTTGTTTTAAGCTGGGCATGCTTATGCCCTTAATATTTCCTTTCGGTGCATCAGTTATCATGTTCATCACTTTTATATCAAACAAAATAAAAACTATTTAATTATGGACTTACTAGTCCTCCAAGAGTGTCTTTTGCTCCAGTCACATTGAATGGTAGTAATCATAATCCAGACTGTGCAACGTAATTCGAAGTGAACGTGGTTTTGTAATTATTGTTCGTCCCTCTCCAAATCGGTAAGCACTAGTATCGGTAAGCACAGTTACGCATTCGTCTCGATAGTCCCATTCCATTGCCCCGATACACATACAGCAATCGATTGGCGAGTTTCTGTCGATCGACTGGATCGATTGGCGGTTGGTGCGATCACGTGAGCCGTCGGCGAAGCACGGGGAAAACCCAGAGCAACGGCCCGCGCCTTTCCCCCGCGGGCGCCCGGGGGCGTGGCGGAAGCCGCGAAACGCGGTCGCCGCCGCCGCCGCCGCCGGGCCTCGAACCGGTGTGGCGGCTCCCGCCGGCGCCCCGCCGTCTGCCGCCTGCGCCGCCGCCCTCCGCCTTAATTACTCTGCCGGCAGTTTTCGGTTGCCGCGGTTCAAGCCCGCTTCTCACGGTACGAGCCTCCCCTGGATCCTCGGCGCATATTTAAATACGCTTCAATTTGTAGCTGGTGGAAACGTTATTTTGGGTTGTGGTTTTTTCCTCGTGGCGCATTCGTAACAATTTAAATGTTCTTGACAACTTGGGTACAAGCTTGACAACTTGTGTACATGCTCAGACGGGGATATTAATTTATTTTCTACCGAGGTGTGTAATGAAGAATAGAAGTGAGTATAGAATCATATAATGTCCTTGTGCACGATTTAAATAGGATGTGCAAGTGTGACAGTTGGCCTTGTTTCGCGTGCGTTTTATTGGTCAACTTCCTGTTGGTGAAGGAGCACCTGTAAACTCCCACCATTTTGCCCAATATCAACATTATTTTTCTTCAATTAGGCCAGTGTGAACTGCTAACCTGAGTTGCAAGTTCATATCAACACCGCATTTTGGCGCAGATACTGCGAGTTGAGAATACCTACACGTCCCGACACTTGTGTACACCTGCGAGGAAACCAGATGGAGCACATGCGAACGCGGTATCAGTGCCTTAAATGTGTCACTTGCGCGTTCCCGCTGGCGTGTCGCGTGGTCATTTATAGACAGCCTTCGGCGTTCGCACAGCTGCACCGTATGCCGCCGCCGCCGCCGCCTTCGCCGTGTCGTTATTTACGCCCGAGGTGTCGCTCTGTTCTAAAGCCGCCGGGCGGCGCGGCGTGAGTGGCAGGTGGCTCGAGGAGAGCGCCTTTGAAGCGGCAGAGTTGCACGGGTGCGCGCGTGCGGGGCGGGTGACATTTCAGCGGGATAATTAAAGCAACGGGCGACGAGCAGGCGGTGCGCAGCGCAGCGCAGCGCCGCGCCGTCTGGCTGGCCTCTGCCGCCGCCGCCGCCGGGCCGCGAACCCGCGACTCTTGGCCGCTGGCCCCGCGCCACGCTTGCTCCTTGCTCTCGAAAGAGTGGTCCGCGCGGACAAATTTAGTGGTTTGTGTGGAAGGTCCGAATGAAATTAGAAGGTGGTTGACAGTAGGAGGGTGGAGGGGATCGGCTTTGCGGTATCTTACCCTCTCTAACGAAATAGCAAACGGGTTTCACCGAGCGAAGTGGCTCAGGCTTAGCGAGCTGACGTCGCATTCGGAAGGCCCCGGTTCAATATCCGTGCCGGCCATCCAGACCGGGGTTTTCGTGGTTTCCCTCGGTCATCCAGGCAAATGCTGGGATGGTTCTACTGACAGACCACGACCGCGAAACCGGCGTTGCTAGTCATACGTTAACTTGTGTACATGCTCAGACGGGGATATTAGTGAAGTCACGAAGGTTAAGCGAATTCGAGGCATCGCGCATTCCTGGTTGGGTGACCGATTAGAAACCCTGGGATATAACGACGATGAGGCTAATTGCCCTTTACGGGACATGCAGCGGCTAAATACAAATCAGGTTTCGATATACGATGACAGCCAAGGAAAAAATTCACACTCATTACGACTCCTCTTAAGCAACGCGTTGTAACAGTGTTAAACTCGCTCTCGAAACTTATAACGGCGCTTAACTGTTGAATAATGCAATATTCGAATCACGCGAGCCATTTGATTTGTACTTCGTGGTGACAATATTGTGCAAGTGCCGAAGCTTCGATTGCTTGGGTTAGCGTCATCACGGTATCTCTGTCATCAGGTTCATAATTTTTTTATTATATACTTTGGTGTTTGGAAGTCGTCTAGGTTCCACGTAGGGCCCAACGTTCTTATTGACACTTCAAATTTTGTTATCGAGTTCATCGGCAGAATTCACAACAACGATCACTCTTTTTCAAGAGATTATTTCACTATTATAAATAATTGTTTCAATAAACGTGAATGCTGTGAAGAGGCGTATATTCATTTAGTTCGAGATAACTCTAAGCAAAGCAGGTCCTACTCACATATTTTTTCCTCAAATGAGTAACATTTCCTCAGACACGAACGTAAGGAGACAGAAAAGGCGCTAATTTTTCTTCCGATTCTACTACGGTGTCGATGCTTTCGTTGGATGTTTGTTTCTTCATCATGAAAGTAGATGATAGGAAGTTCGTGCCACTAAGAACGTTGAAGCTCTGTCCGTCTGCTCATGCGCAGTTCACGTTTCGCTCCATTTTAGTGCATCTGCTCGTGCGCAGAAGATCGATATTGCTGACACTAAGGCTAGCACAAACAAACAATTCACAAGAGAAGGTGCTCATTTGAAACCGATTCGTGCGGGAATTGATTAAGGATGTTTGTGCACCGTCGAACGGGAAAGCATATCGATCGTTCTATCGATCACTATCGATCTACGCATGCGTAGTTCAAGTTTCGCATCATATTAGTGCATCTGCGCCTGCGCAATGATCGATAGTGCTTTAACGTCCAAGGTGGCACGAACTCCCTATTCTGTTCATGTAGTTCGATTCCAGTATTGATTTCGGAATCGATTCTTTTATAGAAATCACAAGCTCCTTCTCGCAGCGAAGTTTCTAGCCTTGCTTCGTCGCCTCAACGCCTGCGCCTTCCCCCTCCCGTGGGCGTCGCTCCCCACCTTTCTTATCCGGCTCTCCTCCGTATCTTATCAGCGGCTTCTTTCTCCGCGCCCTCCTCGTACATCCTCAATCCTCTACCCAAGTGTTGCCAACGCGGCAAAGTGTTTCTCAGGAGTAACGTGAGTAGGGAATTACGCGCACAGAGTCTTCTCCTTTTTTTTTTAGAACTTTCAGACTTAACTCTGCAGTTGTGTAAATGCCGTGTGCACTTCACATCGTTCCCAAGTTGTCCTCGCTGTTGTTTTGCGCGGGAAACTGGGGATGGAGGTTCACGCGGCACAGCGACGTAGACACGACTTGATATGTTGCCGTAAACGAGTCTGAAACGCTGTCTGATGCGTGCCGTGTGCCTCGCGACTGATAGCCCCGGTCATGTCGCTGCCATCTCCACTGGAGGCTGTTACCTCACGAAATGCGTCATAACCCCACGCAACTACCGATTCTTGACGCCGCTGACAACCACTGCCACCCGCTACCACTACCATCACCCATCGTTACCCACCACCACCAACCCCCCGGTCACCGTCACATACCGACATCTATCTTCACCCACACTCGCCCACATTCACCCGAAACTACCCACCGCCGCGTATATTCACGAATCCTCGCCTACAATCACCAACCTTCACACTTATTAACCCACCCCCAGTCACCTTCCCATTCCACCTCCTATCTTCATCCAGTTTCGCCCACCTTCACCCAAAAGGACTCACTATCGCCTACATTCATCCATCGCCGACCACATTCACCCACCGCTACCTTCTCGCAGCCATCTCACGTTGCCATCTCCCCTCCCTCAACACTTTGAGCCCTCGCTTATCTCGCAATATATCTCTCCGCAGTCAACAATCGTTGCAGTTGCCATTAACATTACCGCTCACCTCTTAGTCAGTCGTCTATGCCTTTGCCATCCTAACTTCTCCTAGCTGAGTAAGGGTCTCTATTACTCATTACAGAGACTGGATTTCAATGTAAGTGCACCCCCCCCCCTGTGGCGAGAAAGTACGATCACTTGGTATGCGCAAGAATAATATATTTTCAATTTATTTGTACATGGGTGTATGACGCATATTTGCATCTTTAACCTATTTTCTTAATGTGCATACAATTTTCGCAACTTACTCATTATTCTGCATATTGTGCTTAAAGACTGTACCGTTATTCGTATTTTAATGCATTGCATTTTGAATTTTGTAATGAATTTTGGCTTATGTGGTTCATTGTAGATATATACATTTCCTGTATCAATGTTTGATATTTAGAAGGAAAATCACGACTGTTTCGAGTAATAAGTGCCATCATATCCATGCTGAAAATCTGTGAAGCTGATCAACTAACACATGTAACGTGAACTAACCCTAACATGTCTAACCCTAAAATTATGAGCGAAATAGGTCGGGAAAAAAAAGGAACGTCCCGTATCATAGTAACCTGTCACTAGTAATTGGTTCTCTTAATTGTGTTTGAACATGGTTCGTATGCGAATTGTTAAATTCATTGATCGGCAGACATCTTATTGTGGAGCGGTTTTAACTAATACTTCTCTTTAAAATTTATTGAGTGGTACAGCAAGACTAAATTGCTGAAAGCTTGTAGTATGTGGTAGGAAATCGTATGGTGTTTACTACGACATTGGCATCATTAAAGAAATAAATATGAGGCTTTGTTGTGTCGCAAGTGAAACACGACAAACAACACCTCATCTTTATTTCTATAATAATGAAGTATGCGTATAAAAATTGAAAGAAAGTGTTAAAATAATACTTAATAGGGAATATTTTAATTGCATATTTTTTAATCTTTTTACTGCGTATAGACTTGTATATTTCATGGATTTTTTTTTTTTAGTGCCCATAAATCCGATCACTACTCATTAACCATGGTCATTGCCGCCTCCTAGGCTACGACACCGCGTGCACTTACGTTTTGTACTCGTTCCCGCCGCCACGTTGCCCCCCCCCCATTCCCCCCCCCCCTCACAGGCTGCGTTGGCTCTCCTCCAGGAACGTCGCGCCGCGGGCAGGGGGTGGGCGGGAGGGGAGGGGAGAGGCGCGGCTACTGCGTTCTCACTGCAATTGATCGCACGGCGCAGCGGCTGGAAATTCCTTCCAAGGCTGCTGGCCGGCGCGGCGCGGCGCGGTGCGGTGTGGTGACGACGGCAGCGAGGCCGGCGCTGCGAGCAGGCTGCACGTGTTGCCACACAGCGAATGGCGAAATATGCCGACGGAATAATTGCATGTGCTTGCGGACGGTTTTTTGGACCCATTTGCGAGCGTTCGAGTGACTGAAGCCGTGGCCGCAGAATGGGCCCCTGAAGCAAGAATGAGGGATGGAAGTTTGTACGAGAGACCTGCTTCTGAAACAAATCACATGGTTCAATGAAGGTTTTCCTAACGTTACAGAATTTGCTTCATTATGTTGTGAATAATCAGCAAACATAATCAGCTATATATATATATATATATATATATATATATATATATATATATATATATATATATATATATACACCCTTCAATATTTAGTATTTAAATGGAAAACCTTTTTTGAATTTAATTGTTGCAAACCTTGAATGAAGACGTCAAGCTTAACCATATCATTACTTGCAGTTCTGTCAATCCAATTGCAATTTTTTTCTATATAATTGCGACCCTTTTCGTTGGAATGTGTTACGTGTTAACAATAACTTGCCAATGTGGCAACAATCGTTTCACAACGTTATATACTAGTATTAAATTTTGTGTTAACTTGCAATTTTTGTTAGACGTTAATTCTAAACATATTTCCAGAGTAATGCGATGTTGAACAATCGTTTTCTGGATGTCGCAAACTGGGCAACAGAGTTCAACCCTTTCTTTTATGAACGAATAAAATTAAATCTGTAGGAATAATTGCCACCAAGCAATAATCGTTTCTCGGATATCCCTAAATATCTCAATTTATTGGCTCTGTAGCTATTACAGATTATGAAATGTGTATCTTAGCTTAGGCGTCTGAAGGTTTTGAAATACTTTGGCAGAGATAGCTCTCCCGTCCCTTTCCGTCAGTCTCTCTTTCTCTTCTCTTCTCTCTCTCTCTCTCTCTCTCTCCCATTCATTCTTTCTTCCTTTCTCCGGCTGAGGTAGCTCAGGGCATCAACTGATGTCACTGATACTACCGCATACCATCCTTCTTTCGTTCTTTCGATGCCTCATTAGCTACTCGTTTCTAATAAACATATTCTCCATAGTAATCGCAGTGACGCTCGCTTGTCCTAGGGGGGAGTGCTTCTGCCATGGGGTGGGGGCGTGTTGTGGCGGGCGCCCCGATGCCCTTGGTCGCCGCGACCCCGCCGGCGTCGCGCCCGAGGCATTCCGCGCCCTGCCCGCCGCCGCTGCCCCCTTGGCACGCCTCGGTGAGCCCCCTCGCCCGCCCCCACCCCTGCGTGCTCACGCGCCGGGTAAAAATACGCGGCCGCGCCGCGCCGCGCCGCGCCGCGCCCGCCATTGTGGTGCGCGGGCTCAAGCGGTGGAGGCGGCGCGCCTCTCGCGGACGCGGAACGCTCCCGTTCGCGCCGTTTCGCGTGGCACGCGCGTTGTTTTTAAACGGCGCTCCCGCCAGCGACGCGGCGTCTGGGAATGTATCTCGCGCGGGACGACTTCGGGGGGGGGGGAGTCCTGGCTCACGAGGGCGCAGGATTCTCTCTCGCAGACTGCGGTGCTTGCTGAGTGACTGCTCCTCTGGCTCTTAACTGCCACCCCCTCTCTCTTCGTCGCTTATTTTTTTTATTTTTCTGTTTATCACTCGCTTTGTCTCCTTACCCCCCTTTCTTTCTTTCTTTCTTTCGTTTTCAATCTCTTTTCTCTGGCTTCCTCTCGTTTCGTCGTTCCCTTTCGTTTTTCTTCTTCGCCCTCTCTTCCATACACTCTCGTTTTCACCATATTTCTGTTTCTCTCTTGTTTCATCTCTCATTCGTCTTTCCCCTTCACCACCTATTATCATCTCTTGTCACTGCACTCTCTTTTATACCCCTTTTCTCTTCATCTTGTTTCATCTTGCCATTTCGTCTTTCTCTTTCTTACACTTTTCCATTTTCGTACTCTTCTTGCTTCACCTTTCTCTTCCTTACCCTCTTTCAGCTTCTTTGTCGTAATTCTCCCTCTCTGTCGGCGCACACTCTATCGTCTCGCGCGAGCTCGTTCGTTCGGTTTAGTAGGCAGATACACAGCGTCAGCGGCAGACACCTTACTGTCATCGCAGGGGCAGCGTTGTCACGCACTCAGCCATGCGTGCTTCCTGTACGCAAAGGACAAGTTCTGGGAAGTGAGATGCGTGCACCGCAGCGCCAACGGCGTCTGTGCCACCCCTTCCTCGCGATTTCTGTTCCAGCAACCTCCGTCGGCCCCCCTTACCCAGTTATCGATGTGGAAGAATGTTATAACAACAGTAGTACTTTATTCTTGAACATGTTTGGGTTCTTGTTTCTGGGCGAAAATGGTGTTTCACTATCTCTCTCGCCAATTGTGATGTGACTACATTAACTTTAATTTCAGTTCAGGTTTCAGAATATTTAAAACACGAAGTGAAAGTAATCGTGGTCCAAACAGCTGCCGCTCGCTGGCGTCAGCATTTGTCAACACGACAAGAATTGGATGGCGTTGCATAAGAATAAATGAAATTGTACGGGACTTCAATTTTCATCCAGCTTCCCGGCTAATTGGATTTTCGCTGATCGACTGAAGCAGAAATTCCATTATTCAATGTAAATGAAATACGCGCGATTTTTGAGTAAAACAATTCTTCCTTCCTTTCAACGGCTGACATAATTTTATTTTGCACCTTTTGTTCTGTGATTTTCATCACGCTCACTCTCTCTTCTCAGTAACTTGGCGGAGTTTTGAAAATTATTGTTTGTTTTTGACAGCAAATCCTAATGAATTTTTGCCGCTGAGAAATATAAATATTAGACTAAGATTCGTATCTTAATATTAATCCAATTAATAATTATCCATGGAAATTCGTACTGAACGTGATATTCAACTAGACAGCGAAACATATATTTTTGCCTCCAATTTCCAGCCTACACCCTCAGAATGTGAAAACATTCACATTTACTGGAAATTAGAACTCACCTTCACGCATAGCGATGTTCTCTGTAACAGCCTTTACGCTAAAGAGTCAGCCAGACACGTGCGATATAAAGTATGAAATATTATCCCCACCATTTTCTTTCCGTCATACGAGTAGCAAAGAATCCGCGTCCGCCCAGAATAGAAAGCAGAGCCGCCGTTGCGTTGATGTTTTCGAACGTTTCCGTTTTTTAATAAGGTGACCCTGTGGCTGGGGACGGGCGCCAGGGGTCTCCGCCCAACGCAAACACGCCGTGGGACGGTGGGGGTGTCTCCCGTGGGCAGCATTTGGCACCGGCACCAGCCCGTAGATAGCAAGAGTGGCGTAGGCGCCGCCATTTAATATCCCGTGCATGATCTTGGCTGTCCGGGTGACAGCCTTCGACACGGCGTCACCCGGACAGCCAAGATCATGCACATGACGCTGACCGCGGAAGCCTACGACTTCATTTAATATCCTCTCACCCGATAGCCCCGCCAGGCAGCGTTCAGCATATTATCAAGTTGGCGTAGCTCTACATTGATCCAGATACGTTTTTCGTATGGATGTGCGGGTTTTAAATTATGAGAAAGTGAGTTTCTGCTCTCTCCGTACTGTTCTTAGTGTTTGCATGTGTGTACTCGTTGCAATGCAATATGCATTTTTTTTCATTCTTAGATTAAAATAACCCAAAGAAGTAATCGTATTAGTTAGTGCACCAAACGTTGTATTATACAAATAAATGCTTTGTTCCAGTATTCAAATGTTTTGATACACATATTCTGTCTCGAGTTTACTCTGCATTAATTGTGCATAATCTTAAGATACCTATAATTCAGGAAAATTTACATCAATCATTTAAACATCTTCATAAACTTATTATGTACTTTACTTACATCAAGTAACCCACGTGGTTTAAGGTGAAAGCCGAGATTTATACCTATCCAAATCTGTTATTTGTGGTATCGCGCGTGTCTCGTTCAATATTTTCGTAATTCGTTTTTTCTTGTAAGAAAACATCATTTAAACAAAAAAAAAATACATTTTCTTGGAATATGAGCGTTCTTACGCCACCTTTAGCCACACCTCATTTGTTTCGATTGTTCTAAATGGGCGCCAGCCGTTAAAGAGTCACTTTTCGTCCGTCTGTTTTGTTACATTAAGTCGATACAACAATACAGTTTTAAATTCCGTGATGGTAGCACATATCTTGTGGTAATCCATAATATGGAAAAACGAAATAATATATGGTAAAGGAGTTAAATATATTTTTGGTAAAGGAAACCTTTTGTGGACGATTATTTCCTTTATCATATAATACAGTTTGACGAAAACGATTAATGATTACGCGGAGAGCGTTGCTTTAGAAAATAGTTGTGCGAAGCTGCCTTTTTTTTCGAGCATCATTCGCCAAATCCGGTGAAGGCCAGGGCTCAGGGAATAAGAGAGCGTGCGTGCTGGAGCATTGCGTCTTCGTCCGCTCGCGTCCGCGGTCTTTATGGGGGGCTATTTATTGCTCGTTTCCTGCCGGTCGTCGCCGTGAGGTGTGTTAGCAACTGAGGAGGCGCGCAGGCAGAGACGTTTGCGACTTCGCTCCGCTGCCATTCAGACGTCTGGGGCGGAGGTTGGCTCCGTCCTAGTGCGTGAACCAAAACGGATCTCGTGGTAGGATATTGCAGGTAATCGTTCCAACTCGAATGATGTAAGGAATCGTCTGAATCTTTTTTATTACGTTACGCCTGTAGCATCCGTACATGTAGTTTTCTTGTAAAATAAAATGTCACGCATGATTTTAGAGTTAGGCTCCGAGTAAGTTAATGTTTTTCACAGTTTCATTACATGCCTGGCCAAATTAATATGCCTACTTCAAGTTTTCATTTAAACCAGTTGTATAATCAACAGTTTTGATCATTGATATATTTTAGTTTCTGTTTATGTTAAATTTGCTCCAAAAATATTTTATTTTGTGTACATAGAAAACAAACTTAGTAGATACGCAAATTTTCATATATTTTGTTTTAAAATCCTATCATAAATTGCATTTCAGATAACGCAGTTGTATAATTGGTAACGGTATCACTCCCGACAGGAAATAAATATTGCTTCTCTTTTCTGTGAAGCCAGTGTTTGTATTATAGCGTGATAAATATAATCACAAAGAACATGTGAAGTTCCATGCGTGATCTTATTAAATTTGGCTTGCCCTTGTATTTGCTGTTACGAATTTCACATTTGCGACTTGTGCGAAAATTGTCGATGAAACATATCGAACTAATACCCAGAAAGGCAAGAAATACACCAGAAATCTATAATTTCAAACATTATGCCTTAGAAACGTATTATAATATAGACAGGTTTTCGGTCATATTCTATTATGCAATACTTCCAAAAACTACTCACGTAATAGCAAGAGCCCGTATTGTCAACACACCCTCGAGAAACCCGTTTATTAACACCACAAGGCTTCGTATGTAACTAAACTATAGTAATAACATGTCGCCGACCGTGAATGGAACGTAATTAATTTCAGGAACCTGTTTCCCTTAGGGTCGCCCTTTGACCGCTTTAATGAGAGCCCGCACGTGTCCGCCCTCGTTTGAGGCGGCCCACGGGCGCCGTGCGGGGTACCCAAGGCTTTGCGTCCTCAGATCCACCCCCCCTCAGCGCCGTCCGCCTTCTCCATCTGCGATCTCTCCATCTGCTCGCTTCTACAGCGAACGAAATTCGTGCGATGTTCGCGACACTTTCCAAATGCCATTCCCGGCACTTGGCAAGTATCGATATTCAATTGAATACGTTTTTCATTTTTTGGCTACACATAATGGCCGATATTTCATGTATCCGTTTGTACCAGTTGTATGTGTATCCTTGTGAATTATAGCTGGCTGGTAATGAAAATATTAAGTTATTCAGTTTTTCGCCATTTTAATTTTACAATTTTTCTACAAATATTTAGTTTGGTGTTACATATAATTTTCGATGAAACGTGTGAACGTTATTTTGCAGAACTAAAATATGAATATGAGACGTTCACCACCCGAAACCTGGAATTTAGCGTGAAGCGTGCGTGAGAGACGAAGTATATTCGGCGGCGTCTCATGTCGCCCGTCCGAAAGAAGCTGCGCACGCCGAAGGGTGAGGGTGGGGGGGGTGCGCATACCTTGCGCGCGGGGCCGCATCGCCAGGTGATTTATGAGCGCAGCCGCCTTGCCCGCGCGCGCGTTCCTCGGCGACAGGTGCGGCCGGCGTGCCAAGTGCGCACGACCACCCCCACGCCGCCACGCCCCCCTCCCTCGCGCTCGGCAGCCGCCCGTCTCGACCCCCGCCCACCCGCTGTCGCCCGTGCCGTGCTGACCCGCCTTGCCTACGCCGTCACGACCTTCGCCGTTCCGTGACCCGCCCTGCCCCGTGCTAATCCTCAATGACCCGTGCTGTCCCGTCCTGCGCCCTAACGACCCCTTGGTGTACTGTGCCTGATCTTGGCTGTCCGGGTGTACTATCACGCCCTATGGGGTACAATCACCCTTGCTGTACTATCATGTCATATCCCGTGCCGTTCCGTCCTGCCCCATACCTTGCTGCCCTGCTCAGTGCCGTCCCGCCCTTCCCCAGGCTGTCCCGTCACATACCGCCCCGTTCTGTCATCTCGCCCTGACCGCCCCATCCCTTACTGCCGTGCTCCGCCTCAATCCTTCCCACTCCTCCCTGCCGCGCACCTTCCGACTCACACCATCCTGTCCTGCCCGTTCGCTTCTCTGACAGGCTGTCTGCCTGCCCACCCGTCGTCGGTCCTGCCCGCTGTCCTTCCATCTGCTCCATGGTCGGCCCGTCTATGTACCCGACCCCGTCCATTCACCTGCCCGCCCGTCATCTGCCTGACCGTCCTTCCATCTGCCCGTCCCCCCCGGCCCGGCGTCGATGCTTCGTCCTCGTCACCTTCACCGCTCCCTAGCCTCGCCGCGACCAAAGTGTCCTCACGATCACCATCTTCACCAACGTCGTCTACATCACTTCAACTATCACCACCATTTAAATTTGTTTTCCGTCAATACTCTCATTCAGAATTTGATATGTGGGAAATGGGGATAAATGTACTACCACAAATTATTCTATTATTAACTGGTGTATATACGAACTCGGTCTTACAAATATCTTCACGATTTGACGAATGTTAACATTATGATCAATTAAAATGTAAACAAATCAACATGTTCAAATTATATTAATTAGAGGATAACTTTGCGACTGTGGAATTAAACCAACTCTCTTTTATTTATTCACGGAATAGCAAATCATTACCTGGAATTAACCTGGTTGGGCGCCAAGTACAACTAGTTTGTAGCTCTGACTCAGTGTTCTGCACAGAACTCCGGATTCTTCTGTGAGAGAGTCGCGTATGCACATATATCCTAGTCAACTTGACACTCTTTGTCTCTGTAAAATGTTATCAACGCCGCGATCTGCAGCACAAATTCCAAGTTCCATCAAAATTGCCCCCTCCCCCTCCCCCTTCCCCTTCCGTTAGTCAAAGGGCGCGTGTTACTCACATGCCAAGGGCGTATCTCCACTCTTCTATCTCTCTCTCGTCTAGCGCCTCTCTTCCACATGTGCTGTGCATATCGCGATGCTCACACACACACACACACACACACACACACACACACTTGCGTCCCACGTGCGACGCTGTTTCCCGCTCTGCACAGCCGCATCCCCTCCTCTTTCGTGCCCGTCCCCGCGTCGGAGGTTGCGTGACCGCCGGCTTACACGCAGAAGAGCCGGGGGGAAAAACGCGACCTTCTGCCGCTCACGGGAGCGCCTCTGGCCGGAGATGGCTCTGCGACGCGGGCGCCCGACCGCCCGGTCGGTCGCAGTGAAGCTGCGAAAATATTGATGGAAAGCAAGGCATCAAATCGTAACCGCCGGTCCGGATGGCCGAGATCGCTAAGGCAGAAGTGCCGTAGCGGTCTCAAACTGAAGGATCGTGGGTTCGCCTCGGGCATGGTTGTATTGTGGTCGTCCTTTCATACTCCTATCATCATCATATCGTGTCATCCTCATAGTTACCATACCGTTACACGCAATCGTAGTCGCTAATGACCTAGAAGTTGATGCGACCTTTAATAATAATAATAATAATAATAATAATAATAATAATAATAATAATAATAATAATAATAATAATAATAATAAAATCGTAACCGTTGTAAACTGATTTGAAAACAGGGAGAGCGAAACTGAAGCCCTTATTTTGTTTAAATATAGTGTTGGAATCTGAACTTAATGAAACTGTTTCGATTCCGCGGTTTTTAGCAGGTATTCATAACTTCGTATGTAGTTTGATTGAGTGTATGGCTCGTGTACTGCTATGACGTCAGCATCAAACCCTAGAAGCATCCAGTCATAATCGCTGCAGACACAGCAGCAATGTTGGTTCTGAGCTAAACTCAGCTAGCCGTCTGAGGGTCCGAGGCATCAATGTGTATACGAATCCGCGAATGAAGCTTCGTAGTTCGAAAGCCCATAGGTTCGATCCTCGAACTGTGGCAAATTTTCGAAACTGTGGGCGATCTTGAAATTTTGCACCGGCTGCTCACATTAGTATCCTCAGATCAATAGAACGAAGGTTGGCGCAGAACTTTCTAAAACGGGCTACGAATCTCACGAGATACTTACTCCCCCAGTCCTGCTTCCAGTGTTGTAAATATTGGGAGCCGATCGCCACATGTGCCACACCTCATGATTTGGCATTTTAGGTCCAGACAGATAGCGGTATTTCCAGGCTTGGGTTTTAATTTTTTGTCCACGCCTGGGGGTGAGGAATAGTGACGGCAAATTTTTAGCAGAACATCGATACTTCAATAAGTTACCAAAAGGTTTTTGATGTAGACGAACAGTCGACATCCTCATATTGGCAACGATCAATGGCTTTTAACTGCGAGCAATCCACAAATAAAAATGATACTGTAAACTTTATTTATAATATGAGAAAACATGAATGATTCTTCACTTATATCGATCTGAAGAAAACATCGAAGTTATAATACCTATAATTTCAAAGCTTCAATGTTTAGTGTTTTTACCATTCCTTACTAAGGGAGATATTCAGCAAGAATGCCGCATTCCCTTCACCGTATCTTACATACTTGGCCTGCTTGGAAAGTAATCAAGCTGTCCACGAGCCGATGGGCTTGATTTAAAAATACGTCCGAAGTTTTCGCGAGTGTGCGGCTAGCAAGCCAACACGTATGGGAGTTCGTGAAGCCTTGTAGTGTTCATGTGGCCCACTGTGGTGGTGGCGGTGGGGGGAGGGGGTAGCCGGACGCCCGAGAGAGCTCGTAAAACTACGCGCGTTTTTGTGCTGCGCCCGGGACACGACGCGCTGGCTATTACGCGCGGGCGAGCTGTGCATCGCGCCTCGACCCCCTCCCCTCCCCCTCCCCATCCCACACCTCCCCTCCCCTCCCCGCCGAGGAGCATGTCGCCCGCCGACATGAGGGGAACAGAGGATGGGCGATCGTGTTGTGGTGTCATCACATACCTCTCTGCGAGGAGACGCTGGGTTGGGTATTATTTCTTCCCTATCCTGACTGGTATTTTCTAACGACTTGCGAATGGGTAAAGATACGTTTAAGAGACATTGCATTCAGAGCATGTACGTTTGGAAGATGGCAGAGCGAACACGTCCGTTGAGTATCTTCAACTTTAACTATTTCCCTATATGGGGAGATTGAAAAATAATTTGTGCTTTTTTAAACGAGGTAATGTGATGGTAATTGTCACAAGTCCGTACTACGTTTATCCACGTGTGAATAGCAGTATTTACAAAACCGTTTTGATACTGCACGGAGGCACACTCATAATTTTTCTATGTTCAGGTGTCTAGCCGACGTAATCATTAACTAAATAATTTTTCGTTTATGCTGAATATGAAATCTTTGATGACTTATTGAACATATTTGTAACCTTCATACATTGAATGAATTTATTAGTATAGACATTTAGTAAAAGCTATAATACTGAATATGTATAATTAGCTTATGCGAAAACAGCCCTCTCCCTTCCCCTGTGTGTGCCACGTGCAGGTAACAGTGAACACGTCTTATGGACATCCAGTAATGTGCAGCTCTATATTCGATGAAACAAATAGTAGCAGAAACAAGAATTCTACCGATTAATGTCAGTAATTTCAGAGAGTTGACGCTGAGTACAATGACGTCCTAGGACAGTGCAAATTTTCTGAAGAATCGGTCTGACGTTTACGCTCAAAGCGATGAGCCAAACTCTTTGAGTTATTGCGGCGTTCGCTGCGTGCTGTTTGTTAGACAAGTAGAATTTTCCACTCTCAAAATACCCAGTGATGTGGTGGACATGTCATGCTGGAGCAACTTTTTCTCTATGAATTACGGCTACCATTTATAATCCTGTGTCACTGCTAATTGTAGGAAGTGTTAAAGGGCTTAGGATCCTTCCAAATTTGGTCGTTTGGTTATGGGTCGGACGTAAAAACAAGATCACATATTTGTAATCAGGAGAAGAGTCTAATGAAATCAATATTTTATATTTTGCCAGTTTTTGCCTCGCATAGATGTGGATTATTGAAGTGTAAAAACAAGTCGAGAAGCCTGATCATACCAGTAATTCGTTGAAAGCCTGACTGAAAAACCTAAACGAATTTTGAGAAGAAGGAAGACAGTTTTTTGAGTTTAATGAAGTCGGACACTCGCTGCTTTAAATTTATTTTTATTCACTGGTCAGCCATTAGGTATTACGTGTATGGTTTCAGAAAACACAATATATACAATATTTGTTCCACTTGTACATTCATCTTACAAATTTAACATTACACCCTTGCCCAGAGTGACACGAAGTATTTGTATTGCTTGTTTATTATTAATCATAACGTGAAGGTGATGTGCTATGATTAATAATAGTTCCACATAGTTCTTTTTGTAAGAGTGCTATTCTCTTTCGTTTCAGGTGAGTGTCAGCAGCTGCTCGTGGTGGTTCGTGCGTTGCAGTGCAGGGCGGTGAGTTCGTTCCGGCGGTGGGGCCATTTCGGGGCCCTCGATTAGGCCTCGCGACGTCCATTTTCTTAACGAGCGTCCGCCGCGCAAATGTTCTAAGTGCAGATGGCGCGCGCGTCGGTCTCTCTGCCGATGTCTTCACTACATTCTGCTTTCAACCGGCGTGCACGTCTTTCTGCTGAGTAACCCAGACAATTCCGCCGCCCAATTTGAGCTCGCCCTTTTTGCGCCGAAAGCACGTAGATTGTCTTCGAAAAGTAAGCGGTGAAAAACTGTCGCCCAAGTTCCTCGAAAAGCTTGCTCGCTCGCTGAAACGTGCAGCGGACTGGTTCTAAAACTTGTAGCATTCGGTTGTGTCATGCGGCCGTTGGAAATGGTTTGCCAGAAAATGTGGATTGTAGGATGTTGGTTTTGAAAAGTTGCATCGTAATTTTCTGTTGATCGTATGAATTATGACACAGCAGTAACGTAGTGCACAGATTTGTTGGGAGATTTTGAAATTACGTGTGGAAAGGAAGAGATAGTCACCGGTTCACACAGTTCCCTGTTCCTGTGCGCTCGCTTCCTGCCGTACCCCACCCTATTTCCCCCCACCACACGCCACCAAGTCGTATTGCGCGTTGCGACAGCAGGAGGAAGTAAGTTAAGGCCGGGCGCACACGGGAGACTTTTTGTCGCGCAACTATTTCGTCTTTTCCACAAAGTCTGTACAATCATATATACGTGCGCACACGGAGCCGCGTAACAGCGACGCAACTTTTCAGTTGCTCTGGCCGCCGACAGGAGGGTGACGAAACTGTCTGCGTACTGTCTCCCCTCCCATAGTTTATTAGTACATGCGCACACGGACGACATTTTAGTTGCCGTCTCAGGCATTTGTGCAAATATCTCCCTTGTTTTCTGCAGTTCGAAACTTTGAAGTTTACAAAATGGCTCTTGTGAGGGATGAAGACATCGATAGTGAATTGGTCATAAATGAAGTAGAAAAGAGGCCAGCATTGTTTAATAAAACTTTGAAGGATTATTCCGACGCTAATTTGAAAAGCAAGCTATGGGAAGAAGTGTGTTTAAATGTGTTGTCTACGATCTGGGGACAACTCTCTACCGAGAAAAAAAAACAAGCAGGTAGGTTTTTATTTTACAAAGTTGTTTTTTATTTTACAAAGCTCATGACATATTTTTAACATTAATATTTTATCACACATCTTAATAATGTTGTGTGGATAGAATAAGTAAGTTTCATTGTTCTTGAGTCAGTGAAATTAAAGTCCATCGTACTGCCACGGAACAGATCCTGCAGGGGACGTGAAATAGGCTGCAAAATAGTTACGTATATTGACAGCAGAGATAGTTCTAGCCTGCGGTTCAATGTTTATACTCTGCAGTGGGCATTCATAAGCTGTATCTGTAAAGTTGATTCCATCCCTTCTGCGGACGTAATTGTGGAGCACACAACATGTTTTGATTATCGTATCACAAAAATCGATGCTAACATCAAGAGGTCTATGGAAAATACGCCATTTATTAGCCAATATGCCAAATGTACATTCAACCATACGACGAGCTGTTGTTTGCCTGCGGTTGTAAATTTTCTTTAATGGGGTAAGCGTTTTTTTAGCAAATGGGCGTAAAATGTGTCTAGATAAACCAAAAGCTTCATCAGCAACCAAACAAAAAGGCATTGGTTTACCTTCTGGATCGTTAGGCAATGTTCGGTCATTGGGTATGTTCAGAAGGTTACGTTGTAGCCTTCTGCCCATATTCGAGTTATTGAAGACAGAGGAATCACCTGCTGCTCCATTCGCGCCAACATCTATGAAGACAAATTGATATTCGGCATCGACCCATGCCATCAGCACCACAGAAAAGAATTTTTTATAATTAAAAAATTCTGAGCCAGTACCTTGAGGTTGGGTTATTCGAATATGTTTTCCGTCTATAGCACCAATGATGTTAGGAAAATTGGTGTTCTTATAGAATTGTTCAGCAATATGCAACCACTCTTCTTCATCTTTCTCTGGCATAACTATAGGCTGTAAGATATTCCATATTTCAGTGCATGTTGCTTTCACTATTTTGCGGATTGTGCTAGCACCAATCAAGTAGTTGTATGAAAGATCGTTGAAACTTGATCCGGTTGCTAGATACCTGAAAAAAGAGTTACAAATTTATGAATTTACATAAATGATTTAAAGTAACAAAATTTTAGATAGTTTTCATCTTTATTCCTTCCAAATAAATTAAGACAAAAATGTCAAGTGTTTCAATGTATTATTTTTTTTCTAGGAACGCTGGTACAACGAAGATGGAAAAATCTAAGGACATGCTTTGCAAGAGAATTGCGTGAACAAAAATCGGTCAAGTCAGGACAACCAGCCGGAAAGCGTCGAAAGTATAAATTTTACGATCAACTGTTATTTCTTCTACCAACCGTAGAAGTACGTGAAACAAGTGGAAATGCTGAACCAGTCTTAAGCGATGAGGAACATGAGGAAACAGAGAGTGCTCAAAGACCACCTCTTGTTCGTTCTCCAAATACCTCCTCCAATCTAAATAAGAAGAAGAAGAGAAGTTATGAAGAAAGTTTACTCGATATACTTCGAGAGAAAAAAGAAACTGCTTCACACATGGATGACTCTGAAACACATTTTGCGTTGTCTCTTGTACCTATGCTGAAAGCACTACCCACACATCGTAAGATTGATGCACAAATTGAAATTCTTCAGGTACTAAGAAATTTCCAGGACCGCTGTCCACCAAGAGACACACTTAACAGTTTCAGTGATGACGTTCGGTATTCAAGCTTCTCTACCCCTGTGCGTTTATTTACTGGTACATTTACGTCTGCGAATCAACCTACTACTGGGAACAGCTCATACACCGCCCTTACTTCTCCTCAAGATTGCGACAGTGTACAGTCATACCTGTCAAATTTTTCTGTGGATTCAGATGGATCACAAACCATGTACGATGTCACCGTACACAACAATGTCTAAACTTTATATCAGTTGCTTTGAACATATTTTATACTTTTTTTTATGTAACGATTAGTTTTATTAACTGGTGTTGTTGAATAACAAATAATAATAAACTAAATAAAAAATCGAATAATTTTATGCAACCTACCTTAATGTAACACCGAGCCTCTCTTCTGGTGGAATCGCCAGTCGCATGTTTGTATTTTGGTAGGTGATGGTATGTCCTAGAATTGCGACCAGCTCGTCAAATGATGTTTTACTCATGCGAAAATAACCGAAGAATTTCTCTGGGTAACATCTCAACTCTTCAAATATTAAAGTAAATTTCCCTTTATTTAGTCTTTCAGACATGAGAGGGTGTATCCAATACTTCCTTTTCCGTTGATTTTTCCTGCGTCGAATGATGAGAGCACAAACCACTGCAGTCTCAAAAAAATCCATCTTTAAAAAAATTGCACTTGTCGATTCCACTACAAGAACCCGTGAAAATGGGTCTGCTGTCAGAAAACAGTTGCTCATCGTGTGCGAGCTCTCAAAAACCGAAGCAACTCGAAAGCAACAAAGACGAAATAGTTGCGCGACAAAAAGTCTCCCGTGTGCGCCCGGCCTAAGAAACTATGTAGGCGAAACAGTCTTCTCGTTCTGCCAACGAAAATATACAGCGATGGCGTAGTGCACAAGTATTGAATGCCCTCTCTCGGTCATTTTTGAGTTAATATAATTTTTGAAGACACCACAAACATATCTACCATCTGATCAACATGGAATGCCCAAGTTAGACGGATCATGCCTTTTTCTCAGAAAGCAAGCATTGTCACTCTGTAAGTAACTAACTGCACATTTACAAACTTTCAAACATATTGGACATACAATACGTGTGCACCAAGTCATCGATAACATTAAGAATGAATTATGATGAGACTAATAGTAAGGAAAAAAACATGCCGTTGTAGCGCATTCTTTTACTGTACTGTAAAACCTAGTATGAAGCTATCAAATCAAAGACGTTTATCAAATTGAAATTAAACTGTTTGTTATTATCTTTATCGGCAATATAGGAACATTTCGAACGAGAAAGAATACAATGTTAAAATGCTCAAAGAACTCTGTTGCTGCTCGTATTATTTCAATGGGTCAGAAGAAAGTTAGACACAAAATATCTCGAGAATATCCTAACCAGCCACTGGTATAAACAAAATCCCAGGAAAGGTGTATTAAACATTTCAGAAACTACGAATTCGTAAATGTGGAGCTAAATTAGCATCTCACGCACGACATCACAATTCGAAGAATGCTCGTCTTCTCACGGCCCCGGGAACCCCCTAGCGAGTACTTAAGTAGGCTCTCGCTGGCAAGCTACATCACTAAACAGAACTCTGTGGTGAGTGAATTGCTCGAACCTTGGTCATGCTCAGTTCGAAGATATCACCAAATTATAGAGTATTGTGAGAAAATCACCTCAGCCACTACGTGAAGGAATGCTGGTAGGGCCAACCAACCTGCTTTGTACTGCATGGTCGCTGTTTTTGAAGTATGGAACTAAAGAGAACTGAATTCCGTCCACCTTCAGTTAAAAGTATTGTAGCATTAATTCGGAACCAGTGACGATAAGGTAGAAGAAAAGTGGAACAATATTCTATTCTTAGTTTTTCATAATAATATTGTTAGAAGTACTTAGATAGCCGTATAATACTCATTTTTTTAAAATTAATTCAATATTAATGTGCCAAAAAATGCAAAACGTTTATTAGTTTTCGGGAGGAAATGGAATTTCGGTGTACAGTGCATTCTGCTTTACGATTCGAACAAATTATGAATTAATGTCATTACGGTTGACCAAAAAGGGAAATTTTAATGTAATCTCATCGTGTTTGTAATCGCAATTAATTTCAGTTTGAAATTAATTAATTCATTAGTAAGCACTAAATGGAATTTTAATTTTAATTTATTAAAACAATTTAATTGTAAATGCGCTCTACAAATGGTTTGTAAAGTGATTTGATTTTAAAACTCCAATCGCGTTATAAACTACAGAATAATGATAATGCGAAGTTATCAAACATTGCACTCGTAGTATCCAAATAATGTTTAAAATCTAGGAATAAGTAATGTAACGATTAACACTAGTTGGCAGGAGAGCCCGGTGTATTAATGTAGTATAATCGGAAATCGTGTAATAATTTTAGCAGAGTAACAAAACAGTACTATATCTCAAACCCTACAAATAAGCAAGTATTATTCTTGAAAAGAGTACGATCTCGACAGGGTACACTATCATTCCTCCGTTGGATGAGACACTTGTCCCATGCGGAGCTGTTTCCGGCGCGAGCGGATATCGCAAGGTGTCGGGCTCTTCACGTGATACGCACGTGCCTGCCAGTCTCCCCCCTCCCCCCCCCCCCCACTTCCCCTCCCGCTCACCGGGTGCCTGCGCGCGCCAGCTGTGTATTCGCCGTTGCCCGTATTGTTTTGACTAACACTTGGCAGGGAACGTGGGGCGTTTTAGTCGAGCCGGAGGACCCGAGCGGTTCTAGTCGATTGATACCCGGGCATGTGGCGCGAACAGCTTGCCGCGCCGCCAATCGCGTGCCCGCGCGAATGTCGCCGTCGATTCCAAGGCCGCGAGGCGAGGGAATTCAGACACGAACGAGTGCGGAGCCGGCCCCGTGAATGCCATGCTAGAGTGGGTCACAGACGGTTATAACCTTTCGTCTGGTGTACTTACCCAAACTTTTATTAGATGTTATTTTATTAGATGAACTTATATGTTTTATTAGATTGTATTAGATGTCATATATTTATATGTTAGGAGCGCCCGTAGCTTGGTGCAGTACTCTTCAAGTTGTAGATTAATCCATTTCCTAAATGAGCACGTAGAGGGACTTGTCATTCTTCGCGTCACTTTCTGTTTGAGGAAACTCGAATTCTGTATGTGAATACAAATAGATAAGGGTCTTTTTAACTACCGATCGGCTTTCTGGAAAAATTTCACGTGTTTTTTGGGCATTTTTCTCTATGGCTGTAGTCGTATTATCAAAATCGGGAAAATTCCATAAGTTTAAACTAATGCTATTATACATTTAATTTCGCAATGCGCATGAATTATGTTAATACAAATTCTATAACTAACGAGTCGTAAAATTACTTTTCCAAATCGGATTTTCCTCAATGATAATAACCTCACTAAATACCCAACTGAGACTTTCGTTGTTGTTACACTGGGATTGTAAACAAAATAAATTAAATTTACCCTGCGGAACGATTGAACTGATAAAGCGCCAAGTAACAATGGGATATTTTTCATCTAACGTGTCCCATTCTCCCGAACGAGACTCCAGCAACGACTTGTTTAATCGCTCTTGATCATAATTGTTGGGAGTGCGAAGACGCCCGTTTCCGCAGAGCAACGTTTGCTAACGCTTTCTCGGTGAGATCCCGTCGTTCTTCCGCGAGTGACGCGGAGAATCCCCGCGCTATCGGGCGAGAAATTAATCGCTGTAAACTCGTTTCCGGTGGCGGAGATAACGCCGGGCCCGTGGAGAGAAGTGCGGGGGGGGGCGAGAGGGGCGGGAGCGAGATATCATAGAACGGGCGATGTGTGATACGCCACGTAGCTTGAGTGCGCCACCGCGCCGCGCCGACTGCGCATGCGCGGACGCGCCGGGCCGCGCCGCGCCGCGCCGGCTGGAGCGACGGCAAGATGGCGGCGGGCGGGCTGGCGTAATCGCGCGCCCGCCGTTCTCGACGCTGCGCTTTTCCGTGTCATTCATGAGCAAGCGTCGGCGGTTAGGGCGCTTGAAATTCTGTCGAAACAATGAATGAAACGCATATTATGGTACTGTCAGTTCGCGGTTGGGTCAGCAGACTTAAAAAGAATGTAAAGGAAACAAATCTTAAGTATATTATTGTATTTATGACTTAAAAAATACCGTAAATAAATATAAATTTACTTCCATTCTCTTTGGAATGAAAATTATCACAATGCCAGGGTTTCAGATCTGCCTTAATTTAGTCTTCACCATGATACATGTTAAATGTTCAATGCTTTCCCTTATAACGAATTATGGGGAGAATACCGTCCTTTGACCTATGATTTGTGGTTTTATGTGATAGTCACAAACGTGCGCACAGGGACCGTGGCCACGCCCCCTGAAAATTGCGCAAGCGTAGCCTTAACGTACTTCCAACTACCGCAACTTCCCACTACTGAATCTTTGGCTATTTCGAAAAAAATTGTCGTGTAATGTCAAAAGATGTGCTCTTCTTTATTAATGACTTTTTTGAACGCTTAATTCGTTTATTTAATTAGAGTCGTATACGAAAAGGGGCAGCGGTTTGATTACAGAGAATACACGTTTTCAGAGGTGGCACATGTTTAGATAGACGTTTTTCATGTTTAGAACTGTGACGAATGAGGACAGCTTTTGTGTTGATACTTCCTTTCTGCATCGGCGTTGGCATGCAAGGCACCAATGAAGGCAAGAAACAAGCCCCAATGCTAAAGCACTTGAAAATCATTTTAAAAACGTAGTATGTTACGTAACATTTTGGTGGAAAAACGTGACCTTCACTTACTGGAAATACCAAACAAAAGAATGGTTCGATTTTACATACATGTAAGTTTTGATATTAAGTATGAGGTTTCTAAATACAGCGGTGAATTAGGCATAGACAAACAGTATTACAATGTATAGTAATATTGCTTGGCTATGTGTAATTCAGCCCTGTATTTAGGAAACTTACACCAAATTGATATTTCATCAAATGTTTCTTTATCAAGAATGGAACGCAGGGAAAACATGAAACCTTCGTGATTACTGTTGGGTAACATGACATCATATTATAAGCACGCACAAATATTTAAAATTGCTCATTTGATCAATATTAATTGTAACAATTTGTTATATTTTATGTAGTTTATTATTTAATTATACTTTATTGTTCAGTTTATTAATTATTTTTGTGTATTTTAATCAATAATTAAAATTATTTTACGTGTTTAGAATTAATGTCTGTTTTTAATGTTGGCTGCCCCTATCCAGCGGGATCCCTAAGCAAACGAGACTCATGCGTTTGTTTAAAGTCCCTGCTGCATCGCTGCCCCCCGTTTATTTGCAGCGTGGTTATGAGAAAGGCGAGCTCTCGTTCGGTCGCAGGTCTTGCGTGGCGGCTGTCTGTGCGCGCAGCCAACGCGCAGACGTATCTGGGTCATGCGCCGGAGAGACGCAGGACCTCCTCCGTCTCCCCCTCCCTGCCCGTCGCCGGGGTCACGCGAAAAACTGCGTCCTCCAACCTTGTTTCGTGCTGTAATCGGAAGGTGCCGCGATAAACGGAGCAGCTCTTCAAACAACTACACTCGCCACGTTTTCTTTTTTCGAACAATCTGTAGGTTGTTTAGAATTAGGGTCATGTGCTATCTTAACTGATCTGGCAGCTGCTGTGTAAATATTGGTGCTCAAAAAAATGACTTATAAGTGCCCATTGCAGTTTTCGCGTTTCACAAAAAATTAAATAAATAAATGAATAAAAAATCACACACATAATCACACGCACACGGACACCCCCCCGTGTCTTACGTGGATTCGGGTTCGCGGCCAAGACCGGTACTACAACCTATTGTTTCATCAGGGATGAAAAACAAAACGGAAGTCTAAAAGTGTGCAGTAACTTGGTCTTTCGGTATGGCGGCAATACGGCGGTGTTCACGCAAATTCTTCTCTTATTACGTCTCACACAACCCGACTGCCTCCCCACCGCCTTGAATTGCCCGCGCCGGCACGCGATGGCTACACCGACACTTAACGCGCAGTTTTGTGAGATCGACCTGATAGTTGATCGCCGAGTAACACGCTATGGCTTCATTTGGCGTTGGCTAAGTTCGGCTCTCAAAACATCACGGTTCAAAGTAGTAGTTCCTGTTTCTACATGAAATGGCTGCAAGGTTGGTTCGTAGGGTGGAGGCAATTATTGCAGTGGCGATTCCACGTACTCCTCATGGTACTGGTATCATTACAGGCTCGGGATAATTGAAATCGATGGCTTTGCTTGTTTTCTTGTCAGCAACTGTACTAGTTACATATTCGAAATGTGTATTACAAATTTCTGAGTAATTCGAAATGCCCAATAAAATAAAGTAGAATTTACTTAGTTTTCTTCGATCGTTTTTTTCAAGAGCGTGAATGATTCTTTTTCTTACGTTGTGGTGAAATACAGCATTTATCTGCCGATGGTGGATTTATCTTGGATACCAGTGTTTAATTTTTTTGGTCAAACTAAGCAGCAGTCCAAAGAAAAAAAACGTGATTCATCGAAACCCATTATTTTCTAGTAAAGTGAAAAATATATTTAGTAGTTTATTTTTGCTAGTAAAATTTTATCTAGTTTTCCAGGCAGTCATATAGAGTAAAGCACCACCTTTGACCACAAAATAAACTGGTCCACTCAGGATACTTTCTTGTGCAAAATTACAATTTTTGAGATGTCACATTTTGCCCACCGACGATGTAAAGGGTACAGTTTCACAAGTAGTGTTCTCTACTTCCTCCAGTCGTCGATGCACCGAACGTCAGTCCTCAAGCCGCGTCGCGAACTCTTGGACGCACGTACCGTGTGTTATTTGGGCGGGTCTGCCGTCACTTTGCTGTCGACGTGAGTTTCTGGCTAACGTACGCTCAAACGGCGGTGTTTTATACACGGTGGCACGTTATAATTCGATCACTCGATGCAAGGCAAAAACACGATCTTAATCTTTGGAACTTGTTTGTGCCATCCATATACATACGTGTAGCGTTCCGTGTCTGAAAAAAAAAGAGGTGCGCAGATTCTGGTGCTGGTTGGGTGAAAAAAATGTTATAAATCAGTTTTGAATGGTAAGGGCTCAGAGAATTATAGGTTGTTTCCAATTTCATCCCGAAAGCTGTCATTGTCGAAAAAGTAGTGTATATATGAGGGGAATGTGGGAAGGGAGGAGAGCGAACACACAAGCTGAAGAAGAGATGATTTAAGATAAGTGAGTAGAGACCTGAATCATACCGTATGAAGTACACTTGCTTAACTCACCTGATGTACTTTTAATTTTGAAAACAAGATTAACATCTGACGTAAAAAAGACAAGTGCTACGTTTTTTAAAATTGATAATTTTTTGCCGTCCAGGGACGCAAATGTATATGATTGTTCTTTGAAACTTTTATATAATTTGACCAAACATTTAATATAATTTGCAAATCCAGAGACTTGGCTTTTTTAAGACGTCATATTCCTAACCTTTTATTCAACAGAATGGCTAACGTATTGGTATAGCTTTCTAATTATTGAACATATTTACGACTACAATTTGTTATTTTGATTAAGGAAATAATGAATCTGCAACATGATATTATAGAAGAAATTGAAAAGAAAAAACTCACTTGGTTTGGACATGTACAGCGAATGGACGAGAGAAGACCCCAGAAGATCACTAGAATGGCAACCAAGTGAAAGGAGAAAACGAGGCAGATCAAGACCAGATTGGAACGACCAGATCAGAAAGATAATCGAGATGTGGAGATTACCTCGTGATTCCTGAAAGAACAGGGAAGACTGGAGAAGATTTAGACGCCGGAAGACTGAAATAGCTGTTAAGAAAACGGCAAGAAGAAGAATTTGTTATTTTTTCATTTATTGCCGAAATTTTTTAAATCACTGTGAGTCACATTAGTTCGAACATACCAGAGGATATTGTCAACGTTTCTCAATACTTTAGGTGGTTGAAACCTATGGCATTCTGGAATCCTGCCATCAAACGCGTACGTTTTCTGAATAATAGAACTCAGGTGCAGTCTCGCGCTGTGTTCAGATGTGCCCGCCCGGAATCATGCTTTCGGTGAACTTCATTGTGTTGGGAATGGATTCTACGACCACGTTTTCCTTCTGGCTGATTGGAAGCGGAACCGCGGTGATCCCGTCGGGCCGCTCGGGGGAAAAGTAATCCCGCAGCAGCCATGAGAATCGGAGGTTAGGAGGGGGTGGGGGAGCTCAAGGTCGGCGAAGGTCTACCAGGGGGGGGGGGACGTTAGCCGGCGGTGTTTCGGCGCGGCCCCTGTTCCAAAATTCATTAGAAAGCGCTGAATGGATGCGCCGGGAGGTGCAGTGGGTCACGGACCGCGTGGAGGGGGGGGGGGGGGAGGGAAGGAGTCGCAGAGAGCGATGGGCTCTCCACGACCCCTCGGAGCCTCCGGCTACCTGAGGCCTATAGAGATCTCCCTTCAGAGATCTTCAGTTCGAAGAACGGCGCCGGCAGGTGGAAAGCCGTTCTGGGAGGAATTCAGGAGGAGGCGAAGCCAGAGTTCACGAAACGTGCGTTCGCGTAGACAATAAATTGAGACGACTCAAGGTCTTTTTTCGAAAACTCTCCGTCTTCTTACACACTACTCATTGTCGGACAATAGAAATAGTCCAAAACTCGCGTTTCCCTGTCGACGATAGTGATTGTCTCGGAATGGGGACTTTCACAGAAGACCCGACCCGCTTACTTACATTGCCCCCAGTGTAGTCAAAAGAACTATTTTGAGTTAGGTAAAAAATAATTATCAGAAAAACTTACCGTAATTGAACTGACAACCGTAGAAAAGAGAAACTTTCTTTGAATTTAAATTTATAAAACCGATTTTATTGTCCTATTTGTTCTGATATGCCGAAATAAGAAGGGAGACATTTTGAATATTTCGATTTAATACGTTTTAGATGGTCGATTTTTTGAAGAGCTACATATTAATTTTAGTGGAGTAATATTGTTAATTCCAATTATTGAGGTTCGACTGTGAGATATGGTCTTCGATGTACTATACTATAAAATTGCCGGTTGTATTTCTTAACCAGATTTACTTTTGTGATTATTAATAACTTTTGATTGACGATACGCGAAACGCCAGGAGAGTCGCACGTGTTACATCTTATCAATTAAAGACGCGTCATTATCACTATTTGCTAGTGGATTTTACGTTATCACTTGGTTGTATCTTGATGGATAGGAGACGTTCTTCACGAATCCACTACAGAATATGAAACTGGACTTACAGAGGGAAATATTAGGACACCGTCTTGGAAAACCAAAAGACTTCGACAATAACGCCACATCTATAGGCGTGAATACTGCCAATAATCGGCGATCTTGATGATATGTACGAAAATGTGCAGCTATGCGTTCTTGAATAGCACATGCGTGAAACGTGTAGGCCTTTATATAGGCGCACTGGGGGAGGGGGGCAGGGAGGACATGACCCCCAAACATTTACGTTTTGCCCTGTTTTCTTACGTAATAAAATATTCTATTTTCTTAAATGTATTCGAACCCTTATTTCTAACAATTTTTAACCTGATCCCTTGGGGATCACATTTAGGGATGAGGCCCTTCAAGCATTATGGTAACTTTGTTTAGGGTTCAATACGAAAGGGATTGTAATTATTATTTGCTTCATTAAAGTTATAATTTAATTCTGTGAGTACGTTTTATTTGGTTAATAGTATATGACAAATGTAAATAAAAAATCATGGTTAAGGAGGCCCAGAATCAAAGCTGCACCCACCCCCTCCCTCGTGAATTACGCCGCGCTCGCTCGTAGCCCTGGACCGTCAGTTCGCAATACGTAAACGCGTCGCTTGATGATTGCACTGTTCGCGTACTTATTTCAATCGAGCCGTAAGTTCCCTTCCGTGACGCGGAAGTTGTCGCTGCGCGGTGGGGGGAGGGGGGGGGGGAGGTCCGCGCACGCGGTCGTGGACATGGCGGGCCCCGACCGAACCCGCGACCCGTGACTCACCTCGCCCTCGCCCTCGTGTCGCGGCGGCCGGGACCCGGCTCGGCGGTTCCGGGTGGGGCGGGGCGCCCTCCCGAAACCGGTCGCTCCTCTGCCCGCTGTGGTGACGTCAGCGAGCGCGCGACGTACTGGTGTATCTCGGTTGGGGAACGGGTTGGCGCTGCGCAGGAATGTTCGCAACTGGTGATGGGTTGGAGCAGCTGGAGGATTTCGGACTCGGAAAGCACGTGGATGGCCCGGGTGAATGTCCTGTGGGGACTGCGTCGTTATATCTGTGATACAAAGTCGCGGATTCGTTCGCAAAATGTCGAATTTTCAATGCGGGCTAGTCGTTATTAACTTGTCGCCTGTGGAAGAACATATTACAAGATAATATGAGGGGGGGGGGGGAATATTGCAGATGGTAAGTCTTGGGAGAAGCTATTTCGACAGCACTTCCAACGTGAACGCCGACGCCGCCTCCGTCGCCATCGTGGTTGTCACTATCAATTTGGCTCCCGTTTTTTCTGTGCGCCAGAATCACCTCCATCTTGTCTACCCACACCACCCTCTCCGCCCCCATCAACCTCTCCGCCCTTATTGTCTCCGTCCTCACCACCCTCTCCTTCCACACCACCCTCTCCGTCCACACCACCCTCTCCGTCCACACCACCCTCTCCGTCCACGCCATCCCTTCCGTCCACACAAATCCACACACCCCTCTCCGCCCATTACAATGCCCTGCCCCGCCCCCGTCATGACGCTCTTCGACCAGAGCGGAGGTGATTGGGTGATTGGGAGGGCTCGTCGTGGATTAAGGTCAAGGCTCTGCTGAATGAGTGGCTGGCCGCTGCCGGCGTGCGAGCCGCCATGGTTTATGCATCGTGTTTGTATGAATAAGCGGTCATCGGCGGGGCCGTGAATGTCACGAGCACTTCTGCTTATCGGCCACGGTCTGCCTTCTGCATGGAAAACGGCGCGTACATGTTTCATTTGACTTTTGTTAGCGTAATAAGTTACATTAACGGGCCATAAACGAAGATGTTGGACTTAATTGAAGGCGGGAAAGAAGATTTAACTGAGAAGAGATAATATAAACATATCCCAATACTCGGACGAAAATTACTTCATATATTTCGAAAGAATGTGAAGTATTAATGGCTAGCATATGAATGTAATATCTGCTGATCTCATTTCTTCATACAAGCGTCTGGATTTGATTCTTTGAATGAGCAATACCGTTAGGTTGTTTATGTGCCATTTGCTACATCTCGCTACTATTGCTACATCTGAAGGCTGGGTTTACAATGTTCGCAAAGATAGATGTCTGTCATTTGTGAATCCACACTCGTTCGTTATCCCTTGTGTTCAGAATTCATCGTATTCGCCAGTAGAGCTGCTTAATTCGTTGCTGCTTACTTCGAGAAATATATCATAAATTCGTAACAGATGGGAAGTGCAATGATTTACCAGATATAAAGACTTAATTTGCTGAACTTTCTGTGAGTAGCGAGAAAGTAAGTCGCAATCTTATTATACGAATTCGTATTGTAACAAGTTTATAATGTTCGAGTATTAAGTTCCATTCTCTTCTCTTTACATTTCACAGATGTCTTGATGGTATGTAATAGTACAGAAGAGGCGAATTTAAATTACTTCTTGAATCACATGTTTTATCAGTACGCAGAACACAACTTCAAATGGCAAATCATCCAATGTAGTAACTTTTTTTAACAAGCCGTGCGTGAAACGCGGTTCCTGCGCTTGTTTTCCAGATGCATAGTTTCCTCACTTGCGACTGTTTTTTTTCTTCATTCGACCTAATTGCGTGCGAATTACGAAACGCGTGCGAAAGGTGAGGAAAACATCTGTCACGTTTCGACATAGTTTTTTCTCCTTGTCTTTGTTTATTATTTACATACAATAGAGAAACAATATTGACTCCAATCCATTTAATACCCTGTGAAAGTAATTTTACAAATGAGTTTAGAAAGCATTTCGCCCATAACGTGTTAAAACATGGTGTACGCAACAAGTGCGTGCACGTGTGACATAACTTATTATGTACGTTCCTAACCTTTTCGGCAATATCTGACATTATTTGTACGTAAAAGGTTTAATTCTTGATTGAACTTATTGCTGATTAAGCGATTATGTGCAGTTATGTAATAAATAACCGCATTACTTCAGCAAACTGAATACCTGTTTGGGCCGTCTTCCACTTCCGATCTGTGCGCAACTTGGAGGAATCTGTTTGCTGCGAACAAGTTTTTTTCTCGGTAATACTCAAATTGATAATACCGTTCTTCTTATTAGTGGTACAACTAAAACAATCAAGTGTTGAGATAAATGAGTTAACTGTTTCACATTGTATGAAAATGCATCAGTCTTGCAACAACTGCTACAGCTGCGAACAGTAGTATATTTCTCGTGGGTTGCAATATTAGCACAATTCAAATGATACGAATTTTGAGTTGACTGGTCTACTGGAAAGTGCATTAATTCTTTTATTATTATTATTATTATTATTATTATTATTATTATTATTATTATTATAATTATTATTATTATTATTATTATTATTATTATTATTATTATTATTATTATATTTGCCACTATTGCAGCTCACGAGCGATATAGTGATAATTGGAGACTTAATTCCCGGCGCGTGGCGCGTGGTTCAACTACCCTTTTCCGCCTCATAAACCGCCGACCTAAAATGTCTTTCACGGCGGTGGGGGGGGGGGGGGGTCCTCGCCTCGGCGGCGGTGGATTCGGCGAATTCCTCGCGGGCGGCGCGGCGGAGGGTTTAATTTGTCGGCCGCGACCATCCCTGGGGTGCTGTTGTTCCCGTCCGCTGCGCCACGGAGAGGAAGTGCGCTCCCACCGCGCCGCACGAGGGGGGGAGGGGAAGAGTGGGAGGGGGCGCGCGCGTCGTCGTGCATTCGGTGCGCGTGCCGCGTTAATTCGCCATTCCGCCGGCGTGGCGCTCGTTGCGCCGCCCGCCCCGCGCCCGATTGATAAACGCAACGCCGCCGCGCATCGCAATGCGCTGCGCAAGACGACGGCGGCGGTGGGGGTGGGGGAAAGGAGCGTTAGAGATTGTGCTGGGAACCAACTGTATGTGCTGGTGAAAGGTGGGGTGGGGGTGATGCTGGGTACTACGACTGTGGTAGCGAGAGAAGCTGGATATAGTATTGAGAACGGCGACTTTGGTAGCCAAAGAAGGTGGGTTTGTTGGGAACTGTCTGATAGTAAAATAACATGAGGATGATGTTGGAACTGCGACTGTGGTAGCGAGAGAAGGTGATGTTGGGAACTGTGAGTGCTAGCAAACGAAAGTGGTGATGATGTTGGGATCTGAATGATGTTCTAGAAAACAGGTGGGGATCTTCAGAACTGTTCCTGGCAGCAAAATAATGTGAGGGTTGTGTTCAGAAGAACGACTGCGGTAAGAAAAGGAAGGTGCGGTTGAAGGTGGGATTTACTACTGCAGTAGGAGAGGTGGGTTTGTTGGGAACTGTGACTGGAAACAAAAGAATATTGGGAGGATGTTCGGAACTGCGACTGTGGTAGCGAAAGAAGGTTGGATGGTGGAAATTGCTACTGTGATATCCAAAGAAGGTGGACATGCCTTCGTTAGCGAAAGAAGGTGGGCTGACAGTTACTGCGAGGGAGATGTCGAAGGAAGCGGGGATGATCCAGGCTGTGATATTGAAGTATGGGGACGAAGCCGGCGGTGGTAAATTTGTCTTCCGGGAGTGGTGATTTCGGGAACGAGGGTAGGATAGGGAACGGCGGAGAAAGTGCCGAGATGGTGATGGAAGACATATCGACTAGCAAAGGAAGGAGAGAGAGAGAGAGAGAGAGAGAGAGAGAGAGAGAGAGAGAGAGAGAGAGAGAGAGAGAGAGAGAGAGAGAGAGAGAGAGAGAGAGAGAGGGGGGGGTTCGACGTGAAGTGGTGAAAGTGAAGTTGATTAAATTTAGGCTACCACAAGGGGTTGTGTATACGGGAGACAGTAACAAGGCGGGGATAAAGACGAAAGTGATCGGTGTTAGCAGGGGAAATGAAAGTGATATCAGTGTTGCTGAAGACGAGGGGGGGGGGGGAATTGGTGCGATAGTTATGGCGCGGTTACCGAATGATGGAAGCAGCGATCTTGGGCGCCAGAGCTTTGTAGCAATGTGCGACAGGGGCTTTACAGAGCCCTACAAGTTGGCACAGCAGTTAACTATTAGTCTTCGTGTTCCCGAGATCCACGCTTCCTTTTGTAGACTGGTCTTTCTAGATTCGTCACGTCCGCAGCTTCGAATAAATGGTACTTGCGAAATTTTATGGTTTCCAAATGATGCACTTTTTTCTTCATAATTTTAGAAACTTATTGACAGCTCGAAAGGTCCATGTTCATTTTTTTAACGAACTACTTATTATGTAAATCTCAGTTAGTGAAGGCAATTGAAGTTCTGTAAATTGAAGTAACCCTTGCCACTTCTTCCAACCTGCATATGAGTGATATAGTGTATGCTAAAGTATGCTAAAATATTGCGTGCTCTACGTGAAACATTTTCTGGGAATCATGAAACCTCCAGCGAGAACTTTTATTTTAATTTGAATTATTAAAGCATAATATTCTACTTCCGCTCTTTCGTTATCTAAGCTATACACCGGCGTTGAGAAAAAAAATGAAAGCTTTGAGAGTGTCTCGAGTGCCTACTAACAACCCAGCTACTTCTGACTATTGTGACGAATATTGCGTGCTCTCAGAGAAGCAGCTGGAAGCTGTCTTTGGCGTAACCCCCAGCTCTGCTGCCGCCTCCACCGCCATCGCCACCGCCACCGCCACCGCCACCGCCACCGCCACCGCCACCGCCACTGTCACTGCCACTGCCACCGCCACTACGACCGCCTCCGCCACTGCCACCGCCGCCACCGACTCCGCCTCCGCCTCCGCCTCCGCCACTGCCACTGCCACTGCCACCGCCACTACCACCGCCACCGCCGCCGCCTCCGCCACCGCCACTACCACCGCCACCGCCTCCGCCACCCATTCCGCCGCTAAAAGTCCTGTCACTATTATCACCACCACCATCACCATCCCGCTGCCACTTCCACCACACCACCACCACAACAACACTCCCACCACCACCATCATAATCATCATCATCATAATCACCACTACTACCACCGCCGCCAAAAGTCCTGTCGCCATCATCAACACCACCGCCACCGCCGCCAAAAGTCTTGACAACATTACCACCACGATCACCGCTACCGCCGCCACCATCGCCACTGCGTCGTGGCCCGCTATTCCGTTAGGCGGCGAGTCGCGGGAGCGAGGTCACTGGCTCGCATCTCCGCAGCCTCCGCCGCCGCCGCCGCCGCCGCCGCCGCCGCCGCCGCCGCCGCCGCCGCCGCCGCCGCCGCCGCCGCCCGCTCCTAATGAGACCGGTCTGACTCCCACCGCCCGCCCCGCATCACAGTAGTACGTGTAGCAGCGGCGGCGGCGGCGGCCGATGCTCGCCTGCACGCCGGCCGTGAACCGTCCACTCCCGCCGCTAGCTCCCTTGCAGGAAGACGCAATGGGCATCCAGCGACTGTTTGTTTGCGTAGACGTGGCGGCGAAATGCCGTCACGTACGTGGCCTCGAAGTCTCGCACTCTGAATGCACTTCGGGAAGTTGATCCGCGCGCGGGTGGAGAGCGTAGACCTAGTGGGCGACCGGGTGGTTGAAGGTCATGTGTTGACTTTCCAATGCAGATTCCTTTTGATTTTCAGGGTGGATATTAAAACGAAATTACTGTCTTCATTTTCAATGTATCCACGACTTTATCGTGGCTCCTATTTCACTGTATTTTACTTTTAAAATACACGTGTTGTATGTGTAGTTCAGGGTCATCAATTGTTTGAGTGATTAAAAAAATGTGAGCACTGATAGTATTTGGACAATATATTTCCAGTGGCGAATTCAGAAACGCTAACATTTCCATAAAAGATCGTTGGCGGTGTACGGCCTGTGTGTTAGGGTACTGCTCCGGCATTCACCTGGTGTTGATTGGAGAAACCACGGAAAACTACCGATCAGAGCAGTCGGCAGCCATAATTCTCCTCCAGACAGTGGAAAACTACCGATCAGAGTAACCGGCCGCTAGAATTCTCCAGACAGCGACTGAACTCAACCTGGCTCTCTAGCCAGTGACGAAATTGCTGCCATAGTCGAGTCTAGAACGGCAGGACCTCCCGCTCAGAGGCACTGGCGTGACACCAATTGATACCCTGGTCCACCTAAGCCGATTTGCGGCTGCAAATCGGCGACGTTTGCCCGCTGCGAACTCTGGCCTGCCCGGTGCCCGCCACGTCAATCGCTGGCCTTCCGACCTCCGCAACCGGATGCTGGTCGTGTGAGGAGAGCGCCCTTTCCCATCCGCCGCTCCGTCACACTCCATCGCGTGGCGCGCGCGTGACCGGTCAGCCCCTGTCCTCCCCCCCCCGCCCCCTCGCACGGGACGCGATGTGCGGGAACCGCTACGGGAGCAGCGCCCGCCAATGCCCCGCCCCGCCCCGCCCCGCCCCGCCCCGCGGCGACGACGCCCCTACCATGCCAATGCGGCGCCCTTGGACGACGCCCAGACGCCGTCTTCGCATGCGAGCATAGGTGGGCGCACGCAAAGAGAAGCCAAGGGCGCTCTGCCCCTCCCCCCTCCCATGAAAATTGTGATAGGGTCACGTAGCCTTGCGTAATAAAACATTATCATCTCCTTAAGTAAGTTCAATTCTTTATTAAGGATGTTTTCTCCTTTTTCAACTTGACAGTTCACCTTTTTCAACTTGGCAGTTCGGGAAATTGTTATACTACTTCGAAATTGTGGAAAGAGGCTCTCCAAGCCATCTGGCAATGGGGTAAAATGTTTAATATCCAATCAATTGTTTGTATTAATTCTATCATTAAAGTTATAATTATTATAATTTCATGTCTCTTGAGGTGTTGTCTCATGTCTCGCTACTAGTAATATTTGTCAAACAATAAAGTTCAAAGGAAAAGGGGGTCCATACATATAGTTTCACCCCCCCCCCCCCCCGTGTTTTTAGACTGCGCCCTCCAATGCAATGCTAGCCCCCTCCCCTTCCCCTCCCCTTATGAAGCTCCTTCTTCCTTTGAAGAGGTGTAAATCGCATTTTTAAAAGTATAATATTTTAGACGTTTTTTTTTACAATATTTAAGTGGCTTGGTATGGTCCCTCCGGCGGGTGCAAACACTCCTTCAATCAAGTTATTTAAACAACTCTTCTCGAAATGTATCACAATTTGCAATGTTTTCAGTGTAATTATTATCGAAGTAATGGTGATGTGTTCTATCGCGCAACTGTCATTGCGTTGCATTGCCTACTTGCACGGTGGACTGTCCTGATTTTATAGAGAATTTAAGCGAATTTTGTTGTGTTGTTTTTACAAATTTTTCATCCTTCATCTTGATACATATCCTGTCAGCTCACGTATAAACCTTAGCCTTTGAACCTGAATGTGTTGAGAAGTAAATACACTTAACCACATAAGCCAATAAATTGATTGTCTGGTTTTTATAAATTTAAATTGACTTATTTTGTGGCCGTGCAGGGACCATTCCACTATACAACCTGATATTTTCATTGCAGTGATAATACCACTTGTTGCTAATAGCTTACTTAAATTAACTATAATCCCATATTGAAGTTACATAACTCATGTTGCAACGTAATAAACGTTCTCTTGATTCCGTAATGATCCAATTTTATGTGAGGGTATATTTTGCAAAGAAGATCATCGGTGTTGAATATATTCTATCTTACGAGAGATGCAGGTTCTTAGAGAGACAAACAAAAAAGGGAAAGAAAACCGTCTTGCGCTGTTTTTATCGGCGCACGGCGTCTCGTTCTCGCACGCAGCCTCGGGAGATTCAATATTTATGCAGCGCTCCGCTGAAGGCTTTAGCAGGCGTGAATTATTGCGACTTCGCCTGGAAACCTGTTGCCCGCGCGGCCACGCGCAGCTTCTGCGCACGCAGTTCTCTACCCTCCCCCCTCCCCCTCACTCGTACTCTCAAGCGCGTTCGCTCCCTCGTTCGCTCGCTCGGCTCGCGCCATTTTAAGCAAACGGGAGCAAGTTCAGGCTATCATTTATACGCGCGCTCGCGCGTCACTCCGACCGTCCGTCCGTTGTGAATTTAATAAGGGCGCGTTCGCAAAAATCGCCTGGCGACGGCGCGAGTTATAGGGCGCGTTCACAAAAGCTGTACCTGCGCGGCTTTATCTCGAGCGCGCTGCTCTCTTCGCGCCGGCTTTTCCGCCGCCTCGCGCTCGTAAATAAGCGACGGTGTCAATTTAAAGAACCTGTTTTTTTATTTTTTTTTATAACGCAGCCGCCTTCCGTAGAAGGCAGGCCGGTTACCTACCTGCCATCTCCACCGTTTCCCCTCCGCTGCCGCCGGTGACCCAACGTCTGCCCGTCGTATACGCAGCAGATAAGCCGCCCGCTTCTGTAATTGCTTTTAATACTTTTATCTTGTATTTGTCTACGATTTATCCCGCCCCGCTGCCTGTTTTTCCTCCTCTGGCGAGGCGCGTTCGATTCGAGTTGCTCTATTCAATTTAAATTGAACGCATGTAAAAATTCGCGTGTCGCGACAGGAGCAGGGGGCTGGAGCAAATACGTGCTTCGGCCGTCGAGCCGACGCGCTCTGTAACGTTTTTTTTAATACGATGCGGGTTGTTACCTGGGAGTCCGCATATGTTGCAGCTTGTTAGGTGCGTCGAAATATAGGGAGCGTTTGCCAGTTGTGCAACTTTCCGGAGGATCATGTGAAAATATGAGCCTCATAACACGTAAAATAAATGTGGAAGTGAAAAGCGGACAAAACGTGGATGAATATGTGGGCAGGATGAGAGGAGCAGCGAGAAACTAGAAATGTCAAGAAGAGTTAGAGAGGCTTCAGAAAGCTTTACGGTTTTCAGGACTGTGGAGCAACGCTGTGGAAACAAATAACCAGAGTATTTTGGATTATTTCCTCCTCACATTATACAACAGATGCGTTTATTAAATCGTTGCAATAGAAATACAGATGTTCAAATTATCTATCATGAATGCCTCGTGGATATTTCATGTATACGTGTGAATTATTTACGAGTAGTATCTATTCATGCAGTGTCGTATCTCAGGTGTATTAGAAATGAGGGTAGGAAGTCTTCGAAGCAGCAGGAATGGGGAATATTTAGGATACGAGTCTAGTATGGATACAGTAAACTCGAATTTAGTTAATTTTCGATTCAAGTGAACTGAAGTTTCTGGTCTCGACCCATATACATTCCAAATATCTCGAGATGATTCGATTGTAGTGAACACAGGAAGTACAACTGACAGGAAAAAAAATACTGTACCTCAAGACCTCAAATTAATCGCGTGTGAAACCTAAATCGACGCGGGCTTCGGCATGAAAACTAGTCAAATTCCGTCTGGCTGAAATGTCACAATACGAATGAAATAAATGCCAAAAGAGGATTCAGTCGAGAAAAGTCTCCCACTAGGGCAAGAGTTATATACGTATCAAGATAGAAAAAAAAATTATGTGGGCACTGAGGAATCAAGTTTCAAAAAGGTGTGGTCTGGAATATATCTACAAAAGTATTAAAGTGTACAAAGCAACCAGTACTGAACATAATTTTTACGTTAAATGAATGTATTGAATTTTCGAGTTCGCAGTAATTGGATATTACTGAACGTCTGTTATAACAAAATCAATGGTTGAGGAGTTTATTTTCCCTTTTCCGATTCCGTTATTCGCCAACTGATACAGTGAACCAAAAATGTTAGTCCCAAGGAATCCACTACAACCGGAGTCGACTGTATTTATATGGCGTGAGTCGCCGGCGTGTCGGCCGCCCTGGCCCGCGTCCCGCCCGCCCGGCCGGCGACCGCGCACCGATTCCAAATTTCGTTTTCCTTCGTTTACCGGTGATTCATTGAAGATGCGCGTTTAAATATAGCCGATCATGTCCCGCGCGCCTCGAAATTAGGCCGAGATTTATACACGCGCTATGCGCTATGACAAAGTGCGCGCGCGGGCCCGTAAATCAACAGAGCGGGGGTGTGGGTGGGGGAGGAGGGGGCGGGGCCGCGGGCCGGAATTCGAGTCCGCTTGGGTGGGATGCGGAGATTCGTTCGGAGCTTATCTCTGCGCGCTGTTTGAGTTATTCTCGGTGGTGAGGGAGTTGATGGGAGCCGAATGTTATTTAATAAGGAAGCTCCCGTTTATTCGTGGCGGGAGGATGTGAGCTCGTTTGGTTATCTTGTTCCCGCGGGAGCGGGCGGGAGGAAGGGGTGGACGGTCTGGAATGCCGGCTCCGAGTGACGGGACGCTGCCCGCCCCTCCCCCCTCCCCCTGCCCGTAAGTGATAGGCACAATAGAAGCCCAAAGGACGGCGGTGGCGTTGGTACCTCTGAAGCCGGTTTTACACGAATCGGTGGTATCTTGAACGTTAAAATGGTTGGGTGGATTCCATGCATTTTGGATGGGGTTGTTCGTTTGTTTGCGTTCCGGATGAAATTCGGAGAAGGGAGTTTTACGGACACTTTTATCTGAGCTCTGAATAAACAATTGCGAGCAAGTAATGGATTGCCAAGGCAAAACTATTTCTTAGTAGGTTATTTTTAATTGCAGTACATTACTATACTTCGCCGAAGTTCTATTTATTTACTATTGTGTCTACCATACCTATTTGCCCTTTAGCGCAGTAATAATTTTCTTAGCAGTTCATTTAAGTGGTAAAGACACTTAACGAAAACAATTATTCAATTAAAACAGAATGTGTGGTTATTATTTGAAAATGTATATTATTGGATTCAAAAGTCAATATTGCATTTTCCATGTAGATGTTTATTTAAACATTGCAATTTTGATATTGTCGTCCAAATAAACCAGCATTTAAAGACGACTGAGTTTCTTAGCTGAAAATTGTTATTGTAAATCTTATTGAACATTAAAATACTTTCGATTTTTATTGTATTCATTGCGCTATTATTGTGATGCCAAGCGTAGTGGGCGCGACGGAAATGAAGGGATGAATTTCGTGGAAAGGATATGACGTGATGTTTTATAGCAGTAGTGGAATGAAAGGAGGGGAATATAGGAAAATCGTCAGAGAATCTACCGCAAGACAATTTTGTCAACCAGAAATTCCACATGGCTGGACGGGGAATCGATCGCGGACTCCAACGTAGGCAGGCGAGGGTGTTTTAAACCACCCACATCAGCTCGCCCCAAGGAAGTTTTTCCACGGCACTGCGTGTGCGCAAATGCACTAGAGATTCGAAACTCCAACTGCCCACGCGCAGAGACTCCATAGCGCTGTCGTTTGCTGTAACGCAAAATTGATAATATTGATTGCGACAGTTGCTAGCGATCGCAAGGAGCACGTTACTTTTACGCACGCTCCGAAAGTGCGGTAGGCGGTGAGTGGGACTGGGTGTGGCAAAGTTTAGGGCAAAGAGCGGGGCTGAGGAGTGAGGAGATACGAGACAGCGTAGTGCCGCGGCCGCCTTTCGGGTAGACAGTTTGGCTCTGGCCTCCGGGGGCGGCGGCGGCGGCGTAGTAGTAGAAGTAGTAGTGGAGTTGTAGAGAAGCGGCGACATACGCCGCCGGTTCGCCCAGGTGCAAGACCGTCTGATGCTATTTTTACGGAGCAGACTTGGCAGCGTCGCTCAGCCGTCTGTTGCCCCCGCTCCTCCCCGCGCCGCCCGCGCCCCCGCCACACCCCCTCCCCCGCCACCCCCTCCCCCGCCGCCGAAGGCGGGTCACGCGACCGTCTTCCGATCCGTGTCATTTCCTCCGCCCCCGCCCCCGCACCGCCCCCCGTCTCTCCACGCCTCACCTCACTTCCATCCGACTCGCTTTTGATCTCCCCCTCTCCCGGCGCATTTTCTCCGCATGAAATCTCTCGGCTCACACTCCCAGAGGTAACATTGATTGGCATCGCTCATCATACCTTATCGACGCGGTGTCATCTTGTGATTTTTTCTTTCCCCTCCCTCTTTTTTTTCTTGTTTCTTCCTTTGCTTAAAATATATATCTTTTCGTTTCGTTGATTGCTCTTTTGTACTACATTAGACCTTCACTGTTATAAAAGATAAAGACGTAAATATTTTGTAACTTCTTGATGTGAACTGTCTTTTGATTATACGGAAATTTCGTTCGTGCTATCCTTCGAGGAAATTTATGAGCTGACAATCAAATGATAACGTAAGAATTATCAGAATTCTGTCATTCCTGGAGGACAGATAAAAAAGCTATCTTGATATTAAAAAAATCCAATAGAGTTTTACCAGCTTTGTTCATGACTCGTTTATGCTCATTTTTCCCTAGTATGAAAGCGAAGGGAGTTGCGATGTATTTATTTAATCATATGGTCTCTTGTTCGAAGTGTGTTCGTTTCTGCACCGTAAATGATGTTGGTGATAAAGTGTGTGAATAATTTGCAGGTGATTAAATTTTTCTTTTAAAAATTTTAAAACTGTTATAAAGGGACTTATCACGTTTTCTCCCCGTCATGTAATAAATACAATCTTAGAAATCATTATCTCTGTACGCTCTACACACGTGCTCATGAATTCTCGAAATTCAGATATTCAATAATTCAGCCTCCATATTATTTTTATCCCATTTATCTTGTCTTCTCTCCAACATGTAGCAATTTTTCTAAAGCACTTCCTCTCGCAACATTTCTATTTCTAATGGAATATATGTGAGGGCATTTCTGAGAGGGCGTTCACTCCGCCTGCATCCAAATATTATTGATGAATAACTCGCTCATCGAGCTTCGTGCGTAAGCGTGGAGCTGCGGCCAAAACGCGGCCGCTTTGGGCGAGACGGAGCTGTCAAAATCGCAGCCACCCGTGCCACCCCACTCTCAACGCCCACCCTGCCCTGTTTCACTACGTACCTGCCCCGCCCCGCCCCGCCTCACGCCCCGCTCCTCTCCACTCCACTTTACTCCACCCCGCCTCGCCCTATCCCGCACCACCCATCCCCGTTCTACCCCGCCCAATCCGGCCCCGCTTCAATGCGCCCCGCCCCGCCACGCTTCACCCCACCCCACACCGCCCCATCCCGCACCTCCCCACCCCACCCCCACCCCTTCCCACCCCACCCCACCTCTCTCCACTCCACTCCGCTTGCTTCGCCTCGTCTCGCCTCGCCGCTCTCCACCCCCGCGCCGTCCCACCTCTTTCACCCGCTCCACCCGGGCCAACTCCGACCCGCTACACAGCGCCCCCCGTCCCCGCTTCACTCCACTCCACCCCTCCCCGCCCCGCCCGGTAGCACCCCACTCTAACCCCCTACCCCCACTCCTCCCGACCCACTCCGTCCCTCCACGCCCCGCCCCATTCCACCCTCTTCTCCTCCCGATCCCACTCCGTCTCTCACGCCCTGCCCCATTCCACTCTGCTCCACCACCAACCTCCGACCCGCTCCGCCTCATCGACTTCCGGCCTCCGCCTGCCCCACATCAGTCCAACTTCCTCCCTCCCCTCTCCACCTCCGCCCTCGTCTCCTCCCACATCTCCGCCCCACACCATCTCCGCTAAGTTCCCGTCGCCGCCTCCGCCGCCGCCACCGAACATTTTTACTCTGGACGGCCGGCTGCAGCCTGCTGACTCACGGCGCCGTCGTCTTATATAACGTTTGAAGACGCGCGGTGGCGTTTGCGGCCGCAGTGGCGGTTTGGTTTGCGGCCAGGATCAAAATATCCGAGCCTCCATGCCACCGCCTCTGGTGGTGGTGGTGGCCGCCGCGGCGGAGAGGGCGATGGAGGCGGTGGCGCCTGAAGGCCTGCTTTCGATCATAACCCTCGGTCTGTCGGGTAGCGACCCGAACCTCGCAGATAGATTCGGTTTTGTATTAATTTTTGGCCAGTGACTCGAGTTGGGATGGTTCGTTTATAAAGGACTCCAACGAGGGGAACTTCTACAGAAAACACACCGCCTTTCTAAAGATATTATCGGCACTGTTACTGCTTTGTGTGCTTCCAATCTTTGGAAAGTAACTAGTTGACAATTGAATAACATCTCTTTGTCGAAGTGTCTAGGGTTGCCAAAAGATGACTCATTAATAAAAGGAGATGTAAAATGTCATTTTAGAAGATTCAGATGTCGCAAGAGTGTCACTCTCCTCGTCAGATGAATGGGGTACTTAGTTCAAATCAACGGAGTGAGAACAACAAGCAAAGTATTCGTGATAAGTCGAAACGAAAGACATTGATAAATAAATTGCTTTACAAACACGTATTACTAATTTCGTGTAGAAAGAAAATGTCGACTGTCAATAATGAATGACTTCAGCTTCTATTTAATGACAGCAGTGGAATGGAGAAATGGATTGTCATCACAATCAATCAGGTTTAATTATTTCTGGAAAGATATTTGATTTGACACCAAAAATATTT
This sequence comes from Gryllus longicercus, assembly GCA_038098605.1. Lineage (NCBI taxonomy): Eukaryota > Metazoa > Arthropoda > Insecta > Orthoptera > Gryllidae > Gryllus > Gryllus longicercus. The sequence goes on along the minus strand of JAZDUA010000537.1, from coordinate 923,812 downwards.
TTGTGTTGAAAACTGAGCTTTGCTGTGCTTTCGAATGTCTGTCGTTTTTTTAAAAAAATAATTTATTTTTCTATACTCGAACATGTTGCCTTTCAAGGTGTTGAAGAAACCATTCATATTAAATTTTAATTCACAGCATTGCAGAATTAAAACATTTGCAAGAACCCATACAGTATTTCATTCATTCATACTCCACAAAAATCCAACTCTAATAAACAAAAGAACCGTAGCTTTTTCCTAGAAAGGTTCTCTAATTGATTTCAAAATTTTAAAAATGTTGATACTTTATATTTTATGAACATAATTTCTCAGCGTACTACTAAAAGAGCAATTATTGTAATACTGTATTTTCGTCAGATAAACACGTGTATTGTGGGGCCCTGATATGGAAAAGGATATAGTAAATTATGTAGTAAGTAACGTTCTTTAACATGATATGTAATTATTATCCATATTTTGTTCGTCTTTTATGAGAAAAATCATATGACAGTAAATCGTCTGTATCAGCCAACTCTTAAGGCCTACACCGTTTGGACAATTTTCTCCAGAACTGATAATCCCCATTTGAACAAACTCCCAAGAACCTGCGAGTTTGGAATTTTGATTTGACGGTACTTTACACGAGATCTCAACATTTTCAAAATTCTCTCAAACATTTCTCCAATTTTTTTGATTCGCCTTTTCCCTCTGATAGGTAAAGGAACACTTTAAAGAAGTGGTTTAATTTTCAGTGAACTCCTTGAATCTTGGAAACTTAGTAAAGTTACAAATAACACGAGAAGGCATGTGATGTGTAGATTGTTAGTGTGGTTGTGATTAGGAGAGTCGCACACTGTGTGTATGTGTGTGTGTATGTGTGTGTGTGTGTATGTGTGTGTGTGTGTGTATGTGTGTGTGGGGCTGGTGTTTGGGTGCACGCGAGCCCAGTGATGCGCTGCGCGGGGAGGGCGTGGGCGGAGGGGAGTGGGGGAGAGGGGGAGGCAAGGGGTAGTGCTTGTTAGTTCTGCTCGCTGCGTTGAGGGCGTGCGCATGTGCGAGCGATGGAGTTGCGTCTCGGGTGGGAGCGCGTTGCTCTCTCTCTGTTCACGTGCGTTTCCCGGTGCAACTGCAGTAGTACACTGTAGGGGTGATGTTTTAAAACTTCCATGTTAATGATACATCGCCCGCAAAATATTCATATTTTTAATCGTTGATGTTTTTCAGCAGCAATGTTTGGGCAGGCTTAGCAGCTACCAGGTTTAGTATAGATCACCAATATCAGCATAGGCCCGGGGGGACTTTGATTTAACAATTGCCTTGTTTCATTATAATTAAGATTTAATTGTCTTAAAGTCAAAATAATATTAACAAAACGCTACAGGAAGACATGTTATAGTCCATACAAAACTGTGATAATGGGACGTCTTGACAAAACGTAGAAAACGGAAAAACATCAAGGTTTAAAAAACATAGTCTTTTGTAAATGGATGTTGAAAAACATAAATGTTTTACAAACTCATTTATTGTGCACAGCGGCTGACGTGAACTCACCAGGAACAGACCCCTGTAAGGAAAACAGAAGTAATATGTAATTTGAAATTTTATTAGAAAAATATCTGTATAAACCAAGACAATTGATAGTGTAGCCTAAAATATTTTGAATAAGTGTGTTGCCCGTACAGTACTTTTTGTACTGTCCTTTTCCGCTTTGGATGTATCCTTCCCCTTAAAGTCAAGTTACTTAAAAATGCCATTGTTTGTGCAGCAATCGCGAGGAAAGCACCTACTTGAGATGGTTTCTAAATTCTGTTTGTCAAGAAAAAAGTAACTGATATCCGCATGTAATGTTGGTGAGAAATAGTAAATATCGCAAGCACAAAATTATGTATATTACGTGAGTATTTTTGCCTTAATATCGTGAATTAAAGTGTGATTTAAATGCTCTCTTTGCGTGACAATAATCGCCTTGCAAAACTAGCAAAAATATCATTTTGTATGGATATCTTTGCTTGCTAAATATGCAGTATGAAATGAGTAATATAGCTATTGTTAGTCTTTAAGTGTAAGTCTGTACTGGAAAAGAAATTATTCGTCCCTTCGTCAGAGGCAGCTTTAACGTAATAAATTATCAACAGAGGAGGAAGCGAGATTTTAAGCTCTGTGAACTGCAATAACACAGAGTTTATCTTTTCCCCGGATGTAAGGTTCTATCTTCGTTATTTATCTTGTATGTGTTCACAGTAAGTGATGAACGCTCTCGTCAACTTAGTGTAACATGTTTTCTCTTGTTTACAGGTGAGTACCAACCCTGAGAACCATCACGGCCAACCACTGTATTGGATTAAGGCCAAATCTTCGAAACATGAGAATAAAATAATATGGTAGCCTACGATTATAGTGTATGGCTTCGATTCAAAATGGGTAAGTTATGTGCTGTTTGTTTTAATAAAATGAGTAAGAATAAAATTACACTGAGAAAAGAAGACCATCGGATTTGCAGACAGTAAATCGTATGTTTATTCAGTGAAGCCAAATTATCCGGGAAACTACTATTTTAACCTGTGTTTTCATTGTAGTTGGTAATGCGCAAATCCTAAGTTAAATACCCAACGGCAATTCTCAAGTGAATATCCTAATTGCTCTTAAAAATACATTTTAAATTACAAGGAATATAAAATTTCATATCCATGTACATCGTTTTAAAACACTAAATGCAAATTCCGAATTTGAATGTTTAATTTTCATCTTTCCTCTTACAATGAAATAAAATTTACATTCTTATTAAATTCCCTTTCAAAGACCATTTTGATACCCGGTCTCATACAGAGCACTGTCTGTCTACTTGTTCGATATGCTGTGCACACAGATGCAATCCATCGCTGTCACCTCTCCGTCTCGTCTGGCCACAATTTTTTTCCCCTCCTCGCAACGCCTACGAAACTCGCGTACCCGTCACAAAGTTATCTCCGCATCCTGAACAAGCCACTCAAATTACAGGTAACGCGGAGCCAGTCCTGCCTCCCCTCTCCCTTCTCGAAGCAGTCCGACGCCTCGCCGGGCTATCGCGGGGCGCGCAGCCATTTTGTTCACGTGTTGTCATCGCGCAGATGTCGCCTCCCCCCCGGCATAGTCGGCTGCATCGCGAGGCGATTTTATCCCGTGCCGAGCGCTGGCGCACGTGGCCTCTCTTGTTGTATTCCGCCTGCGCCATAACGCACCCGATTGAAATCGCCGCCTGTCACGACGCGCGCGCGCGCGCGCGCCCGCCCCGCTCTCTCGCCGCACCGACCCGCACCTCCCCGCCGCCGGATGTAAAACAAGACTGCGTTACTCACATACACACTCGCACTAATTACCGTGCATCTTGATTATGCCCGCTGAAAGCCGTGTAACGCCGCTGCCGTAATGACGCAATTTGGGGGGAATAAAGAGCGGGCTGTAATTATGCATTGTGCCGGGGCTTCGGTGAGGGGCGTGGGTCAGGTGGGGGTGGGGCGGTGGCGGGGGCGGTGGCGGCGGTCGCGGGCCAGGCCTCAATGAGAGGGAGAGGGCCGGCCTGAATGGGACGGGCTGCGGACAATATTCGTAACGAACTTCGGCCGGAAGCCCTTAATCTTATCGGGAAGCGCGTGGCGCCTCTGCCGGCCGCCGCTCGAAGCAGGAAGCGAACGTTGACCGTGGTCAGGGTTGGGAGGCGGCGGCGGCGGCGGCGGTGCATGCGGCCGGTCGGACACTTCGACGAGGAGCCCGAAGGAATATCATTAAGCACCAATCAAGATAGGAGGGGGGGAGCTCTGTGAATTAAGCTAGCGTGACTCGACGGCGGGGACGAGGCTGGGCGCTGAGGCGGCGGCGGCGGCGACGGCGGCGGCGGCAGCGACGACGACGACGAATAAAAACAAGGCGACGCTGCCAGCTGATGCGGCGCGGGTGACCGACCTGTGAGAGGGGGCTTAATTAATCGGCCGGCCTTCCAAGGCCGTGCCGCCGCCAGGTGAGCGAACTGGGCAGGGCGAGCGGACAGTAGGTGCCCTTCCCCGTTGCACCAGCCGCCGCCGCCGCCGCCGCCGCCGCCGCCGCCGCCGCCGCCGCCGCCGCCGCCGCCGCCGCCGCCGCCGCCGCCGCCGCCGCCGCCGCCAGAGTAGTCGTTGTCGCTGCAGATTCCACCGGGCCTGTTGGTATGCACGCGGACTCGCCCGTTTTCTTTCCGCTCCGTGGCCACCACTGGGAGAGGCCACCGCTCGTGCTTGTCCTGCCAGGTGTTCTGCATGGAGGTTCCAATAAAGCAACTAATTCAGTCATTGGAACGTTTCGCCTCTCAGTACGACGTCGTGTTGTTTGGCATCAGTGTGACCGATATTCGGCCGTTTGACAGTGATTCATTGGGTCGTGTTTGGACGTGTTGGATAAGCCGGGATAACTTTTAAGGAACACGTTTCTACTAATACTGTCACCTACGAGTCAACATTGGAAAAAAAATACATATTCTTTTTTAGATTAAATACAAGGCGATTTCATCTGCAGCGAGTCTTCGTTACTTTTTTCTCATTCCATACCTTCATGCACGTACTTTAATCTTCATTTTTTTTTCTCTCTCTCCTCTCTGTCGCCAGCACCCTTGTCTAGCTTTACTTTTGATCTGTGCGTCGTCTGATATTGTCTTCTTTTCCCGTGCTCTCTTCGTTGCCTCTCTCAACCAGTCGTGAAGTGGGCTAAGGGATGGCCGAGTGCCCGTGACCTTTGCGTAAATGAAAGACGCGATCAATCGATGAGCGACGTCACAATGTAAATTGATCGACCTTGGCCTAGAAACAGATGTTTGGCGACAGTGTCCGCGTTTCCTATTATTCTTTTCAGAGAGGGGTACCTCTGCTCTGTCGTCAGACATGAACGATCTGACCGGTTGTGATCAAGGCCGTGAACTTCTCGTCCTGACATTCACTTGTGCACATTCTTCTGCTAGTTCACCCCTTCACTTCACCTTGCCGTGCGTTGCCTTCTCCTTCACGAATGAGTTGAATAGCTCCCGTTGCCAAGACAGAGACGCTAAACGATACTACTGTATTAAGTAATAAACGATGTTTCCTGCTATTTTAATCCAAATAACATTATTACAGACGTTTGCCACATTTAATTTCCAAAATTCCGTTGTTTCTCACTCGAACACTCCCTTTAAAGTCCAAGAGAACGATAGCGAACTACAGTAGCTATTACTACTCACGCGTTATAACTCTTGCAATATTCATTCCAAGAGCACGAAATGCTATGTTTCTTTGTCAAAAATAAAACAGCAATACTAATATTCTCATGTATTTGTCTCACAAGGGTATTCTGAACAAAGGATTTATATTTCCGTAGTTATAACATTTTCAAAGATTTGTATGAAGTTATTGTATATTGTAGTCACTGATAGAATTAATGGGATATTTCCACACATTTGATCCATTATAAAATGTACATTTAAATTAATGTAAATGATAACAGTAGATGGAAGGGTCACTTTAAGGTTTCGACTTACAGGTTTCAACTTCAACAAGTATTGGTCCACCATTGTGTAATGTTTAATCAGTACGAACGAGACGTTGAAACAAGATCTTGCAGTTCAGTTAATAAACAGCGTGTAAACAATGCAAGTAGAGGAACGTCTTAAATTTCGGTTCGCTTTGTTTGAAGCAAACGGATTGGGGATTTTGCACGCTTAGTGCTTGCTGTTCTGGACGTCGCCCGCCTCTGGTTCCCTCATTCTCCTCGGTCACACGTGGAAGCGCAGTGGTCGGAACAGCTGCAAACGGCATAGACGTAGCGTATTTCTTGTGCTTCTGATACCCACTGCAATGAGAAATAAAAAGAAATAATCCGATATAAATACGAAGAAATAAAATATCCATTCGACGATTAATAAGTTTATACGATACGGTGCAGATCATGGGATTTGCTCACTGAAATGTGGACCTGATTACTTGTTTACTTGTTCGAGGAATTTATTTACAATCTTATAATTGTACATGCACAAGATAAAAAAATGAACGAATTTCGGAAACGCGCGTTTGTGAAGATCCGACCAATTTCTTTCCTTCCTCCTTTCCGTCCTTTTTCTTTCCTCTTTCCTTTCTCTTTTCCAATCAAAAGTAGTTCTCTTTATGCCCCTGTAAGGTGATTAAAATTTTGTTTGGATAACAATTTGATCAGGCTTATATGGCTCACAGCATCAATTGATGTCAAAGCAGTGCATGCGACGGGGAGTTCCTTGGGTTCCACCTCAAACGGAGCCAGGAGTTTCGACACTAGCTTGATAGCTGGATGGAATTAATTGTCTAGAAGAGAATCCTAGCGGCCGGCTACTCTGATAGATTTTCATGGTTTCTCCGTTCAACACCAGGCGAACACCGGATTACTACCTTAAGAAAAAGCGCGTGCGATCTTCCCTTCATCTTTCTTGCTCTATCCTCACCCGTACCTTCCATACAATTACACTCACATGCACTACACTACCACACATGTGAGCATGCTCGGCTCGGCTGAGGCCGTGGTCCGGCTGCGGGAGATATCTGGTTGTGGAAAACCCCACGAGTCGACGTGTAGGTTGGAGCTGAATGTCACCATCCAGCGAAGAAAAATCTCGCCTTAAAAACATGCACCCCTCTTATTTGCTAACTCGTATCGGTCGTAGGTTTGGTTGGGTGCCGGTGGTGCGACTTCGGCCCAGTGTGCGCCTCGGAGACGCCTCCGTCCGGGGCCCGGCCGCGACCGGCAGCTGTCGGCGCCGTGACGGATTCCGCGCGCTCCAGGAGGCCGCGCGGGACAAAGGCTCGAGGCACGAGGCTCCGGCCGCGCGGCCATGTAAGGGAACCCACTAAATCCGCGGTATGACCGTTGCGACGAGCGCCTGCCAGAGCAGCCAACTGTTGGCCGAAACAACTCCCCGTTTTAACTTGTATGTGAGGGCGGGGGATAGGTTTGGTCCCCGGAATTGATAGGGCTCTCGTATTTGTTCGTACCATTGCTATCCTCTCACCCTAGAAAACTAACTAGAATAACCCGACACACTGGTCCAATTGCGGTGCGTTTTCCGCCCAGGGACGCTGGAACAGCAGACGTTGCCGTAGCGCCATGTGCGAGTAACGCACGAGAACCGCATTCGCATTGGTTACGCAGCTTCTTGCACCGTCCCGTCCTCGCCACACCCACTACCTCCGCCCTCCCTCGACTCTCCCCACCCCACCCCCGCTGCTTCGCTGCCCGCCGCCCCCAGCCCCCGCCGCTCCCTGCCCGCATTCTGCCGCCCCCGCTCCCCCGCCGTGGCCCCTGCCAACCACCCGCCTCCCCGACCATACCCCTACTCCCTCCCGCGGCCTCCACTCTCGCTGCTACCTATACTTCGTCCATCTCTACCACCAATCCCGCTGCCATCATCACCGCAACCACCGCCACACGCTCCGCTACCGTTTTTTGCGCGTGCGCCCTGGCCGCCGCGGCGCAACGTGAACGCTGGCGGGGCGGGGGGTGAGGCAGCGGGCGGGCTCCCCGCTGCCCAGCAGCAGTTGTCACTCGTCGCGAAGCGCGCCGGCGACAGGCAGCTCGCGGACGCCCGAAGGCCGCCGTGCACCTGTGCGAAGAGAGCGCAGCAGCGTTGCCACGAGTTCAAGCGAGAATTTTTGGAATTTTCTGGAAACATACCGTCAACTCTATCGCGCGGCGATGGTGTAACGGTTAGCATATCGGACTGTTGTACCCAAGTTGGCGGGTTCAAACGCGATCGAAGTCGTGGATTTTCAAGGGCGAAAATATCCTTCGTACGCCTTCGGAGGGGAAGTAATGCCGGCTGTCCCACGTTAGATTTACTTGCATGTAAAAGATTCTCAAGCCTAAATGACGCCTCTGAGCTAAATTCAAATCGCTTGTTTCTCGCCCAAGAAATACCTCCTTTCTCTGCTAGTTGGTGAGAGGAGCGTGGCGAAATTTGCGTGGTCAGATGGAAGAGCAGGCCTCATGGCCTGAGTCTCGCCATGTAAAATTCATTAATTCAATACAACTCTCGTTAACACGAATTCGAAGGGACCTGTAAAATCGGTGTTCGTCTTATAAAAATTCGATTCGGTCGTGTTATATATCCATGTTACTAGGTTTCCTTGCTGAGGACACCATTTTGTTCGTGTTACTGAGAAACTCCCTAGCGAGTACGTGCACACGAGGGTGTACTGCACTTGAAAGGGCCCCGTCCGAAACTTGATTTTTTTATTTACTCATTTGTTACAATTATTTGTCTTGAATAAAAATTGTATGGTTATACGATATTTATTTCTATAATAATAATAATAATAATAATATAGTAATAAGATAATAATATTATTATTTCTTTAATAAATTTTCTAAACATTTAATACGAAATTTATTACGACATACGAGCACTGTACTACATTTCGTATACTGATTAATGGTTGTCATTCTGAGGCATAATACTTTTTGGCGAAGGTATCTTGTATTATTTGCTCGCGAACACTGTCGTCGCAAATTTAACACTAGTAAAATTGGGGTGTTAACACCAATTTATTAGTGTTAACACCAATTTATTTTTTAATACTTAATTTTTGCACACTTGTTATTAATTTTTCTGTATTTGATATCTCTATGGGACCGTAAAGTTATGAACACAGCACGTTTCTCTGCAATTGCGAATTTCTCTTTGCGCGAGAGGTGTACAGAGAGCATTTCATTGGGCGAATCAGAGCGCCAGCGAAGATACCCGGGGCTGCAGAGGGCCCGAGAGACCCAACGCGACGCGATGTCATAAACATCCGCGGACATCCTTTGTGCTCTGAACGCATTCGAGACCGGTTATAAAGCGAACAAGGGCTGAAAACAGATAGGTTAATATCGCCGGTGCGGGGTTCTTGGCGCGCGTGACCGACGCGACTCGGGTTCGCCAATGGCATGCGGCGGCGCAACGGCACACCACCTTTTCTTCCCCGGGAAAGAAACGCCGACGGTGGACGCGGAGGCACCAACGGCCGGAGACGAACCGGGTAAGGAGACACTGATTACCGTCGCTCAGAGCCCACAGTGCCGATAGCACGATTTATTTTACTCATGCACATATCACATATCAGCTGTTGCTGTTTCATCCAATCGGGAGCTTATATGTCGCTGAAGTCACGTTACTATGGGAACGTTCAAGCTCCCGATTGAATGAAACCGTCAACAGCTGGTTTATTGCAAATGCACAATCAAATAAATCCTAGTATAGCCGCCATGGACGCTATTAGCAAAGTGGGACACCGGTGACGTATTGTGTAGTGTAAATAGTGTATTGACTAGTGTTAAGTGCACGTTTTTGAGTGTGTGAATGAGTGAAAAACAAAATCAGCAAGGCGAAGAAACATTAACAGTACAAAACATAAAAGTATAATCCTGTTTGTTAGGTTGCCGACCAAATCGCCAACTAGTTACGTAGGTTACGTTTTTGCCCTTTGGTTTGTTGCATAAGTCAAAGACGTGCAGCTTATGTACTTCCCAATATCATTAAAAGACCGCCTCGCAAGGGTCACTGGTGCATCAATAATTGAAGTATCGTGTATATATATATTATATATATATATATATATATATATATATATATATATATATAATATGTATAATTTTTTTGTTTCACTTACCATTTATCAGCGTTAATACTACGTAATCGTTGTTCGTGTATCAAATGTGTCATTGTTATTTCGTTGGGCATTACTGTCTGCATGCATGCGGCTTGAGAATTAGCATTGTTGGTTCGTAAACATTCGATTCCTCGTGTTCTCATTTTCTTTGATTCGATCACCTCGCGTCTGCTAGCTCATGACGTCCAGACACCCGTGAGACCTCAAGAGCGAAATCTCTCGCGCGTGGGCGGTGCTGCTCCCAGACAACAGGAGTTTGTGCCAGCCTTAGCGTCAGCCATATCAATCTTCTGCGCATGCGCAGATGCACCAAAATGGCGCGAAACTCGTACTGCGCATGAGCAGAATATCGGTAGTGCTTTAACGTTCGAGGTGGCGCAAACTACCTAATAATACGTTGAGGTCCGCGCGCGGGGCTTTCGCAACGCGCGAAACCCGTTAGCGGGCGGAGTGCGGTTGGCAGACCTGCTCGGGCGGGACCCGCCCGCCGCTCGTCCGCTGTTCCGGGAAGGTCGTCCGGCGACTGGCGAGGAGTGCGTAGAACTCTGCTTGGAACATGGCGTTATGGGACGAGGTGTGAGGCCAGGGTTTAGGCCGAAATATTTCGTAACCACTTTTCGTGGTAGTTTAAGTGAATTTTTATTCGACAGGCCGGGAAAACATTTGGTGTTAATTGCCCCGAAAATAGTGTCGGTGGTGAGTTTGGAGATTTCCTTCACGTGGCTTGATTATTGAAATATATTGTTAATTTATTGCGGTTTTTTAAATTCACATTGTTTCGTGTGTTCAACTAATGTCAACTAATGTCAACTAATCTCCACCGCATCGTTGGCAAAATACCCTAAACTGAATACATAGGTCCATACTTCTGATGCGGCTTCAACAAGTAAACCTTTACGTTACAGGTCTGGGGGAACTTTCTGTTCGTAAAATGTACCGGCTGGCGAAATGGTTGAATTGTTTACTTCCTCCATTTTTCTCCGCCAATACCATCAATAACAAGCTTTATTCAGTACTTCCCGTTCCGTAAAAATCTTTTAGGTGTAGATAGGGGAACACGAACTAAGAAAAAAACTAGTTCGCACCCAACAACATGCTACGTACAGGCATCGTGCTATACAATCTTCATCCAGTTCGTAAAAATGGCCCAAACAGGTATTCAGTTTGCTGTTAGCATTGTGGTTGTTTATTACATAATTGAACCGTAATTTACTTAGTCAGACATCAGTTCAAACTAATATTTCGAATTTTCTATACATCACGTTCATTCCCTTTTATGCATGGTGAGTTATAGTTACTCTTTCCCATAGTTTACGCTTATCGACCATTCTCTCCCTCTCGTTAGACGAATGCGAAAAAAGAATCTCAATGAGAGCAAGTGCACCTGCGAGGGGGGCGCTGGAGGCGAAGTGGGGGAGAGGGCGGTGCGGGTGATGTGAGTCACGGCCGCACGCGGCTGCAAAGGACGTCGCGGCGCAGCGCGGGTCACGTGGGAAGCGCGGGCTGCGGCCCACCACGCCAGACGCCGCGGGGCGCGGGAGGGATGGGCGGGCGCAGACGAGGCTCCATTCACACGAGCGCCGGAAACGCTGCCGCAGGCGGTGGCGGCGGTGGGGTAGTGGTGGAGTGCTGGCAGAACATAATTTGAGGTTATGGCGCCCCGGGACTGAGCAGCGTTCAATCAGAAACGAGACCTACTAGGGAGCCCCAGATGATACGAATAAAATACAATAAGAACGCCAGTAACTTTTTTTAGAGTATAAATATGCATAAGCAATATTTGACTAGATATTCTGTTTTGTTTAAATTTATATTTAAAAAAATTTGGATTGCTGAAATTATGAATAAATGTAAAAGTAGATATTATGAAAAACATAATTATTTAAATAACGTCAAATAAGGATATTTTGCCCCTATTTAATTTCGTTTTTTGTTAAATTACTAAAACGAGTGGACCCAAACTGTTTGTTGCCTAGGGGCACTTTGTTCTTGGAGTCCGGCCCTCGGAATTAAAGATAGCTGTAAGATGTGGACTATGTAGTTTCCACGTAGCAAATGGTTTGTGTAGTAGGTACATTTTACCGACGAAAACAAAAGAAGCATTGAGGTGTTTTTCTGATTATAACATTGGTTATACGAGGTTTCTTCAAAGTACTTGCAAAGGAGTGTGTATAATATTATTGGCAATTAAAAGTAAATGAAACCAATAAATATAATCTGCATTGAAATCTACTACTTAGTTACGGGTTTGTTTTCCGGTTGCAAAGACTAGTCAGTGGCCGTGTTCTCATTGCCAAGTGTCCTCCCACGAGCATGCACTGTCCTATATTTTCATTCACATAATATACGAATGTAAAGATAATTCTATGTTAGAGAACGTTAACTACAATGTTCTATCGTGCATCATACAATTTATTTTAAACGTATTTTTTTAATCAGCCTAAGTTATCCTTTGTTCGAATGCCAAGTGTTCCATCTCTTAAGTGTTTAGAATTGCTTACAGGCTATTGTTCGGCGTGTAAATTGTTCACTCACAAACTTGTACCAACGAGCAAGAGCAAATTAAATATTAGATTAGATTTATTAATAATTCTGCAATTAGCTGTGAGAACTCTGTGGTAGAATACACTAACTTAACATTACAGAACTTAACAACTATACAAAATCTACAAATTTTACAAAATCACTTGAACTTACAAACTCACTTGAACATTATATATATTGATATATATTGAGACTGATGTTTCTGCAAATCAGTCACTTTTTACGTGTTTCAGGTTTTCTGCTGGTAAATGAATACGTATTAACGTCTTGCTTCAGAATTCGAAATCTGTTCGCCAGGCGCAAGTCGAGGCCCCGTGTGTTGGCGTGCCGTGACGTAGATGGGGGCTGGGGACAGGAAGCGGGCCGGGGAGAAAGCGACACCTCGCGGGGCTGGGGCCCCCTTTTTTGTCGCGAGACCTCGACCCCCCCTCCCCCGTCCTCCGCCTCGACGTCCCCTGTCGCGGCACTCATTAAGTCGGCTTGCGAACGCCTGCACTACCGCCGCCAAAGGCCTCGCATTACACCGGGGTGGGGTGCCGTTCGCGCACATATCCTGCATTATTCAAAAGTATTTTTCTCGAAATATTTTCCTCCTCGCCGGCCTCCGCCGCGAAGGAAGAAAAAAGAAGTGGGGAAGTCATTCCCGAAGGTTCTCGTTGATGAGCGTTTCGTGAATATAAACGCTGTGGCGCCTCCTTGGCTTGGGTCTTCCGGCCGCCGCCCTCTGTTCGTGTAGTAAAGGTAGTCCGAAGGAAGAATCGCCGTGGTTACAGCTGCTAAGTTGTTTCCATTCATTGCTGACATGCGTGAGGGGGCGTTTGAATTATGATATTAGTTTGACATGAAAATTACTATTCGTGATCTTCAATTATACATAATGTAGTGTTCAAATATGCATAATGTAATATTTATAGTGTGATTATCTAAACCTTGCTGTTACTACTAGTCTAATTATAATCGAAAACACTTCTAAGTGTAACATTTTACATTCTACCTTTAGTTTTCACGTCAAGTGCGTATAATTTTCCGCGACAAAAAAATAAATAAATTGTAAGCATTTTAAGTGCTATCGGCTCACCTTGATAATTTACGTGCCGTAATACAACTTTTAAGCTCTGAAAGCTTTAAAAGGTCTAAATTGTGTAAATTCTAAGAAACAGAAAGTTTGTGGCTTTTGTGGTGAACGATTATTAGTAAATACCAGATTAACCCTTACGCCAGTCGCGAATATTCGTTGTTTTGTGTCGAATATCGTGGTTTTCGGAGGAATTCACAAACGCTGGAAATGTTTTCGTGTTGCAGCGGAGGGGAGACCGTCTGCGGCGAGCCCATTTGATCCCAGGGGTCGGCGCCTGCCCGAAGGTGTGTCAGGGGTGGCCACCCGAGCGCGCGGGGCGAACCGGCTGGAACCGGTTTTCCTGCCGGTAGCCGCGCGCGGTGACCCGTCCACGCGTCCGTTTAATTAACTGTTGCCGCGTAGCCTGTCGACCCAGCAGCGCACTGCCCTCCTCCTCCTCCTCCCCCCTCCCCGCCACGCCCCACTCACCCACTGCCGCTCACCACATCACCCACCCTCCCCCCGCCTGCGCGACCTCCAGCTCTGTGATGGAAGGTCGGGCGTAGGCAGTTGGTTTGTTCCTCTCATGCCTAGCATCACACGTACGGGCGTGGTTCCTACGGACCGAGTAGCGCTGGAGACAAAAGAGCACAGTTTCTCTCAAGTCAATAGTTCATTGTGTCTGTATAATCATAAAAATGTGATACCTCATATGTAAACAGACTCGAAAAACATTTTCTACGACGGTCCCCTTGCACTTTGGGTAGCGCAGCACACTGCGGTCACTAGACAAGGTCATTACTTTGAGATTAACTGGGTATGTATGTCTTACGCTTGAACAATCCAGAGGTCTTTTCACATTGTGTTTGGCAGCGCATACTTGCAGCTGGAGTCGGTAATAGTGAGTAACTTCGTCAGTATCAGCGACATAAAGAATTTGAACAAATGGTGAATGAGTAAGGACATAGCTAGAGACATTTAAATGTGACGAACTGTTACTGGAAGTAACTATTTGTTGTATTTCACAATTCGTTTATGTATGTGATGAGGAGGGGGAGGCTTGTTTTATCAAACAATTGAACGTGTCGTAATTTGCGAAACCTTTTGAGTTGGTCACTTTTATTAAAATTAAAAACCACCACTTTAGAGGCACATTTTCGGAAGTTTGTCATATTACGCATAAGGAAGTACATCATCAAAATATTGTGTAGAAAAAAACATGAAACTAATTTATAGGGTGTAAATATAACACAGGTATGTGGTGCTTTGTAGCTTCTATGGAACAGTAGTTTGAATAAAGGAATTATATATATATATATATATATATATATATATATATATATATATATATATATATATTGTCTGTTAGCAACATATTACCTGACCCCAAAACGCAACATTTTATAAACTGAATTCTTTACTTATATTTGGTGAAATGACGAATATATGTTATGTTAATGCAGTACATATTGTGTTCATGAAGTCCATTTCCATGTACCATTTTGTGCGTCCCATTTACGAAATCGTGGTGGACGTGCACGTCTCGTGTTAACGTAGGCGCTGAATCAACAGCATCCTCAGCTGCGGTGGTCGGGGGGCTTGCAATTAGCTTCAACCAAACGAGACACTTCTGCGTATTCCGCTTCTCGGTAGCAGCGACCTCCTTCATTTCGCGAGATTCGCGGCCTCGAAACGCGGCTCCTCCGTCGCTTCCTCCCGCGACCTCGCGGATGCCCCAGGGTGCGGGGCGCGGAGGTGGAGGGGCGGACACACAAATGGATGAACGGGCGGGCGAATGGAGGGACGGGTAGGCTAATGGAGGGACCGGTAGGCGAATGGAGGGACGGGTAGGGGAATTGAGGGTGGGTAAGCGACTGGAGGAACGGATAGGCGAATGGAGGGACGGATAGGCGAATGGAGGGACGAGTAGGCGAATGGAGGGACGGGTAGGCGAATGGAGGAACGGGCGGGCGAATGGAGGGACGGGTAGGCAAATGGAGGAACGGGAAGGCGAATGGAGGGACGGGTTAGAGAAAGGAGGGACGGGTAGGCGAATGGAGGGACGGGCGGGCAGACGAATGGAGGGGCGAGAAGACGAATGGAGGCAGAATTATCGGTCGGTGGGCCAGGCGGGCAGACTTCAGAAGATGTCGGTACGTGTCACCGTCAGTTAATCGATCAATGAAAGAAATGGACGAACATATCAAAGGAGTTCTTTTTTGTCGATCTTTCTGTCCAATTGTCCTGGCGAAGTTGAGAAAAATAATGGGTTATCAGGCAAATTTAATACGTGGCAAACGAAAATAATGAAGCAAACGAAAATAATGAAGCAAACGAAATATATTTGTTCGACAATATTTAAAGTAATCTCAGTTTATTCTGGTTTAGATTATTGGTTGAATGATCGTACTGGATCGCCTTCTTGTGCGTTTTAACGTTCCAGTCTCGAAGTGGGCAAAGGCACGTACATGCCGTGCTCTTCTCCCCGACGTGGGGCGGCGCCCGGTTAAATATAAATATTGTATAATGAACGGGACAGGCGCGGAAAGGTCTCGAGGTCCGCGGGCGCCGTTCCATTGCCCGTCGGGCGCGGTGTTTTTGGCGCCTCGGCCCACACTGGCAGCGCAGTCGGCCGAAACGACGCGGAGAGCGGGTGGCGCGTATTTTTGCTCCTTACCAAACCGACAACTGGCCTTTTTTGTTTGTTTGTTTGCAAAACTGGACTTTATTGATGTGGCGCCTACCGAACTGGCTGAGCGCGTGTTTTACGAAAATTAGTTTTGTTCACTTGGTGACGTTCAAGCTCCCGGTTGCATGAAACCGTCCACAGCTGATACCTGCCAGGGGCAGAGTTGCTCCAATCGCAGTATAGATAGGTGAAGATATTTTGTTGTTGTTAGTGTTGAATTGTGTTGGTACGCGTGTGTTGTTTTGTTAGTGTTGGAATGAGCTATTGTGCGTGATGCCAAACCGGGACGCCGAGATCGCTGAGGCAGTAGTGTTGTGGCGCTCGCGGATCGAAGGATTCGTATCCCGCCTCGAGCATAGTTGTATTTGTGATCGTCCTTTCCCCCCTCATCATCATTCTGTCGCTTCATTAAAGAAGTATTAACACTTCCCTGCTCAAGCAGGAGGCCCTTGCCCTTAATGGGATGCCTAGTTGGTTAATAATAATAATAATAATAATAATAATAATAATAATTAGAAGAAGAAGTAGAGGAATTAGAAGAAGTAGAGGAATTAGAAGAAGAAGAAGTAGAGGAATTAGAGGAAGAAGTAGAGGAATTAGAGGAAGAAGTAGAGGAATTAGAAGAAGAAGAAGAAGAGGAATTAGGAGAAGAAGAATTAGGACAAGAAGAATTAGGAGAAGAAGAATTAGGAGAAGAAGAATTAGGAGAAGAAGAATAATTAGAAGAAGAAGAATAATTAGAAGAAGAAGAATAATTAGAAGAAGATGAAGAATTAGAAGAAGAAGAAGAAGAATTAGAAGAAGAATTAGAAGAAGAAGAAGAAGAAGAAGAAGAAGAAGAAGAAGAAGAAGAAGAAGAAGAAGAAGAAAATGTGCGGGATAGTATCGGCGATCATTTCTCCGTGTCTTTTCGACGCGTACGTCGCGGCCCAGTGCGGGGCGTTTCGCCATGGCCGCGGGCGGTTCCGCCGCCCAGCGCGTTGGCGGCGGCGCCGCGCCGTGGGAGGATGCGGAGCGGGGAGGGGGAGGGGAAGGGGGCGGCGCCGCGGCGCAGCAGACGGCGCCCAGACGCGCTGACCAACTTTTGGCGCGCGCCCTAGAGACGCCGACGTCGGCGCAGCGGGCGTCGTGGGCGTGTCGTGAAACTGTGACGCGCGGCGGAACGGTTGGCGGCGCTGGAGTTGGCGTTTGTGGGTCCTTTGGATACGACACTTCAACATCGTTATACATTAATTTTTGTACCAATAATAATAATAACAATAATAATAATAATAATAATAATAATAATAATAATAATAATAATAATAATAATAATAATAATAGAAGAACAGCGGTAAAGTTTGCTCAGGGCATCAACTGATGTCACTGCAGTGCCTCTCACCTTGGGGTCCTAGGTTCGAGTCTCGAGAGTAGCAAGATATCCCGCTGATGGGAGATACTGGCTGGAAAAAAATCTTCGCAAGTTGACGTAGGTCGGCGCCGGATCTCGTCAGCCCACGGGAAAAGTTCACAGCGTCCTCCCGGGATTAAAATATGCACTACACTTATGGGACTATAGACTTTGTCAGTTGAGGCGCCCGGAATCTTAAATCAATCAACCAAAAATCTTATGGTATTTTGTAGTTGTACTAAGTACAATTAAAAGTGTGTTAACAAACCGTTAACGTTATTGCAAATAGAATTTTTCCGAATGCCCACTCTCCGTATTCTCAAAACGTGAAATAATCGCCCACCTGTAAAAACAACCCTTGTTATTCCGAACCACGAGTGATCGCTTGAGACAGGTTTCTCCGCATTACACGCCGCACATTAACACACGAATCTAAGAAGAAAAAAACACGTATTGTAGTCTTACAGCATCCAACTCTTTCGATTCCCAGAAACGTCGCGGCGCCCGAGCGCCACGGCGCGCCGAGAACAAAGCACACGTCATCTTTGGCACCTTCCCCCACGAACTAGCGCCACGGCGCCGGCCACTCCCCCCCCCCCCACCCTCCCGCTTGGCAAGGCGCGCGTCGGCGGGCGGGCGGGCGATCGGCGGCGCGAAGCAATTTGTGGGCCGCCGAAGGAACAGCGGGCGGGCGGCTATGCGGCCGCCGCCGCCACATTCGGACATATTTCAAGCCGTTGATATTGTATCTCGCGGCACCGTCGTCGTTCGGCTGGTTGCGCTCCCTCCCTCTCCCTCTCTCTCTCTCTCTCTCTCTCTCTCTCTCTCTCTCTCCAGCATTAATATTCGGCCGCCGCGGCGTGGCGTGGCGTGGCGCGGCGCGGCGCGGCGCGGCGCGGCGCGGCGCGGCGCGGCGCGGCGGGGCGGCGCCCGCCTTAACGCTCGCCCCACGCCCCGTCGAGCTGAGGTAGGAGAGAGAGGAGGAGGGGGGAGGAGGGCTGACCTCGGAGGAGAAGGAGCGGGTCCGCCCCAAAACGACCACGCCGAAGGGGGGCCTCCTCTGTTGCCTCCTCGCCTTTTAATGTAAAATAGGTCGTTTGCCCGGGCGCTTTGGGTCTGCGGAGGATTGATATGCGCGACTGCGGGGACGAGATGGCGCTTGATCCGTCGTCCGCGAGCCGTAGTCCCTGCCTCCCGTTTGCGTGCCGCCCTCTCCGCACTTCGGCATTTGGCCTCCTTTGTATTCCTTGTATTTCATGCGGCCGAAAATAAAAAAAAAATAAAAAATGTGAAGTTAATTGAATATAAACGTCTGGTATAGAAGAATTACTCTAAAACGGAACCATTTTGACAGATCTGGAAACAAATAAACGTCATGCAGGCCGATTACACGGCAAGAGATAGTGATGAAGCCATTTACAAATGAGCTAACTGTAAAGGAAGGCACTGGCAAAATGTGTGTATGTACGTAATATTGACAGCTAAGCAGTAGCTGTCACAACAGCTCCTTCATAATCTCTCTATATTAGCCGGTAACACATTTGTCTTTAACATTCACAATGGTATGTAAACGTTTTAAAATAAATAGTATGCGAGGGCTTCCGTAATCCTATTTTGATTCTTGTCTTGTCACACAGTGTGTGTCTCTTCTCGTTATCATTTTCTCCGGGATTCGACATGATTCCATCATTCACCTCAGAACCTCTTTGATTTCCTCCGTTCGCTTTTCAATCAGCTCGTCCCGTTCAGGGCGTCTATTTATCATCGTCACCGCCCCGCCCTTCCTCGCGCTTCCGGCTTTTCTTATCGCCGGCCCTTGGACCGGTGGCGGGCCCGCCTCGCCAACCCCCGTCTGCTCCACCTCCCTGGCTTCGGCCGTCCTCGTCGCCTCTGCCCCTAGACCGCGCGCTCGTCCGGCCGCCGCACGGTGGATCGAAAGGCGGAAAAAACGGTCAAAATGTATTTTTCTTTTTCAAAGCTGTCCCAATTTGCTTCGTTCAAGCACATACGAAAAGAAAAATGTTTAATGCTTTATGTCTTATACTATATTTTGTTGTCTATTATTGTGTAGACGCGCGTAGAAATTAAGATTTATTCGAGCAGAACCTGGGGAAAAATACGAGAGCTGGAAAGGAAGACTCTGAATGGATTGATTGATGATTCCGGGCGCGACAACTGCTAGGGTCATTTTTTCCCTAAGGTATATTTGCTCGGGAGGTGGCGATGGTCATGCTTCACTGGATGGTGAGATCCGGCGGCGAACTACCGTCGACTAGCGGGGTTTTCCCCAACCAGGTATCTCCCACCAGCGACATGAAGCAGCCGACCATACTGACCGAAGATTGCATCGCAGTGAAAAGTGTAATTCTTTTTTTAAAGCAACTTAACTTCAAATTAACATTGAAAATAGGGTTCTGGATTAATATCCTTTAATTTTATTGAGTAAAGCTATTTTTGTCCGCTTTTCTCCCCCAATCCGTACCATAGTGCGCCGTCTGCTTCGTTTTGTTGTGTTTTCGTTACGGGTCCGCCGCGGCGCGGCGCGTACAGCCTCCAAGTCGGAGCCTGGGTCCCGGCCGTCTTCGGGGACAATGGGGGCTCTGAAAATAAAAACCCGTTTCCTTTATCGAGTTCGGTCTCCTGTGTTAAATTGGATTAAAGTTTGGGAGCCTGTAAACAAACCTGTTTGTGATGTTGGCAGCGCCGTATTTCTTGCCGGCCCGGCCCGCCTGCTTCGCCGATCCCGCGTCGCGATAGAGCGCGGCGCGCCGGGGCGGAGCGTGGAGGGGCGGGGCGGGTCGGAGGCGGGGCGGGTGAGTGGGAGTAGAGGGGGGGGGTGTGATCGGACACGACAACGCTCGGGGTGAAAAGTCGAAGAGTGTGGAATTTGCCGTGCTCTCCGTATCAGTAAAGCTACACTGCGCCCGTCAGTTCGTGTGTTTGGTAAGGGTTCTTTAGGACCCTGGGCGAAACGTACCTTGTGTATTGTGATCTATAACCTATCATTCGTATCATTTATGCGTCTCAACTGTATGAATTATGCGTGCCGCACTTATTATCTAAACATTTTGATTCTCGAATAAATAACTTACACGTTTGGAGTATAAATGTGTGTATTTGAGGGGTACTCTGCGTTTAGGCAGTTTTTCTGGACATTCTGCTAATATATTACTTACACGTTAAATTTTCTTTAAATGTTTAACGTTAATAAAAACACCAGTTAGAGTATGCCAGCATCTGTTTCATGAACAAAGCTGTATCAATGCCATGGGGAGGATTTGCCTACTCTTTGAGGAGAGCCATTCGATCGATAGTTCTCGATTACGTGGGATTGCGATTCCGGTAGCTCGGTACGCGCCAAATGTCGCATGCGCAACACCACCTTCAGCAGCGTTACAAAAATCGATCGCGCCTCGTTCCAATGCACGTGGACGCGTTCGCGGACCTTACAAAAGCTGCCGGTGGCGCGGCGGGCGCCGGGTGTCGTCGCCGCCGCCGCCGCACGCGCGCCAGATGCCGCAGCCTCCCAGTGGCTAACGAGCGGCCGGCGGCACTCGGCCCAGATGGCGCCGTTGACCAGGGATGCGACGGTGATGTTGATGTTTCCAAAACATCCATGTTCTTGTGCAACCATCGATGTATTTAACATTTTTCGGAGGTTGATCAAATGATCCAAGCAGATAATATAAGTTTAGTTAAGCGTATTGATAACTTTTTGGCTTTTATCTGTTTCATCTCAGTTAAAAATTAATAAACGCTCCTACCTTCGAAATAAATCCCCACGCGTAAAAATTAGTGGTTACTAATTCAGGTTTAAAACCATCCATAATTTTTTGGGCTATGTTTTACCAATACCGACGTTTTTATTTTGAACATCCATATTTTGAAACATAGTGGATTGAACGTAACCCATTGTAGACTTCTCATTTTAATCGTCTAACTTTCAGTGGGGGTTAGAAAGAGATGTGAGAAGAACCGAGAAGCATCAATAAAAGTAGCAAGTTATACATTGCTTTGTTTTGTTTTTACAATATATCTATTGAGAGTTCGAACCTGTGCTCTCAACTGTGATATAAATATTTCGCTGTGTTCCCCGCGTTACTCCCCGTAAGATATTAAAGTGAAATGAAACCAAAAGGTAACAGCTTTGGTAGGCCAGACCCGAAGCGAAGTTAATTTCCTTCGGACGCCTTTTGGGCTGCACAGTTTTCATGACAGAACGTTACAGTCATTAAAAATTTAAAAGCTTTTCCAGTAGACCAGGACCAACACCGTCAATCGACAGCTTCACCGAAAATCCCAAGGTGGAGGGCGTTCTGACACAGTAACTGTCGTATGAAAATTAAATATTCCTCACAGTGAATGATTTTCTTTTAACCCCAGCCTTTGTACTGCCAGAAAACGCGATTGTTCTTGGAATTTTAGGATGCTTTTATTGCAGCTTTTTGCCCGTTCAAAATTATTTTTGTTATAACCTATTTTCAGGCTCGTAAATCGTACATAATGTTCTCGACTCTTGCATTGGCTATGCATTGAATATAGCATGTTCTCACTAACGGCCATCGTGCTTGTTACCAAGTTGAGTGTAACAAAAAGGGAGCTCGATTATTGGAGTTGGCTCCGGCTCTTTTTCTCGGCGACCGTCGCCAACTGTTTTCGAGCGAATTCAAAACCCTGGCGCGCGTCGTTTTATGCCCGCACTATGTAAATGAAGCGTCCGAACTTCGGGAAATTTGATGAGGGCGACGAGCTGGGCAAGCGACGGGAGGAGAAAAATAAGATGGGGCGGGGACGTAGCGTGGCGTGTATGGCGGGGGCCGTCGCGGGAACTGAGCGTGGCGTGGCTAGAACGGATCGTGGTGTGGCGAGGCGGGGAGGAGCTTGGCGTGGGGGGACAGAGCGTGGCGGGATGGGAACAGAGTGTTGCGTGACGGCGACGTAGCGTGGCGGGGCGAGGGCAGAGCATGGCGGGGCGAGGCCAGATTATGGCGGGCAGGGAGAGATCAAGGCAGGACGGGGACAGAGCATGGGGTAGCGGGGCAGAGACGGAGCGTGGCGGGGCAGGATGTGTCGTGGTGGGGCGGGGACGGGGAGTGGCTGGGCGGGTCCGGCTGGGCTGTGCCACAGTAGAGCGGGCGGGGCGGGACGTAACGGAGGGGGGCGGAGCTGCACACTGCGAGGAATGGGGCGGGGCGGTAATGAGGGCGCTGGAGCGGGGAGGGAAATGCGGAGCTCATTTTGGCGACGAGGGTTTCGGCGCCGTCGGCAAAACCACACACTCCGTTCTTGCGCGGCCACGCTCAGCAGTCGCTGCTGACAGCTAGGGCCCATTGCTGACCAACGGGGTGGCGAGTAGACGCCGGCGAGCGGCGATAACGAAGCTTTTTATTAACATTAATGCAAAATTCAAAAACATTTCCACATCTTTATTACTAGTTGCCACTTCTTTGTATAATTTATATTTGACTAGTGTTAAATGCAATTGCAAATCTGAAAAAAATATTATAATAATAATAATAATAATAATAATAATAATAATAATAATAATATCGGATGTATTTGAATTTCTTACTTTTGAATATGTGGAAAATATTACAGATACCTCAAGTTAGAAGTTATTTATCTAGTGGTAGTTCCACAAGTATTCGGCGTGACACTGAAAAATCATGCCAATTGTTAAAAACTGATTATGACAGTCAGAGCAATGTATAGGATGTGTAGAGTATCGTTGTGTCGTTTGTTTCAGTTGTTGTAGGTGAAGTTGCTGGAATGTCGAGATTGAGTATCGACGTCTGATAAAGTTATTGTGTAAAGAGGGACATTCCCTAGGAATGTCCTAATCTAGGAACAATTAGACGCTGTGTTTGGGAAAAAAATTATCGGAATTTTTGTCTGTGGAAACTTTTGGAATTACGTACGTACGTTTGAATCTCCAGTTAGAGAGTAACGTGCTTGCTACGCCCTCGTGCTCAAGCTGTCGCGGGGGCGTCCTGCAGCGACGCGGTCTGGGCCGTGTTGCCGCGCGACACCGCGGGCGGGCGGGCGGGCGAGCGAGCGGCAGGGCTTCGGCCCCGGGCGAACAACAGAAAGGATGTTCTCTTCGCTCCTCTTTCCTTCCTCCTTTTTCTCCTCCTCTTCCTCCTCCTCCTCCCCGTCCTCGAACTGCTGCTCTCCGTCCTCCACATCCTCGCGGGCGGCGGCCATTAAGCGCGCTCAGTGATTTACGAGTGGGCGGGTCGCGGGGGCAAGGTGGCGGGCGGGTGAGCGGCGGGGGCGGCGAGGGCGGCCCGCTTTTGTTCGGTGCGCCTGCGAGATGAAGTCAATCTGGGGGGAAAAACGCGGCGTGACCGTAGGAAACGCCGCTCTTCCCCGCCCGCCCCGCCCACTGCACCCCCTCCCTTCTCACGGATATTCGCTGGAACGCGTGCCTCGCGAGTTATGCCTGTCGTAAAAGACGCGTCGCGAAGGGTGTCTCGCGTGTGTGTGTGTGTGTGTGTGTGTGTGTGTGTGTGTGTGTGTGTGTGTGTGTGAAGGGGCTCCGGGAGCCAACACTTCGCAGAAGTGCGCCCTGGCAGTAATCCGTTGGTCGCGGGGGAGACGAGTGGTGGGGAGGTGGCGGAGGGAGAGTAGGGGAAGGGGGGAGGTGAGTGGAACTGATTGGATTTCTTCCTCCGGGTGAGAACTACAAGCAACACTGAATTGCTTTGCCCCGCCGCGACACACCTTACCTGCCTGCTCAGCGGAGAGCGCGCGAGACAAATGGGGTTTTGGAGATTTGCTCGATGAGAAACGGCAGCGCACGGGATGGGATGGGTCATGGGAACTAATTCCCCGCTCGGTGATGTGTTTGTAGTCCAATCAGAGCGCAGAGCGGAGATACGCTTATTATGGTCTTATACTCTTACAGCGAAGCCTCGTAGTAACCTGATGTAGGCCGGATATTCTCGAACACAGATTTGTGATCTACATTTCCTCGGTAAATTTTAGTTTGCAATTTGTGTGGATTCTTCTCAATTATTATTGACGAAAAGGCAAAGTGTCATCACCAGAACTGCAATAAAACTTACAATAAATATCAAATATCAATAACTGATGTAGAAATAGCGCTCCCGTGCGTTAAAGAGTCGTATGCATTTTATTCATGTCCGAGTTGATTACTTTCGTCTATTAAGTACGACAATTCGTTTTCCATTGGACAAACTCAAACTTAACCATTTCCTCTGCGTCCTTTCTTTTCTTAATAGCCTCCTGCAAAGGACGATTAGGTTTTATGAGGCTGATGAAGTCTGGGCGTGGTAATTAACGCCCATCGGCAGCCGCTTGGTGGCGCGGGGCCACGTGGGGGGCTGAGGATTCGTTGCCCGGCAAGTGAGGTACCGCCGTCGCTTCCATCGCTGCTGCTCCTGCTCCTTCCTACAGCCCCTCTTCCCACCTCTGCCCCCGCTCGTAGTCCCCACAGGCTGAGATTGCTCAGCGGCAATATCGGTGCCTGTGCAGCATCCTTGATCCAGAGGTCTCAGGATTGTAGTGTATTTGGTGGGAGAATACGCGTAATGTTTTCTTCTTCATCCTTGTTCCCTCCTCTTCACACACACACACACACACACACACTTCACTTTAAACGTGACGGGAGTCTAGTAGGGAAATTACTATGTCTGGGGCAGAAACCCAGGCATACCGACGTATAGGTCACCGCCGGTTCTCACATTCCAGCGGGGGAGATCACCGCCACTTCCTAGGAAATGAAGAGCACTACACTTACGGAACTAATTTCATTCAGAATTCGACACTTCCGGAATCAAGACTCATTACTCGCACCTGCAATCCCCGCTCGTATTACCCGCCATAGCCCCCGTCTCCGCCACCGCGGTGTCCCGTCCCCACCAAGGTCTCTCCACTCACTCCCCGCCCGCCCTGCCCGCCCCGCCCTTGACTCCCGCCCCTTTCTTCCATCTCCTCCACTCCCGCTGTCTTCGCTTCGATGCCGCCCCGCCCACAGCCATTGTGAGCGCTGGGAGGGGAAAGCGCTGGCTCGCCCGCGCCCGCTCTCCTCTGTGCGCGGCCTCCCGGGCGCCGTCCAGGGCCACCGGGATGAACCTCTGCCCTCCCAGCTCCATTGTTTCACGCCAGGCCCCCAACGCTGAAGGAGATGTCTGAAAGAGAATCGCGGTGGAATTATCGTTTCGAGAAGTGCTAAGAGTAAATTAACTTTTTTAAAAACTGGCGATAATTAATACCACAGATATCTTTTTATCTTGTTGCTTAGCTGTAGAGAATGCAGTATTTGATAATACATTCTGGGGATATCTCTTGCACTTACAATAAGAGGACACTAGAATGGGATTTAAAATTGGTATTAAAGAGTTAAGAAGATTGGACCAGTCACAATTGTAGAGCCAGGAGCTGGTTACGATCTATTTACTTTTTCTTGACATACGAACTCTACCCCTCTTGAATTATAAATCTTAGTCTTGTTAGTCAAAATATCTTAACTTCGTTATCAGTCCTTCGTTTTGTGGCCTCCTCTAAGAGAAACCTGCTGTCAACCACCAGCAACGAGATTCGGCAGCTGACTGCTGTAGACTCCGTCGTGAGTTTTTGCCTCGCCAAGTCCTTCGCTTATTTTATTGATTGGATTAGTGATTCCGGATGCGTCAACGGATAAGGCCATTAGTCCCGCAAGTGTAGTGTATGTTTCATTGCGGAAATTGACGATGATTATCCTCCGCATGCTGACGTGATCCCGCGCCTACCTATGTCAGGCTTGCGAAGATTTTCCCCAATCACGTATCTCCCACCAAGGTGGCACCGCCACTCCCAGGACAAGCTCTAAGGTCGCGACTGGTTTCCGATTGTAATCATGTTAGTGTAAGTGTGTGCAAGTAAGGAGTTGAGGATTAGACAAGGAAGGGGAAGGCAAGATCGCGCGCGTTCCATGCTCCGTTTGTTAGGGTACTGCTCCGGCATTCGGCTGGTGTTGATTGGCGAAACCACGGAACACTACCGAACAGAGCAGCGCGGGCCTCTGGAATTCTCCTACAGAGAGTGGCGCGGAGTCCTTCGGACGGGGTTGAGGAGGCGTGGGGCATCGGTGTGGCCATCGAAGTGCCCTGGCGCCGCCGCCCCGCCACACCCAGGACAACAGTTAATTAGGAGGCGGCGGCGGTAATGAGGCGCGCTTGTTAACACACCGTAATGGACTCCGCCGCTACCTCCTGCACGTCACCGTCCCCCCCCCCCCCTCAGTTCTCAGCGGAAGTGGCGGGGCCTTTTTTTGCACTCGGCGTTGCGCTAATTTCTTCTTGTTTTTCTTTTTATTCTTTGTAACAAGATACAGACGAGAAGTCATAACACGTTTACTTTTGTGTACATACTACGTAGATAAACTCGTATTAAATGTGAAGATATGAAATCGCATCATATAACATTCATTCTTTTTCACTCTACGCGAAAACGAGAATAGGCCGTATTTACTTTTTCGTGTTTGTCTCTCGGTAATGTAACTTTTGTAGTTTAGGTCGCCCGTAATACCATCCGTAGGATTCGTAAAAGTGTTTCTCATAATGGATTGGAATGTTAATTAGAGATTCAGCCGTGAACCTGTCATAAAACACATATGTACTTTCGCCTGGTACTAATTTGTTCCACGAAAGTATCATCAGAAAAGCTTAGATTTCATTGGGTTCATTTGACCAATACGTGACCCTCGTAGCGTGAGGCATAAATCACACGGCATATGGAAGTCTTGACGGCCGCTAGCTGTGCTCTTATGTTCGAACGAAGCGAGTCTTGAGCAATTTGCCCTGGGCCTGTTCGTCTGTAGGTGGAAGGCCTGGGATCCTGTCTCGCTTCACAGGCAGCGTGATTAACGGATTTCCGCCCACACGAACCCCTCTCGTGACGATGCCACAGGGGGCTGCGAAATTCTCGTTCCTCACTTACTAGATACGAAATCTCATCGTATAACTTTCTCTTTTTTTTTCTTTTCGCGAGAAAAAGAGAATATTCGTATTTATTTTTTCGTGTTTGTCTCTAGATAATGTGATTTTCCTCGTACAGAAAATTTCCGGGGTTGATACATGAAAGTTTTGCTTGTACGGGTATGTTTCTTACGAACTTCATCGAGGTATTATATTATACAACACTCCTCATTCCAAAAGAGAACCAATGAGAGATTTTCATCACTGAATAATAAAGGAATAAAGTTACAACTTACGTCCTGTTTGGGAGTGTTTGTTACGTATATGTATCATTACCTTCATATGTTATGTTTCCAGTTTTCTCTGTTCCATTCTCCTTGGAATTTGTTGTGGCTTGGATATGTAAGTAATTAGGATAAATAATGAAATCAAATCAAAAGAAGTGTTCACAATTAATGGTTTCTGGGCCCAATTCTGTTGTTCAAAATTTTTGCCGGCACGTTATTACAAAAAAAATATTGTTATAATTAAAAAGTTATTAAGAAGTGGAATTAACTATAGACTTGATTTGACTGTACTAGAATCGTCTCGCGTGTAGCAAAATGGAATTCTTAAGAAAACGTGCACGTTACTCCTCGCCTCTAGATTGCGCTCGATGTGAGATTGCCGGTGAGAACTGCGTGAAAGAGGGAGTAGGAAGGAGGAATTGGCTCAGGGCAACAACTATTGTCACTGCCGTGCCTCTGACCAGGAGGTCCTAAAGTACGAGTCGTGAGGATTTTCAACAAAAGCTAAGTAGGCAGGACGAATTTACCAAGTGTCTGGAGGACAATTCTACCGGAGAGTTGCTCTGATCAATAGTTTTTCATCGTTTCTCTTAACTACACTGACGACTACCGAGTCAGTACACTAAAAAGACAGGCCACGGACTGTGCGCAATCGTTTTATCCTCTCCCTCTCGTCTTCCCTCACACAGTCCCACGTACATGCACCAAACTACCACACATGTCAGGAGGTGAGCAGGTAGGAGCGTAGAGCTTGTCCTACCTGATTCGTTACCACACTGGTGGGAGATACGTGGTAGGGGAAACGCCCGCACGCCGACCTGTAGGACTGCGCGGATCTTCCCATCAAAACAATGTTCATTTTATATGGGACGTATTCTCGAAGAGAAGAAAGATATCGAAACAACGCAGGTTGAGTTTTAATTCACTTTACTTTCGTTATGTAATGCAAGTTTCATTATTATACTTGAATGTGTAATGTTAAACAAGTTCACAAAGAGACATTGAACCGTGGGAGTCCTCCACCACCACCACCACCACCACCACCACCACCACCACCACCACCACCACCACCACCACCACCACCACCACCACCACCACCACCACCACCGTGATCCGTCACAAAGCATGCACGACACTTACGGGACCTAGGAGCAGTCTTCGCGCCCGGAAACATGAAATAATCAATCAGTCCTCGCCCCCAAGATGGCGCATGGCGTGTGATTGCCGACGCCATGAACCCCGCCGATGAGCGAATAGGGTGTCGAAACCAATAATTTCCCCCGACGCGCGGTGGCGGCGGCGGCGGCGGCGGCGACGTAAGAAACTAACTACGCGCAATTGGCCGCTGCGCCGCGCAGCCGCGTTCGCGGCCGCGTGACACTGCGCGCCGGAATTCGTCCTTCGGCCGTGGAAAAGGCTGCGAGGCAGGACGCGCGGTCGTTTGCCATGTACGACTGTGTAATTGCGTAAGGCTTCCAGAAACGCTTTGCCCGGCACGAACGTGTTCGCACCATGCAATTCGCCCGACGATTTTTTTTTTAACTTGGTCTTCTGTTTCCAGAAATTAGGATGGATCTTGTTGCTTTTTGTTGTAATTTTCGACCCTGGTTTTCCTTTTAAGTGCCTGGCATGGAGATTACCGCAAATGCATGTAGATTAGGGGATTAGGCTGAATTTCTTTGTTCGGATTTTGTTTCAAATTACATACTTCACACCAGTGGAGTTGTTTCTTCGGGTTTGGAAATTATTTTGAAAACGCACCCAACCAAAACACGGTTCAGTGTCTCTTTGTGAACTTGTTTAACAAAACACATTCAAATATAATGATGAAACTTGCATTACATAACGAAGGTAAAGTGAAATAAAACCCAACCTGCGTTGTTTCGATATCTTGCTTCTCTTCGAGAACACGTTCCATATAAAATGAACATTGTTTTGCTGTGAGGGATCAGCCTAGATCGTGGTAGGCGGAGCAAATGGATGGTGTGCTCTCTCCTGCAAAGGAGAGGACTGGGAGCCCGCGCGCGCGCGTATAAATATTAAAGCAGAGCCGGGTCGCGGTATCTGATGCAGTGCTTCGCGGCGCGGCGCCGGGTTAGCGGCGACGGCGATGTCCGAGCGCTGTCGCGACAAGCGGACAATCGCCGACGCCCCCCCCCCCCCCCGCGCCATCCCCTCCCGCCACCACATTCCGCCACCGTTGATGGTCGAACCTGACTGTTCTTTGCCGCCCGTTCAAGGTTCCTCCCCGTTCGCGTCCAGGGGCTTTCGCGTTCGTTGTCTGCTGTGACCTCTTCGCCCAGTGCCTGACACTCTCTTCGCCGTCTTCTGTCAGCGACACTGTCTTCCCTCTCCTGTCAGCAACAGTCTCCTTTCCATCGTCCAGTCCCCGATAGTCTCTTCGCCGTCTCCTGTCAGCGACACTGTCTTCCCCTCCTATCAGCAACTCTCTCCTTTCCATCTTCCAGTCCCCGACACTCTCTTCACAGTCTCCTGTCAGCGACACTGTCTGCCCCATCTCCTGTCAGCAACACTCTCCTTTCCATCTCTCAGTCCCTGCCACTCTCTTCGCCGTCTACTGTCAGCGTCACTTCTCGCCATCTCCCTGTCCCCGACGTACTCTTCTCTGCAGTCACATATCGCTTTTCCCGTTTCCCGTCAACAAAGTTTCAACCCATGCTATCTCTGGACCATTTGCACTCTATATTCTGCTGTCCGTGCTTGTTTCCTAATTTTACTCATTCATACTTCTTCAGCATCAATGCACATTGGACCCTACTTCACGTCGTGTTTTCTTGTCGCTCTTAATGTGTTTTTGCTCTCACCTGGATGCTACTCATTCGCTTTATGCCTTTTTGCCTCGACCTGCAGGGGCTTGCCCTGTCCCGACTTACCTTGACCCGTCCCGAATCAACCAATTTGACTTCATCTATTCAAACGTCGTGACGTGACCCGACTCAACCCACCGGACTTGACCCAATCCCAACTCAACAGACTTGACTTGGCCCGACTCAATTGACCTGAGTTGACACATCCCGACGTGTGTCTCTCCACTCCCTCTCGGACCCTCACTGTTCCGCTCCGCCGCTGCGTTGTTTTTGCGTTCCGATATTCACCCACTCTACCCTTCCCTCCGCTGCAACACGTCACGTTCCCCGAATTAGTTTTTCATCGTTTCTCTTAACTACACTGACGACTACCGAGTCAGTACACTAAAAAGACAGGCCACGGACTGTGCGCAATCGTTTTATCATCGCGGTCCCTCTCCCCGGCACGGCAGCTCCCGGCGAGTTGCGCGCGCGGTCGCCGGCCTGTCGCCCACCACCCCACCCGTCGTCGTCCCCCTCTTTTTTTTTTACCCGCATCCCTTCCCCGGCGAACAAAGGGCATTCCAGGGGCCTCCCCGTTTATGCAGCGCCTCGCATCGTTATGCGCAGCCCGTCCCGTCCCGTCCGGCGCGCGCCCTGCACCGCCGCCGCTCCCCATTAAAGCGGCTTCCCCGCGTTTATGCGGCCCCGGCCTCCTTATACAGCGCGGCCGCGCCACGATTGATCCCCGGCGTCAGATAAACGCTCCAAAAACCATTGTCCGCGCGCTTTAAGATATGTCCCTGTATTAAGAATTAGGAGCGAACGTCCTCAAAAATGATTAGACCGGCCGCGTTTTTATCAGCGCCGGTCGTTTTGTTGCGAGGAGGTGGTTTGGCGAACTCCCCGTCCACGGAATGTCGCCCCCCGACGGGTTGCGGTCCGCGACTGACGACTGTTCGTTTGATACCTGCTGTGGCGCGACGGGTTGCTAGGCGCTGGCGGGTGAGCATCATTGTTCTCTTCTGTCTACTCCTGTATTATTGTCCGACTCTTCTCTGTCTACGTTTGTATTATTGTCATATCATCAGTACTGATAAAATTATACGAAATTGTCGCGGTGAGAAAATTTAGTTTTAGTATAGCAGCGTTGACATGTAGTCCAGTTAAGTAATGTACGTTACTTTTTAACTTTACAATTGGCCCTCTGAAATTTAAAGTTAGGGATTTTTCTCGAAAAGTCTGGAAAAATTTCCGTGTTTCGAACTAAACAAGATTGGACCCTGTTTAGAGAGAATTGAAAATCTTAAAAAAACATTTTTTCGTTTTTGTACATGTTTTGCCGGATGTGAGAATACAAAAAATGCAAAATTATAATTACATTATACTGATATTTACGGCACACAGCATCTATATTGATTAAGTAATTTTACAATGTTACTAATTGTTTTCGTATTTTTGAAACATTTTTTGTGAATACGATTTAAGCTTCATCTTTTTATTGATACTCAAAATCACTTACAGAAATCGAAAGAATGTACTTTCAGTTCCAAGCACTTTTAGTTCTTCGACTGTCTTTCAGAGAAAAGAAAACAATCGCGTTCTTATCTGCCTTATGACGAATACAGGATTCTTTGTGGAGGCTTGGCGAAACGTGCGTTTGTACTCAGACACATTCTTCGCATTTTCGCCGCAGTCTGCGCCACGAGCGGAGGCTGAGAGCAGCGCGAAAAATGCGTCCTGTCATCTCCCGCCGAAACCACCCGCTCGACGTTCTCTCGTACTTCGCCCTCGCCTCTCCACTAGTTGCTCAACCCGTGATTCATTCTCTACTTCGTCCAACCCTTTCAATGATTTTACGCGCTTTCTTTATTAAGCTATCTACGTTCTTTCTCTCTCATCTACGTAATGTCAAATTTCTGTACATGTTCACTCTCACTATCTAATTTTAAAATTTTTGTTTCAAATTTGTTTCTCAAGTTTTATTCCTTTTTCTTCCTATTATTATTTACTATCAATAATAATAATAATAATAATAATAATAATAATTATTATTATTATTATTATTATTATTATTTATATTTCTTTCCTTCTGTCCTCTGCCTCACCCTCCCTTTTCGCCCTTTTTTCGTCCTTCTCTCTCCCTCTCTTGTTTCTCTTGCTAAAAATGCCCTCGCTCTCCTGTTTCCTCTTTTAACTCATTCCTCTCTTCCCGTTCTCTTAATTCTTGAGACTCCGCCCCCCCCTTTCCTCATCCCACATCTCCACCGCCAGAGTACATGCTTAAACGCCCCTCGACGCTTGTACGAGCTCCTTGAAATTTATATGAAAAGCGTGCGGCGAAGGACCTCGGGAGACCTGCTACTGTGGCCACGACGGTGCTTCATAATTACTTACATTGTGCTCGACGGGAGAGGAAATCCGCGGGGGCGTCTATCGTCAAGTGTTTGCCGCGCGCGATCCGCGACCCACATCGCTTCGCCCGAGGGCCGCCCGCGCCCGCGATTAACCTCGTTTTCGCGTGGAAAGCGCCCGCCCCCACCGCGCAGCAAATCCGGTGCGCCAATCACTGCGCGAACGGGGCACGTGCTCGGGTTGCAGATGCGCTGTCGAGTGCGGATGGGGAAAAGCCGGTCTGCGGAGAACATTCGTTTTTAGAACGTTTTTCAGGAAGGCTACTGTTTGGAAAATGCGGAAAACCGGGGGGGATTGGGAATGGCATTGCTCAGGAAATGACAAGGGGGAAATTTGAGAATTTGTGGAAGAATCGTTAGGAAGGTAAATTCTGGGATAGTTATGAGGCTATACATTATTCCTTAACAACATTAAACACCGTTATATTTTCAGTTTTTATTTGGTGAAAAAATACTGTTCATGTGTCTTTTATGAAGTGAAATCAGAGAACTGACCAATTAGTATCAGAGTAGCTTTAATATTTTCTTTAATAGTGTGAGACGACAATTTTTGTCTGGTGAAACCTTTACAAAAAACTCTGGAAAACCTGAAAAAATCTGGAAAATTTGTTCCTGGAAATGAGTGGGCGCCTGTTTTTGTTTTTCTAATAAGAAATCCCCCATTTAAAAACCGGTGCAATGAGGTCAACAAAGTATATCTAACACTGGGACTGTCTCAGTAGTGTTAATTTGTTCTAAGCACGATGAAATGCAATTCTGTATTGCGTTGGTTATTCTGTAGGTACCTTGAAGAAGGAACTTCAAATTAATGGATGGTTCTTTGGTAAGGAACGAGATATCCGCGGATACGGAAAAGGTAACATTTGCCAATTTATTGTGCATTTCTAATTGCATGAACAGAACATTTACTAATGTTTGAACTTGGCGTTGTTTTTTAAATTATCTCAACGGAAATGTGAACCGACAGCAACGTTGATGTGTTCCAATACAGTTGTAGCTGAATTTATTAACATTCAAACGATAGTGGCATTCACGTGTGCATACACTGTTGCGGGAACATTGAGTCCACTAAATTCATAACAATAATATTCCCAGAAAAAAAGAGAGGCTTTTCCTATGGTTCGGTTAAAAATTTTTTTTTTTTCTTCAACCGTGGACTCGAACCCGCATGTCCAAACGAAAGTAGCATTCACTTGGTAGCACGTACAGTACACTGTTGCGAGAACATTGAGTCCACTAGATTCGTAATAATATTCCTAAATTAAACCAAAAGATTTCATTAGGTTCGGTTAAAACAAAAAGGTTTTTTTTGTTCAACTGTGGACTCGTGAACCCGCATGTCCAAACGATAGTTGCGGGAATATTGAGTCCACTAGATTCGTAACAATAATATTCCTAATTAAACCAAAATATTTCATGAGGTTCGGTTTAAAATAAAAAGGTTTTTTTTTCCTTCAACCGTGGACTCAAACCCGCATGGCCCGGGCCGGGCCTGTGGCGGCGGTCGCGAGCCGCGTGCGCTACTCGGCACCAGATGGCGCATCGCGCGCGGCCTTGGGCGAAGAGGCCCCCTCCGCCCCGGGCCCCGCCCCCGCCCCCGCCGCGCCGCGCCGCGCCGCGCCGCGCCGCGCCGCCTCTGCCGGCCGGCGAAGAAGGGCCTTGCATCAACAGGAAGCGGCGGCGTGGCGGACTGCGCCGTGAGGGTCGCGCGGATTCGCGGAAAGCGCGTCGCGTGGGCGGCACACTGGGCCCAAATGGATGTGGCCGAGTGGAGCCCCGTGGCAGCAAACGGCGGAATTAAAAATAAATCCGAAATAGAAAACTATGCTGTTAATACACGTGATAAATTAGGGTCATTTCCGACTGTAAAGGCGAGGGAATGATTTGCGGACGATCGTTATTCAATAGAGGTACAATCCTTCATGAAACTGTTAAGAGAGTATTTCTTTCGTAGTTATTCTTCTTAAAGCTAATATTGCAAATGAAAATTGCATATTTGTCACTCTCAGATTGATACGTTTCAGAGTAAGTGTGCACCTATAAACTGTGCTTAATCGATTTTGATTTTATTAATAGGTACTCAAATGTTGTTGCATTTGAAAATCTTTATGCACGGCCCCCCTGTGTTGATTTTGTTCAGGTTTGTCAGAGAGGCGCAGATTCGTTAAAGTTGCTCAGCGGAAGTTTTTGCCGAAATTAATTTCTCACGGTATTGCAAAACTGCGGACGATGCTGCTAATTTATACTGATAACGTAACTGATGGATTAGCGTGGCACACGTCAAAAAAAGTGTGATATTGTAGGAAAGAATGCAGGAGCGTGGTGCCAGACTGCGCACAACTCCAAAGAATTGAACATAATAAAGCAAATCAATATTTATAGTCTCATCGTAATTTCTCATTTGGCAAAATTCTTATCGCTATGGTGCTTTTTACACTTAGTTACTAATCAGGTGTTTGGAACAGGGTCCATGCAAATCATGAGTTGTATATAATGAAGCTATGACATGTAGCCATATTATCACGTGTCCCATTTAACATTCTCTCCTTCCTAAACAATCATGTAACATCATCCATCTCTACCATCCTTCTTTGGTAAACGATAAGAGGAAGAGGAGTGCTGGAGTTACGTGCCCAGGAAAGAGAAGGACGCAATCTCGACCCCCACCTACGCACATTCAAAATAGTCGTGGCACTCTTCATTCAATGTTATTGTACGCAGTTTCGGCCCATTGTGCGACGCGGTGACACAACGTTGTCGTCGGGGGGGGGGGGGGAGGGGTCGCGCGGATTCGCGGAAATTGTGCTGCGTGCCTGCCGGCGGGAGCCGTGGTCGAGGGGTGGGGTGGGGGGAAGGCGTGTGCGGGGCAGACTGCGTGTCGCCACGGGCGCTCGGCCGCTCGCCCCGCCGTGACGCTCCGCCGCCGCCGCCGCCGCCGCCGCCGCCCCATCACGAGGAAGGGCTCGCGCGTGCAGGAAGCGGCCCACGCCGCACGGACGCACGGGCTCCGGCAGGTGCAGCCCAGGTGCGCGCGCGCCGGCGGCGGCGGTGCAGCGGTGGCGGGGCCACGCGACGGAATAAATCGGCCGCATAAAGCGATTGAAATATGCGGCGCGTTCCGGTATGGAGACGAAGGCCGCTTGTTGCATCCATCAACGCGGACGAAGGCGTGGAAGTATACTAGGAATTATTTAACCATGCGCTTGACGTAAATCAGCTGTTGACGATTTCATCCAATCGGGAGCTTGAACGTCCCCAGTGACGTCACTGTAGTGACATATATAAGCTCCCGATTGGATGAAACCGCAACATTTGATGCACAACTAAATACATCGTACTATAACTGGGTATTGGGCCATTTTCACAAGAGAAAATGATCACTGCTTCGCTCATTGGTAGCCTTCATTAATAGAGCTTTATTTTCATTTTGGTGACAGGGATATTACCTGTTCTTTGTGCAGGATGGTGTAGAAAATAATATCGTGCCATTGTTTCATGTATATCTGAACATTATGTAAGATTTCATGAGGGTAGTATTAATTGATTATCGTATTTCTCATCTTCTCACTTGCAATGGAAGTTCAGTTTTCGTGTCTCTCGGTTTTCAGATCATGAATTATTTAAAAACTGTATCACTTCCAGGAAACGTTTATCCCGTATATATTGCAGGAAGCCGACAAGAAGTGTTGCTACATAATAATTCATTCTTATCGGGCTGCACATTTCGTCAATGAGAGACCTTAAAGTATCCATTTGCCTTGCATCGTGTTCTGTGGATCGATACCAACTTCCTAATATTGTTAATGACGAATGAGGGAGCCGGCAAATGTGGCCCAACTGATTTCACTGCCGTGCATCTGACCTGGAGGTCCTTGGGTTCGAGTTGCAATGGTGGCAGGATTTTCGACACTAGCTTGTCAGCTACATTGAATTCAGTCGCTGTCTGGTCGAGTATTTAAGCGGCCGGATGCTCTGGTCTGTAGTTCTCTGTGGTTTCTCCGATCGGTATCAGACGAATGCCGGAGAAGTACCATAACAAACGAGTCACGGACCACGCGTGACCTTTTTTTCCCCGTCCTTGTTCAATCCTCACCTCTTACACACACACACACACACACACACACACACACACACACATGCTCTGCTGTATCACGCATGCCGGGAGACTGATACGGAGCACAGATCATGTCCCTGCTGTGGACGAGGGGGGTGGTGTTCCCGCTGTATTTTACCATCCAGCAGGAGATCACCGCCACCTCCTGGGAAAACGGCAATCACTACACTTACGGGACTAAGGAGCTTCGGAGTTGGCGCGCCTGGAATCACCATGGACATAGGCCTTAAAGCATTGATTTGCCTTGCGTCGTGTTCTATGGATCGATAGGAGCTTCCTAGTATTGTTAATGACGAAGGAGGGTGGGAGATGGGGGGAGCGGAAGGCCGGCACGTGCCAGGCGGAGCGGGCCCCCTGGCTTCCGGTGCCCCTGGCGGCAGGTGCGCGCCGAGGGCAGGGGTGCGAAGCCGCCGTCGTCGCTTTAACACACACACACCTGTGCAACGTGCGGGCTGCGGAATGCGAAACACTTGTCGGCTACGCTTTGGTCACAACCCTTACCTCTTGCCCGCTTCCGCCCCCACATCTGCCGTCACCAGCAACGTCACGGTGCCACCGCTACCCCTACCGTCACCCCAACCCCCTACCGCCATCTCTATCTTAACAGCCACCTCTACCATTACAGCTATCTTTACCACTACCGCCACCTCTACCACTACCGCCACCTCCACTATTACACTCACCTCTACCAT
The DNA here is from genome assembly GCA_038098605.1 of Gryllus longicercus. Taxonomy (NCBI): domain Eukaryota; kingdom Metazoa; phylum Arthropoda; class Insecta; order Orthoptera; family Gryllidae; genus Gryllus; species Gryllus longicercus. The sequence goes on along the minus strand of JAZDUA010000537.1, from coordinate 886,266 downwards.
TACCACTATCTCTTCCATTACCACTACCACCACGGCTGCCGCCGCCTCCGCCGCCGCCGCCATCCGATCACTACCGCTATCGCTGTTGCAGTGGCAGTAACCCCCACCGCCTGCGCTATAACCCCTACGAACTCCACCGCCATCACCATTACTTCTCCCAACTTCCTATTTTTTCTCCTTTTTCGTTCTTTATGCAAGCAACCTCTCCAAATAGTGGTGGCTGGCATTAGACAAGCATTGCTCTCACCACAAGATGTGCTGGGATGCTCTATTAAACGTGATAAATAGGTGTCCGTGCTATCGGAATTCAAAACCAGCAATTAGTTACACAAGTAGTTTACGCGTTACGCGCCAAGCGGAATGCGTCATCGGGCTGCAAGTGGAATTTGCGTTTAAACTGGAATGCGTTCAATGCGGGCCAGATATCGGAGATGATGGATCTGGAAAGGGTTTGTGCAGGCGAGGCACGATGCATTTCACAAACTAGGTCAGTGTTGGAATTCTCCGCCAGTATTATCGATGATGTAAACTCTGTTGTCCTATCCACGACCCTAACACGAAGTTTCATCACCTCCGTCGTGATCAACTGTTTCCCATCGTTTTGCATTTAAGATTTTAAATTATTTTTAGACGGGCTTGGGAGGTTGTTTCTTCCGTTTTTTTGTACCGTTAGTTTGCATTCAACATTTGTAACTAATATTCCAGATTTGTAATTTTGCTTGTTCACTTTAAACGACATTATTGCTAGCGTCGAGCTGTGTTTTCTCTTAGGGTTAATGTGAAAATAATTACCATTTCTGAGTGTCTTTATGATGTATCATTCCAACGATCAGAACTGCATCTCTAAACAAACGCTTGTTGAATAACAGAATGAACACGTTGTACCCAGCCAGCTTTTCTCATTGGTTGCCTCAACAGTTAGCGGTTTCCGAATTTTCCTTATGTGTTTGTTGTGGTTATGAGTAAAGGGCTAAATTGAATCTTATCTCTCTGGTGTCTCCTAATTATCCGTGGGGTTGTCTTGAGTAGAAGTCAACGACCGGGAAGTTGCAGTCAACCATTATGGAGGGCGTACTCCTTGCTCAGGACTACACTGTAAAGGAAACTTGAGTTTTTAGAAACGTGCGACATATTTATGGACACGCACGATATTAAAATGTCGAATAATTACCTTTTTTCTTCTGGATAAATGCCAGTGTTCTGAGCAAGCAGCACTTCGAAATCGAAACAGCACTTTCTTGATTTTGCCACAAATTAATTCGTATCGTTACGCAGTCACTGGTTACAAGGCTGAATTGTCGGAATTTTCGACATCTCGGATCAGGATCTCACACGATTGAAACCTACGATCATTCTTTATGGTGTAGATTGAGATTCACAGAGATGGAAGGACATCACGTACAGTTATCCTCGTTTTAATACGGTGGTAGTTAGAATACATTCCCAACAGCTCTCTTGATTTTTTCAAAGTAAAACACGATTCGGGATTATTGAAACTGTCTTGAGGAGCGGTACGACTACTAAGTCCCCCAACAACGATGAGTGTGCACAGTAGTATCGTTTAGCGCTTGTTAATTGCTGTTGGCTTTAAGTTTTGACAACGTAAACGAGTAACACACGTGTGCGTTTCTAGTTCTAGATACCAGCTGCTGCAATCTGTGTGGCACTACTGCTGGCCGAGGGAATTGTTGGCTTGTTGGAATGGCGAAAGAATGTTGAGGTAAAAGGATCAAAACATTGGACTTTTTGCGCCCAGCGAGGGAGTTAAGGAGATGCGTTTCCAACGAGTCCAAATATCGCGTGTGTTACGCGCCGCCCGTACGCACTGCGTCACCTGAGGGACATGCGGTGCAACAACCCCAACCGTAACCGCACTCGCCGCCATCTCACCCGCTCACCTGACCAGACTCTGCCTTCTCTTCTCACCAGTTTGTAATCAAAAAAACAATTCTGGGAAATATTTCAATAAACACAACTGTTAAGTGCACTTCTTGGATTCTAGCAACGTAAATACATTGTTTTCACGGTAGTTGGTGGAAAGACATAAATAATAGCAAGTCCCACACCCGCCTGTAGTTAGCGAACGTTCATGAAATGAATCAGAATCAGTTCTACATGTGACTCACCCTCCAAACCCCTCCCTTATTTCCTTGGACATGAACGAGTGTCAAAATTATCGCTCATAGTACTGAAGTGTATTAATTGTTATATGGTTGCGACTGTCCGTTTAATTATTTTATGAACGATAATGAGCTTTACCCAGGCGATTCCCGGTTCACATTATATGAAAAATTCTCATCAGAACATCATGTTACGATAATTGTTTTTTGTGTAACTTCGGCAAGCCTGAATGATGATCTTAACAATCATCGAAACTTAACAATTTTTTTCATCTGAATTCAGTTTGTAACCGTAAATTCTGAACTGTACAAAACCAACGATAGTTAATAAAATAAAATAATATAAATAATATGTATAAAATATGAACAAACTATACTCAGCCACAGTCATTTAGGTCTCTCCCTTACTTGTTCGAATTCGGCCGCACCCAGGTCACTCGAACACAACCCAAGCGGGCCGGCAGTTGCTATTAGACGATGCATCAGAAATCTCTTGCATAGGGAGGCCACTCTCTCCGCCACTGTTTCCTCAAGCCAGGCGTGACCCGGCCCTCCTCTGTCGCCGCCTCCGCCTGAGACGGACGCTCTGGGGCCGGAAGACGCTACTTTTCCTCCTCTGCCGCCGCCGCCACCACCACCTCGCGTTCGCCGTACAAATGACACTAATTAACCGAGTTGTCGCGGTAATTTTCTTTCCGGCTCGCAGAGGGAATCGGTGAGGAGGGGAGGGTGGCGTGGGGAGTGGAGGGGGAGAGGGGCGCAGGATAGTCGCACGCAGCCGTCGCCGTACGATGGCGAAAAAGCGCGTAAAGGTGGACAAAAGTCGAAAAAGTTGTTTGCCGCTGACTGATAATGGGTCGATTTCAAGTGGGTTTAAGTGCGGTTCTCGAGCAGTTGTTGCTTCATTTGTATTCGTGTTGCCTTTAACTTTAACAAGAATTTCTGTTGAAGCTGTAGTGGTTCGCGCAATCTTTATGTATACCTTATACAAACATGTTGATTATCATATGATATCAATACTACAATTTCGAGAACGTACTCAATTAGTGTTAGTTAATGTCTGAAACTTATTCAGTGGCACTCTGATTTTTAAACTGCCTAGGTTTCTTTAATTTTTTTATTAGCTTCGTTTTGATGTAATATGGAAGGAGCTTTGGTAGTATTCGCGGAGAGCATCGCTAAACAATTGCCCCACCCCCACCCCTATTTTCCGAAAAAAAGCTATATACTATTAAATTAACTATTATTTGTGGCGTTATCATAGCATTATAAATATTTTATTACGAAACTCAACATGTATTTTAATTATCTTATTAATTTGTTTTTCTAGTCCGTCCCTCCCAGATCTGAAATGTGCCTACTGCTTACGAGAATAGTAAGTTGAGGGTTCTGAAAGTTAATATCAATTTTGAAATCTGTGAACTCTTCGGAGCCCTAGATTTATGAGAGTTGTGTGCCAGTGATGTCTTTTGTCCGATTCTCTTCGTGTTTTTCCTACCGTGCTCCTACGTTATCATTGTCGACGTCGTCGTCGTCGTCGTCGTCGTCGTCGTCGTCGTCGTCACCGGCGGTTTTTTACGACTCTGTTGGGAGGGCGGAAATTGGCGCTGTAATTGGCAGGTGGCGCAGCGGGGTGGGGCGGGGCGGGGCGTGGACGGTCCCTCCAGGCACGAAGCGCTGCTGGCCACGGATGCTGCTCTCACCAGTTTTGGTTCCTGCCTCGCATTACACACGATCGGGTGAAGTGAAAAGCCAAACCCGTACTGGGAAAAATGCATGTTCGCAGCCCTATCATATTCATGTATACCGCACACAGGTAATTAGTGAAAAACAGCCCAAACAGGTATCCAGTTTGCTGTAACAATCTAAGCGTTTATTACATAACTGCACACACAATTCACTTAATCGGGAATCAGCTCAGTCTCCCCTTTTCATACAAACACGTTCATTCCACCTATGCTAACGTTGTTGTGAGTACATTATTTTTCTTCCCTGCCCGAGTTCACTGTACGATCCATAACTATCCTGTATCCTTTCTGGAATATTTTACTTGTTTGATAAAGTTGTCGTACTGAGGAAAGTATTCTTCATTATCACTTAATAGGTGTGATACATGAAGGGAATAAAATACCTATAATAGGGTATCTTATGCCCCACATGTCATGAGTATTCTGCGAATTTCAAAGGAGGAAAATTGCGCATCCTGGATTTTCTTCCTTTTTGATGAGTCGACTCCATTAGCTTCTAGGTATTCCGGTTTGCTAATGTGCCGCTCATTATGTCCCTCATTGAACTAGTGCCGACGAAAGATGAAGACAAATTACGCGAGAAGCGCGTCCGTGTCATCGTATCACTTCGATAATTGGTCGTCGCCTCAGAAAAAACAATCGGTTACGAGGTCACTGTTACGCCCCTCTGGCCGGCTGGGCGGAGACGAGGCGGGGGTACGGCGGCAGCCATATGGCAGAGTGCACTTGACCTATGGTAACCGGCAGCAATGGACTTCAGCGGCCACTTGACGACGGCGGTCGCGGCCTCTAATGCCCCCGCCCCCGCCGCCACCCGGCTACCACCACCTCCTCTCCCGACCACCTCCTCTGCCCCCCCCCTTGCCCGCCCCGCCCGAGCCCTAGCCCACACCGCCTCTGCTCCGTCGCCTCCACCTGCATCTCCCGCTGTCCCCCTCCTCCAGCCACATCGCCACACACTCGTCCACTACTGCCTATCCTCCTTCCCACTGGACTTACCGCCCTCACTCCTTATCTCCTTTCCCGCCGCCTCCTAACAAACACTCTCCTCCATCTCCCTTACTCCCATCCCACATCTACCCCACCACCCACAATCCTTCTCCCCCTCCCGCCCAACAACTCTCCTTCCTTCATCCTCTGCAGCCCTCTACCGCCCACACTCCTACTCCCACTCTGCCGTCCCTTCCACCCACTATCCTCCCTCCCGTCTTCCCCACCGCCCACACCTCTCCTCCGCCGCGCCGGGTGACGAGCTGTTGCTGTCGCGGCGCGGCGCGGCTGGTTTCTGTTGGTGGCTGCAGCCTCTTGAGCGCGGGGCCCCGTTCTTTGGCACGCGCCACTAAGTGCCCCGCTGGGGTTTTTGTGGCTCTTGAATTGTTCCACTTTCTAAACGAGAAAGTCTAGTGTTAGTAGCAATAGACGTGTACTTATCGTTTTCGAATTTCCGCGTGCATTTCTGTCTTATTTTCTCGTTGCCAATCCCTACATTTGAGGCCTATTCGGGGAGAAGAGCACATCAGTCTATGTAGCAGATAGGCTTATGTACCATTTCTCCGGAATATGTTCATTATATTTGTCATCTCTATGAAAGCGAGGGTCTGTTCGCACAGAGCTGCATGAAAGTCGTGCAGGTGTTGCATTGTTTTTTGAACTACAATGCGTTCGAAGTCAAATTGCCATGTAAATGTTGCCAAATTGAACATTTTTGCTTCACCGCGTGTGTGTTGGCATGTTCCTTTGGATTTACTCTCCCAGTTATAAATATACTATTTTTTCCTGTCTTCGAAATGTTTCAATGTTATATAAACGTAAATATATATAATACACATATGATGTGATTATCTTCCACAATAAATATGTATTTACACCCTTTACGGCGCCAATATGGCGCTGATTGGTGCACAAATGTAAAAGCTATGCTTCTTTTCCACGAACCTTGGACAGCGCCGAGGATGAGATAGTCTCCTCGAAACACGCATGAGTGATCTGTGTCTAGTGTAAATATATTTTTATAGTGAAAGATAACGTCTCTTTACCTATCCACACGGATTTCCACAAGATTACTGCGGTAACCACAGTTTATTATTATTACTATTATTATTATTATTATTATTATTATTATTATTATTATTATTATTACAATTTTTGTTTCGTGAATCGGCAATACGTGTATCCCTCCCAGGCTGAGACTTGATTATCGGGGTAGGTGCACTTTACATTAGAGGGGAATCAACATTTCAATGCAGATACCATTTTATACCGCACGTTTGTTACCCTGGAGGTTGGGATGAAATTATGATGACGAGTGATGAAATAGAATCAACTCAACCATACCGAGGCGAGACTGGAACTTGTGATCCTCTGGTCCGAGACTGCCACTGTACTACTGCTTTAGCAATCTCGGCCATCGGAACGGCTATTATTATTATTATTATTATTATTATTATTATTATTATTATTATTATTATTATTATTATTATTATTATTATTATTATTATTATTATTGTTATTGTTATTATTGTTATTATTGTTATATTGACGGTGCCGTGTGCGTGTGTTGCAGGCGATGGCGCGCCGCGAGCGGCCATGAGGCCGGGCGCGCGCCCCCTGTGATGGCCGCGGGCGCCCGCCCCGCCGCCCCCGCCCTCCTCCCGCAGCGCCCCCTGCGGCCGCGCGCCTCGCGCTTCTCGCCGCCGCCGCCGTCGCTGCTGCTGTCGCTGCTGCTCGTGCTCGCCATGGCAGGTGAGTCGGAGCACACGTTTTGCCCGTCGGGAGGTAAGGGCATCAACTGATGTCACTGCAGTGCCTCTGATCGGGAGGTCCTGCGTTCGAGTTCTGACGGTGGCAGGACTTTCGAAGCTAGGTAGACAGGACGAGTTCCGCCGCTGTCTGGAAGAGAATTTCTGCTGCTTTGATCAGTAGTTCTCCGTGTTTTTTTCGATCAACACCAGGCGAATGCCTGAGCAGTATCCCTGAGCAGCGAATGCCTGAGCAGGGTCATGGATCGCACGCGATCTCTTCTTCTTCTTCTTCATTTTCCTATAATCACACACTTATTTACACACTTAAACATACTTCCACTACAATACCTCACAAGCCGGGTCTGGAGTTAAACGCTTGTCCCGGCTGGGGCGGTTCCCCGCTGGTGGGAGATATCTGGTTGGGGAAAATCTCGTTAGCTGACACGTACGTCGGCGTCGGATCTGACCATCCAGCGGGGCAAGATCACCGCCACCACCCGAGGGGAAACGTGCACTTCGCTTACGGGACTAACTGCCTTAGTAGTTGATGCTATCGAAATCACTAATCAGTCAATCAATCAAAAACTCAATTTGACTATTTCTCGCCATCCACCTCATTTCCTCCCCGTTCCTCACCGTCCATCTAACGTCTCAAACGTTCGCCGTCCGCCTTTGTTTATCAACGTCTTTCTCCGTCTACCTCGGACCTCCTCCTACCTTCCCCGGCGTTCTTAATTTTTTCTACGTCCTTCTCCCCCTCGTCTCCGTCAGTCACCTCCGCCGGCTGTCGATCTCGGTCCCTCGCCGTCCATCTGCCTTCTTGTCCGTCCGTCGCCCACCTCGCACGCTGTCGACGCCCGCCGGCACCTCGCCCTGCGCGTCGCGCCGCCCTAATTGCCCTGGCGCCCCCCCCCCCCCCCCCCCCGCCGTCTGCCCACCCCTTCCCAGCCCTTTGAGATCGCGAGAGCGCTTCTCGGAACCATTACGCTCGACGAAACGCGATTTTCGCCTAATGATCTTCTTTTTTACGCGCGTAAAAAGTGATAACAGGTTGAGCGCGGAATGGGCTTCGTAAACAGGGCGCCAGTGAATGATGGTTTTACTTTTTTTTCTTCCGGGCGCCCGCCCGCGTTTTCGCAAATTTAATTTACATCCCGGCTTCACAGTTTTCTGAAAGCGCGCTGCAATATTTCAATGTGAATTTTGTTGCTTTTTGTGTGTGTGTATGTGGGGGGGTGTTTTGTCCGTCTTTTCCATGAAATGTAAGTCAGCACGTTTATTACCTTACCTGCGCGTTGCATTCGTTAGGAAAAGTTTACAACGAATAATTTTTTTTGGGGAATCGAAACGATCTCGTAAATAATGTTGAGGGTGACGGTGTTCTCATGTAAGAGAACGGCAGTTATCTTCACCCATTCATTCAACAGACGAGGAATAAATTCATCTTAAGGAGTTTCATATTTTTAGCGTTTAAAACACGTAATATAAAAGGGTACGCAATAGCGCGTTAGTTAGTAAAATATAACTTACGTAGTACTTATTTGGCCTCCTTTCACACGCTTATTATCACTAAATTCTGTCAGTTTTGTCTAATTTCCGACAGGATGTTATATGGTATCTTGGATATGTCTTTTCACAGAGTTTTCACACGCATTCACTATTGGCTTTGTGTAAGAATTCCCTCTTTCACAGTTGGTAGCCGTGGACCGCCAGTCTAGTGTAGACATGACGCATTTCTTGATTGGGTCCCATCCATCTTCTGAGTGTCATGGGATCCGAAGAATAGAATCCTTCGTCTGATAGAAATGTAACCTTATGTCTTCTATTAGGAATGCTTTTTTGGTCAGGGCATATATTAATCTAGATAGAGTATACTTAAAACACCTAATAGATTTTCCATCCAGGATTGTAAATGAGCACGATCATACCATTTGTAGAGGAATCAAGGGATCGATAGGGTTTGAAGTTTCCACTACTTAATCGCATTTCATTTCGATACTTTCACATCAGACTTTCCCTCTGTATCAAAGGTTAGTGTCTGCATCATAGGAATTGGTCATTCTTATGATTATTACATTCTTATATTCTAACTAGTACGAGAGCACGGGACGATTGAGAGACCAGAGAAACCACATGCCGTAAATCCAGAGCTAACATCTCAAGAAGTGTGTGGTACGTATTCACTCAGAAAACTGACCGCTGTATCATAGGGTGCCTTCATTACACTTCACCTTGGACCCAATGCACATTTACGTTGTGTTGTTTTTTTTTCTCTGTGCACTCAAAGCTGTTGTGTATGCAGTGGACCTCTAAAGATGTCCATTAGGCGAGAAGCATAAAGTGCTCTTCAGGGATGGGAAAGTTACCGTTTTAGAGTCACCTTACCAGAAGATAGCTCAGCCACCCAAGGAAGGCAATTACAATAACAATGCGATTATCCGCGTCCGACGGACGTGTAGCGTGGCAGGTTGCCACGGGGACCACCAGTTCTGCCCTCTGATCCGCCTGCTAAGCCCCCCTCCGCAGGGGCCGCTTGAAGGGCCGCAGGGCGACGCGGAAGGTGGCAGGGTGGCGTGCGCAAGGCAACGCGGCAGGGGCGAAAACGGGGAAGGCGTTACATTAAATAAAACGGGCTCCCTTTCCTCGCGCCGAGGAAGAGCTGAAAAGCGCCGAGCGCGCGGCCGCTGACTGGCGCCGATTGCGCCCCGCCGAAGGGCCCGAGGGCCTCTAGACCGCGGGGAAATAGCCGCGCAGGTAGATAAACGCCGCCTCCGTCGACTGGCAGCGCGCGGTCGACGCCACGCCACGTGCGAGATCCAACAGCTGCACACGCGACCGGAGGGGGCGTGCGTTGGGGTCTTGGGGGTAAGAGCCCTTAGATACGGAGGGTAGCGCAACCTGAGCGGCCGCTGCCATTTGTTAACCTTTCGCCCAATAGTCCCACCTGGGAGCGTTCAAGAAGGAACCATGACAAACGAAGGCGTTATGGAGAGTTTCTAGTTATTATCATTGGTTTTTGAAAGATAGGTGGTTCCCGCCTCATCCACAGTACCGCACAGTTTAACTGAACACAAAATGGCGGAATCTGCGGCGCAAAGGGCTGCGCTATTCCCTGTATCTCGGATCTCAAGGGGGTTACAACACGGATAGGAGACGATGGGAAGATTCGGTTTTATATTATTGCAAATTGCTTATCGAAAACATTACTATCTTGTTTTTATCTATGAACCATGAATCAGACGACCACACTATGGGTTCACCGAAAACATATTTCTGTATTCATTAATACGGAATATAAATATAATATTTCAAAGCCTTAATAACTTACGTAAATTAAGGCTGGATGTATTATTAAAGGTAGAATGCAAACGGCGAAAGGATTGTTGCATAACATACTCTTGCACGTACTTAGTGTATCTACCGTTAGTGGCTCATGTACACTACGCGTCTATATCGGCTTAATGTATAATGTTACAAAACAAAATTCGCACCGAAAGAAATGACGACTTAGACAATTATTTAGTTGCATCTTTTGCTTTGCTGGCGACCTTTACCCCCCGAGAACGCAGTGCCACTCATCTGTTTACCCGTCTATGTCCTTCGGACGGTGAATATTTGGGAAGTCCCCACCCCCTTTTGTTACCCTTTCCTTCCTGCTCCGGTTTTAATTGAAAGCAAAAGGTCCCAACTAGTAGCTACTGTTGCCGCCGCCGCTGCACCCACAGGACCCTTATTACGAGGTCTTCCGCGCGCTGTGGCCGACGCCGAGCGATTAGGCAGGTAGAAGCCACGGGGCCTAATTGAAAGCTCCGTATATCAATTACGAAGGCGCACATGCTGTGGCGGCAACGGTGGCGCGTGGGGTGGGGTGGGGACGAAATAACCCCCCTGTGCGCGACTGTGAATTTACGACGGACGACACCGGCCGTCAGCTGTCAGCGGGAGGGGCGCCCGCTCGCGATGGCGTTGACTCAGGGAAGGGGGTGAGGAGGGTCCGCCCACGGGGGGGAAACCTGTTTTCAGGCGAAATCCCGACGGCGGCAGGGGCTTCATTTTGTGTTTAGGCTGATTGTCGCCCGCGCCTTCACTTTCGTCTTCGCGTAGCCCACGCCGAATTTAGTAATTGTCCCGAGACCTGGCGGAAGTAAAGGGAGCTTGATTTGATGAAGGGTTTCAGCCACCGACACAATATAACCGTAATTTTCTTTTGAAATTATACTGCAAATGCAATTTGTATTCGTAATTGTAGTACATAGAAACGTACCGTCTGTGTGATTTGTCCTTTCAAAGCAGATTGAAATGATGACATATTTCTTTGATTTTAACGATTTGAGGTCAGGACTTTCGTCTTCCTGTGCTGACAAAAAGTAATATAACTACAAAGCGATATTTTTTTGGTTTCGACTCAATTACTGTTCTGCGATGTTAAATCGAGTGGGCAGATATTTTAAATTTTAATGTCCTACATGTTCATTAAAACTAATAGTTGGTGACGTACTTTTTCAGATTTTGTTATTCTTTGTAATGCCATACAAAGGTGCCAACTGAGTATTTTTGTAAATTCTAATGGTTCATTGCTCTGGTAATAAATCGTTAAAACGACTAGAATGATACAAAATCCTTCTCTAATCTATGATCAAAATACGTATTCACACGTTTTTACTACGCAACCAAGCTGATTATCTATGCCAACTCACACAACTCCTATAATGTTCAGAAACGACAGAAAATTGTTTTAAAACTATTTAATAATGCAAACACGTCTTAATTCATTGCTTTCTCCCCGCTCATTACGTATTGGGAATGGCCCATGAATGTTCATCGCAGAGGGGTGTTCCCCGGGGTGTTAATCCATGGCTGGCTGGTTGGGGAAGAGGTAGTGGTGCTGGTGCGGGGGGGGGGGGGGGGAGCGTCGGAATGGGTTCCGAGATGCGTCGTCGGCGCCGCGTTTTGCCATTAGAGCTCTTCCGCTCCCCGCCCCGCCCCCTCCGCCCCACATCACGCGGCACGGAGCGCGCCCCGCGCGGTAGTGGCTGCGTGCGGCGGGGGCGGGGGCGCGGGAGGTAATGGCCTTGGGCGGAAGGGTCTGTGGAGCACTTGCGGTGCGGGTGGCGCGGCGGGCGGAAGGGCTGGCGAGGGAACGGCCGCTTAAATCTGCCCTCTCGGCGGACGCCCGTCCGCTCGCGGCCGTGCGCTCGGGGAGGGCTGCGTGCGCTTTTGTTTCTTTCCGCTCTTGCGCGGAGTGTGTTGTGACGAGGAGCGGTATTCCACTTTCTTGCATCCTGAATAAAATTGTGTAGGCGCGAATTTTTGAATATGCTTTGCAATAGGGATGGGACGTCTAATTATAATATTACAGAAATCTTAAAAATTATTGAGTTTCTCAAATTCTGGATACTTACACATTTTCTGTCATTTCTTCGTTTATCGAATCAATTGTGTATGATATGAATTCTTCAACATGCTTTGCAATAGAATTAGGACGTCCAAATTCTAGAGTACAACAAATATGGAATAATTGTACTTTCCCAAACTCTCGTTGCTTGCACATTTCCAGTATTCAAATCTTTCTAATCGTAATATGTAATTTAAACATGTTCAGGTTTCAGATGCTTATTTCAGAGCGTTCCTTTATCATATACATGAAAGGTTTATACAGGAGTGCGGCTTCGCTGTTAGCTTATACTATGTTGATGCTACGTGCATATCAGCTTGTTGATTCTTGGAACATTTTTGGCGGAGTGTTATTAACAAAACAATCCACTTCGCTTTCACAATGAACTTTTTCAATTTCTTTTTAAGTGCTTGGCTGGATTGCTTCTCCCCTTCAATTGACTCCAAATTTTATTGCTTTAATAGGATCGGCGTCTCTAGAGGGTATCGTTTCATTTGATTGAAACGTTTTCCCAATTGCGTAAGCTTACAGTAATCTCAAAGTATTGGATTGGTGATGACGCACAAGAAATTCAGGATTGTTACACAGGTACATTTAATATAATGTATTGTATACGCTACAAATGGAGTATTTTATTACAATAAATATTATACAATAATATTGCAATGTCGCAAACCTAGCACGTAGAGATTACTATAAGAAGGGACCGCTTTGACAACTACTACTGCATTGCGACTGCACGCAACATCACTACCGGTTATGTCCATGCACTCATTTTGTCAGTGCGTTCCATCACTAGCTTTTGCAATGTCGTCGCCCTGCATGGCGTTGATTTGTTTCCCCGCCTGTCAAAGTGGTCCCTACGTAGTGTAACTCCTTTATCCATACGTGAACTAGAGATGCGACATCCATGTCAATTTTTTCAAAACATCGATGTTTTTTCATTTCCAATGTTTTGTTTCTAGATGAAAACTTCCCGTTATAAAAATAATGTAAAAAGTAAAATATGAAATAATAACTTATAGTAACACTGTTATTCATATGTTGGAACCAAAGGAACGCTAATTGCACTACCTTCATCGACCAAATTCCCTCCCTCGAAATGACCAAACTCTCTCCCTCCACACCTTTGTATTTCCTCTTTTTTTCATATTCATATCGCACATTGAGATATGGCCAACAAATACGTTGTTGGGTATAGGGGTCTGCATTTTCTCGTACCCTTATTCGGCGAATTGATAAATGCGAACTCTGTCAAATTAAATTTTAATGCACAGGAATTTAATGTTCTAGGTTTCTAAACCAACTTTAACACATCGACGGTTTTTGGTCGATGTATTTTTAACGTCGATGTTCAAAATTAACACATCGATGTTTGCTAATATCGTTGTTTTGTTATCGATGTCGCATCACTAACGTGATGCGGTGGATGTGGGGCGGTGACTCGCGCGCGTCGGCGGCGAGCGCAGCGACGCCTGGCGGAGCTCCCTCGTCCTCAGCGTCTCGCGCTGAGGGCGGCTGGCGGGGGGGGGGGGGGGCGCTGGCTGCGCGTTTTAACGTAATTAGTCGCCGCAGGCGGGGGCATCCGGCGGCGCGCGCCCTGCTCGATTTCAACGCGCGGGTAGCTGGGGGGGGGGGGGGGGGGGGGTCGGTGTGGGGGTGTGGCGAGGCGCGGCCGCGGTAATTTCCGAGCGCCCAGGCCAGCGCACGTGTCGCGCGCCCCTGAGGAATTGCCGCCCTCGCGCCCACCCTTTCGGTCGCGTCGCGTCGAGGAAATTAGAGGCGCCGGCAGGAGTGGAATGTGTAGTATTCGATCGCCGATGAACGCGAACATTAGTTCACTGGAAACTCACAAACATTAAAATATCGTATAAAATATTTATATATTTATATATCCTAGAAATTTAAATATTTTTTTCTGGTTTCTTGTTTTTGTTTTGTTTTTTTGTTGCTGTTCTTTTTTCTCAAACGTATACGCGCACGAAAATTATGTCGGTTTCATTGGGACTGGTGGAAGATGAACAAATATTTGTTCACTTCCATTTACTTGTAAAAAAGAATTTGAGTAATTTCTCTTCCCTTGAGAATGTTACTCGATTGCTAGCCGATGTCGTTTCAAAAGAACTCATTGGGGAAGAAGAAGAAATAAAAAAGGGCTCAGAAGGTGTCGGAAAGGACACCGAAGATACTACTCGGTTCATTTTATTAATGACATTAAGTTTGTCTTGTATATATCGTTTTTTGTTACGAAATGGACGTGTACATCTCACCGTTTAAATAAAACTCATAACAGTCGTGATGTTATATTTATAACGCTTCGTAAGAAACAACCAACAACTTCGTGAGTTTTATTGTTAGTCACCGCTCAGAGCGTTCTCAGCACTTATGAACTCAAATGCATGGTTGTAATATAGTCGCATTAACACCAAAGAATATAAAAACATTTACGGTGAATTTCCTGAATTTAATGGCTATGGGAGACCGAGCTACATTGGAAGCTAGGCCTGATTAATAATAAATGATTTTTCCATAAATATGAGCACTGAAAAAACGTCATTAGTTAGGTGTACTGTACATTTTATTATAAAATCATAATTCACAGTTGACGTATTAAATGTTACAGAATTAAGCAACATGGTTAAGAGTTATTGTGTACTGTTTTATTGACTTCACCGAACTAGAGGAACGAAAAATCACTCAAAAACTCCAAAGCCCGTTAAGGATTTTACAGACGGCCTTCGCTTAAGAACTATCGAAACAAATGTGTTGTAGCTAAAATATGACATATGAATACGCGTATTCTAAGAAATAAGAAAATTCCAAGATTATTTCTGCCAGCCATTTTGCTTCTTATTCGTTTATTTAATGATTGTCTCATTTAAGAATTAATTAATTGCCTTCTTGTTCACATGATTTTTCTTACAAGAAGGTTGTATTACAAAAATTATAGTACACGACACACAGCAGAAAACTCAAATAAGACATGGTTACAAAGGTCGGCTGTCGCCTGAGTTTACAAACTTCACAGGTCTGTTATTTGCTGTTTATCGGCCTAAAGACGATGACGTAGGATTCCGCGTTGCTGTTTCTTTCGATTGTCTCGTGGATTTTTTTTTCCCTTCGCGAAGGAGCGTTCGCAAAAGGGCCTGCGCAGCCGCGCGGTCACGTAACGCGCGCGACGTGCGCCCGCGCCCGCTGGCGCGCGGCAGCCGCGGCGTGACGCAGGCGTCGCGCACCGCCGCCGTGCGTGGCGTCCGCGAGCGTCGGGAGGCGTCGCCGTTTGGCACCTGGCCGCGCCTCGCGCTCCGCTCCGTCCCGTCCCACCCCGCCCCGCCCCGCCCCGCTTCCGCACCGCCCCGCATCGCCCCGCCCCGCTCCGCCCCGCCCTTCATTAGACCTCGCCGGCGCCTTTCGCGTCTTCGCGTTGTTGCGATGCGCATCTGTTGCCGCTGCAAGGAGCCGATGCGACGAGTTTTTGCATCTGGAATTGGAACAGGCGGAATGAACTACAACAACAGCAATAGCAGCAGGATGAAGATGCTGGAGTGAGGCTATTTTGAAATTTATCCACGGGGATTGAAGATTAAAAATTAACGCATTGTTTTTTCTTTTTTCTTTTTCGTTTTTAATGAATCGTCTTCCACTTTTCTAGACTTGTCATTCGTTTTTCTTTTATTTCCGCGATGCATTTTAATTGTTGTTGGAATATAGGTTAATTGGAACAACTGTAGGCCAAGCACGTTTAAAAGATTGGATGTTCTCAGTCTTCTAGGGGAAACGTAATTGTTTGAACGATATTCCTGTGGAAGTGAGGGTAGGAGCATTATACTGTTATAGGAGCCGATAGAGAGTACCATTGCCTCTTGAACATGCTCAACCACTATTTGCATTTGTTGGTGGTTTGACAGTAAATGCGTCAAAGATATTACATCTGGAATTAGAAGAGGCAGATTATACAACAGTGCATAATGGAAAAGCTAGGCTTTTATGGAACGTTTATTAAAGATTGATTTGATTTTTGGTATAAAAATTCTATTAGTTTATATACATTGCTTATTAAAGGTATTTTGTTATTTAAACTAGTCTTCCAAATCAGATTATTTTTGGCAACAAGATTGTGTGTTATGATGAATGTTGTCGCATATCAGAATAAATTGATATTCTTGTGGACTTCGACATCATAAGCTAATTTATGGATAGGAAGCCATTAACTTGGGGAAATGAATTATGTTCGCTCCGTGCGCCCAAATGTTGGGATCCGATGGTTTTGTACTTTATACAATATCTTGTGGTAATATATCTTCTTGTATTAATGCGGTTGCTTACAGTTTGTTTGTTGCACTTAGCTCCTAATGACGAATCAAGACGATTCTTTGAAGTAGGGTGCCCAACTGTCACAAGAAGCCAACAGATGGTGTGCGTCGCCGGGGACCGGCGGTAATAAAATGAAAATAAAACTGGGTTTGCCGGCGAGGTAATTTACAAACCTGTCGCCGCGCTCGCCTGCCGCTGGCGCCGCTGACAGCGCGACTTCTCGCCCGAAGACTGGCGCGGGCTCCCGGCCTTCGTCGAGCCATTTCGTTTTCCTGGTCGGGCGTAGCGGCCGTCAGGTATCGAAGAGTATGGGAGCAGTTACTTGGAATTTCCCTTGTGCATAATGTTTCTACCCGATCTGGCTAAACGCTTCTTGAACTATCTTCAATAAAATCAAAATCGCCCAAAATAAATACCCCAAAACAATTACAAAGATCCCATGGTTCGTTTCAGATTTACAGTTGCACGAAGAATGAAATATCCTTTACATAATTACATTCATTACCAACATCTCCAGACAATTCTACTCATGGATCCACGTCATCGGTCATCTATCCCAGTTGCTTTGATCTTGCTCAAATCACAGATTCGTTTTACCAGCATTTTTGAACATTCAGCCCGAGTAGGAGAATAAGTAAGCTTTTTTATGAGCTTTCTTATCCTTGAGAAGTTAAGTTAGTTTACAAGGTTAATTTACGTCGCCGCAAATTACATATGTAAAAGTACTGTAGTACTGATCTTTGTACCTTGTTATTCCTTTAAGTAGAAAATAAAAATGAATGAAAATAATGTATGCACAAGCTCGCTTGAATCGAATATGAACATCATTACTTCATTGGGAGAAGATATTTCGCCATCATCGGCGGCAGATTTCTACAACTTTTCTATGACACCCGCGTTCTGTGTTATGTTCTTTTAATTTCAATGACAGACTTCCCCACTTTGCAGTGTATTGTATTTTGCACCCAAGTATAAATATTAGGAAATAATTATCTTTTTTTGATTTCCGTCTTCTTGAATGTGACGCGGAACGATCCAAGATTTCATTAGTAATGTAATTCTGAAATCTTCAACAAACCTTAAAAATATCGTGATATACGCCTTTGTTTAGGAAGAAGACAAAACAAAAGAACAACAAGAAACGGCGGACATGTATTTCTTTGAGTTTAAGGAATTCTGGACCATGTGAAGTGACTTGCAAAACTACGTTTATTTTATAAATGCCCGGGAGACGCCGCGTCGTCGGCTGGGAGGCCGACGTTTTGCCTGAAGCTTACGTGTACGTTTATTTTATTCGATAGGGTATTACTAGTATTCCCCAAACTTTTAAAAGCTTTTTAATTGATTGTTTAAATGTTAAATATGGTAGCGGAATTGCCAATCCTGTTAAAAAAATAAATGTGCAAGGGTTGGGTCTTCCTCTCTGAGTCTCCCATCCCCGAGAGGTCTAAGGGCAAGAGGGGCTCCACGAGCGACAAGGACGCGCCATCGCTTTCGACGCGGCGGCGTTATTAGGCTGTGCGGCTAATGCAATTTCGAGGCGGCCGTAACCGGCGGCGGGGGCGCGGGCCGAGCCGCCAGCGCCGAATGGCGTTCGGGCGTTTAATTTCACGGGGCGGCGGCGGCGGGGCGGATCGAGACGGCTTCTCCGAAGGCGCTGACTATCGCCGGCGCGGCCCTGGGCGCCTGGGTCGCGCCGCTGCTGCGCTCTGCGGGCGGGAGGGCGCCCTAGGGAGCGGGCGCCGCTCTTGGGCGGTTCCAGAAAAGTGTCTTGGCGGTGGGCAGAGGCGGGAATGGGCGACTCGCAGCAGTAGAGCGTATGTCGGGAGTGGAGGGAACCAAATTCATAGATTCATACTGTGTGATTATGAATATGATGATGACGATGACGATGATTAGGTCAATTAATCTTCGATACAGACAATTCCATTTCATTGATTTGTTCTTAGACAATTTCCCTGCGTTATTGCGCGTTTTGGATTTCCTTAAATATCCATCTTGCTGATCTCCATCTTTCCTTTCAGATGTCGTGTCAGGCTTTTAGCATCAATCTATGTTTTCTTCACTTTTGTAATGTTATTTATTACATAAATATCATTTGCTGTTTTACTTTACAATTTTAAATTATTTTTTTTATTTGTCACATCCACCACCATTAATATCTGGTGGTAAAAATGAGAAGGAAAAATTGCGAACTTGGGGATTTCTGAAAGAGAAAGGGATTCCCTTCTGAGATGCAACTGCTCTTTCAGATTTATGATAATCAAAACATCCTTACATAATATCAAATGGAGATCTGAAATTTTATGACCTTCGGGATCTTACAATTTGTACAAAAATACTATCACGCGTAACTAATCATATGTTGTCTCATCATTCAATAATGTTTTCACCTCCTTACCTTACGTACATCATAATTTCATCGCCAAGTACAACAAGACATATTTAAGGCCACGCCCTGGGGGGTAATGTCCAGAAAAAGAACAATAGCCTACCCTGCTTGTGTCACAGCACCCGACTTCAGAGGCAAACGTGGAATTACTGCGCATACAATTACTTACGTAATCTCCTTTACATAACTTGACCCATTCCTAGAGCCATGACAAGTCGAAAGTGGCCGGGAGATTGACATAATTGGTAAAGCACACTGAGAACAGTCGGTGCAGAAAAAAGGGAAAACATATTTATTAGAGTACAAGGAAGTAACATGCGTATGTTGTCGTATTTACACCGCTTATTTAAAATAACGAAATGGTCTGTATGTAAACGTGTTTTCTTTTTCGAAATTATTATCTTCTTTGTTTTATTACTCCAAGTTAGTTATTACATTAAGAATACATAACATTAAGCCCGTCCATTGTAGTATCGAATAAAGAGATTGTGTCTCTGAAGGAAAAGCCTGCCCCACAAAGGGTTAAGAGCCTGTCCCTCAAGCGTCACCTAGGGCGTGCTGTAGTGGCCTTGTAATCTCGTGGAAGCTGGCGTGGAGTGAGCGGCGTTTATGCCCATCTTCCTCTGCACGGTTACGCCCTCTTCCCGGCACACCATCCCGCACGCCACGCCACCCGGCCCGCCCCACGTCACGCTGCCCCGCACCACGCCGCCTCGCTCCACGCCACTCGCTCTCCCCCCCAACCCCCGCCCCGTACCACGCCGCCACGCCCCGACCCACGCCACGTCTCCGCGCGTCCCGCCACCCCGCCCCACGCCATGCCACGCCCGCCCCCTTGTCACGCCGTACGCCACGCCACGCGGCCCGCCCCAGGCCATGCTACGCCCGCCCCCTTGCCACGCCGCCCCGCGCCACGCCACGCCACCCGGCCCGCCCCACGACACGCTGCACGCACCACGTCGCCTTACGCCACACCGCCCTGCCCCGCACAACACTGCCTCGCTCCACGCCACTCGCACCCCCGACCCCCGACCCCTACCACGCCGCCACGTCTCCGCGCGTCCCGCTCCGCACAACGCCACGTAGCCCCGCCCCGCCCCGCTGCTACACGCCATGCTGCAGCGCTCCACGCCACGCCACTTTGCCCGGTCCCGCCCAGCGCCACGCCACGCCCGCCCCCTTGCCACGCCTCCCCGCGCCACGCTGCCCCGCGCCACACTGCCTCGCTCCACGCCACTCACCCCCTCCCAACACCCGCCCCAGACCACGCCGCCACGCCCCGACCCGCACCACGTCTCCGCGCGTCCCGTCACGTTGCCCCGCCCCGCGCCACGCTACACCGCCCCGCGCCACGCCACGCCACGCCACGTTGCCCCGCCCCGCGCCACATCGCCCCGCGCCACGCCCCGCCGCCTTGCGCCACGCCACGCCAAGCCGCGCCGCCCTGCCCCGCGCCACGCCACGCCACGCCACGCCACGCCACGCCACGCCACGCCACGCCACGCCACGCCACGCCACGCTCTGCCGTGCCCGCGTCTCGCCCGAGGCCGCAGGGGAGGCGAGTAACCGGGCGTCGCCTCGGGCGTCGCTCAGCGCGGCTAATCCACGGAGATGGCGGCGCTTTGAGCGCCGAGGCGAGACCCGCCGTGCCGCACGCACCCGAGGCGCCGCCGTTTGATGGCGGGGAGGCAGGACGGGGCGGCTCAACGGGGGGGGGGGACCAGAGGTTCGTAGACTTTTACGACTGCCGGACTGCAGCATTGGAAAATTTACTCGGATTTCGCCGTACAGCCATCCTAAAATACTAGTGACACTAGGATTTTTTTTTTAAATCACTCAAATAGAGATGTCACAACTCGAAGCGTCTGACATGGGCTACTCGTGCACCGCGTAAAATAGGTTTGCAAGTGGGGCCTGCATTGTTGAAGTACAATGAGTTCGTATTTGAATTAACACAGCTGGAATCGGTGGAATGTCTGCTGCACATGATTCAGTGCATGTTCAAACTTACAGTACTTGTTACTGGTTGTGTTTATTACTCAGTTGTTTCATTCTAACGTGGTTACGAATTTCAATGTTGGGTTTTCCCACACTAGCCTAATATTTACATTCTACCAGGATTGAAAGAAAGCGCATTTTGAGTGAACAAAAGACCTCCCTTCTATTAGGTATATCCACCCGGAATAAATAACTGTACACCCGCGTAGTGCGTGATGCAGATTTTCCAGTGTTTGGAGGGAGCTCGTCTGCGGCGGAGCTGCGAGCGAACGCGCGGCGCGGGTGGGCTGTCTTGGCCGCATCCAATTTCCTCACGCGTTGCGTGACGCACTGGCGCGGGCCCTCTCCTCTCCCCACACCACGGCGCCCCCAGCGGCGGCGGCGGTGCTTTATTGCCCCGCCCCCTCCGCGCCCAGGGCGCTTTTACTGGCGGAATACGGGAATTACGCGCGCCATAATGCGATGAGGAGACGGCGGCGGCGGCTGCAAGCTTATCGGATTGAGTGGAGGCGAACGGCACCCGGCGTCACCCCGCCCGCCCGCTCGCTCAGTCGTCCGCCCGCCCGCTCGCTCAGTCGTCCGCCCGCCCGCTCGCCCACCCGCCCACAAACCAACCCATCCGTCCGCCCGCCCGCCGAAAGCAGCAGCGGCAAGGGAGGAGATGAGCAGGGCGTGCTCACACGTTGAAGGGAAGTCTGCCGATCGCTGTTTTAAGGCAGCTCCGCACATTCGGTATTCGTCGAGTAACGAGCGACCGCCCGCCGAATCTCGAGTAGTGTGGATGGGTCGCTCGCTATTTGCCGAGCGGTGCACATTCGGTACTCGGCTCTACACACCGCGTATCGTTCTTTAGCGCACACCAAACTGTCGTTGAGCACGACAGTTGCTCGGGATTCGGCGATCAGTCGCTCGCTACTCGGCGAATGCCGAATGTGTGGAGCCGCCTTCAGAGTAGGCTTCCGCCGCCGGAGTCACGTAATAGATCTCACACGTCAGTTTGTAGGCCGACGTCGTCGGTCGGTTGGGTAATTACAACCGTCCTTCCGTGTCCTTCTTCAGTGCTGAAACACATTTGGTCCTAACGCGCTGAACAGACAAGGCGCTTTCAGATTGCCGTGTCGATATCAGAAATATTCTTTGAAATATTTCCGTAATAGGCACGTTCTGTTCAAGTATAATACAAAATTATTCTTCATAATGTAGGTTGTTTTCTTGCAACGAACTAGCACAATTCCCTTTCGCCACAGTTTAAATATTCACCATACTATTACGCTTGTAAGCAGTATTCAGAAATTCCTCAGAGAAACGTGCATGTTACGTCGTGTGCAGGATACACGTAATGGTATGAGCAGCAGCGTGATTATGAAATACGTCCTACGGTAAGACGATAAAATGCCGCAGAAATTCTCAATGTTTTTCGCGAACAATAGCAACGAGAGCGTTAGTGAACGTCGTATGAACTTGCTCGGGCGTAGTAGGCAGCCGAAAACCGCTGGGAACCCCTGCGTGTCGTTCAGATGCCACTCGCCCGCGTCGCGTGAGAGTTCCCCCCGAGTGAATGGGCTCCTTCGCCGCCCCTCGCGCTTCCCCTGGTGGTACGGCCGCACACTGGGCCTCAAAGAATCATGTGGGCTTCAAGAGATGCATGTACTGAAGAAGAGACAACTGGAGGTCTTCGTTGTAAGCGATATCTAGGTATGATATACACAGGGGCGGATCCAGAGACAAGTTTTGGGAGGGGAAATTACAAATGTTTACGTCGAATGTGTCAATGCAGATTTTGTACAATGTCGTAGGCTGCACTCAGTTTGTGCTGCGATACGATTTGATTCGTTTAATGGTTATCCGAAATTATTTTTTCTTGAAAGTTTCGTGACGAGTTAAAGTTAATAGTTACTGAAAATTTTAAAGGGGTGGGGTCCCTTATTTCCCTCCCCGTGGATCCGCGCCTGATGTACATGAGTTTTTTTTTTCTTATAGGTGTGAAGTGCGCATAAGTGGGTGTCTTATATGTGGAAAGAAATTGCCTTAATGTACACTTACGAAATCGGTATACCATACATTGACTCTTAAATGTGAAATTTTCTTTTATCAGAGTTCTACTGTCTATGAAAAATCTGAAATGTGATTGCTAAATCTACATGTTTTTTTTTTTTTTTGGTTATTCATTTGCTTGCTTATTTGTTTCCTTATATTTTTTCTTTCAATATGAGGGTCATTGTGGACAAGGTTCAAACACATTAATTAATCCCAGTCACACGAGCATGATACTTTGAAAATTTGAGAGAGGAAATTGCTTTTAGAAGATCTCTACTCTAATAAGACCTGTGGTTGTAAGTAGTGTGGTGGTCCTGAGTGGTGAATTTAGGATTTAACAGGGTGATAACGGACAAAGAATAATTACAAGCCTAGGGAACTTGAACCCACGATCCTTCGAACTGAAACTCGACGCACCTCATCTGCAACCTCCGTCTGTTTGCTGTTATTAATAGTTTTGCCTTTCGGTACGTTCCTTCATGAAGAATGAATGCGAGGAGGCGAAATGACGTTGGTGCTTTCGGCCACGTTTCGCGCCACTGTGCGCCGCGCCCCCGCCCCCGCGCCGAATAGCGGGGCCGTCATCCGCGGCCCCGCGCGGGACCGGAGCAAAGGGCTGATGCGGCGATAGGGGCGCCCCGCACGACACTCCCGGCATCTCTACGAGCCCCACACCCCACCGCCCTCGTTCCCGCTCGCCTTCGCCGCCATCACCAGTGCAGCCGCAGCCGCAATATTACCCACCGCTTCCATCACCACCGCTGCCATTAATAGGCTACTACCCCCACCACAATCACCACTGCTGCCGGTCATCGCAGCCTTCACTTCTACCATCACCGCCTCCACCACGACCACTACCACCCACCCACCACCACGCTACCACCACCATCGACACTGCTATCACAATCACCACTACATCCGCTCATATCAACCTCCACCGCTACCATCCTCACCTCCATCACCTGCGCAACCATTACCTCATCAGCTTGAATGATCCAGAGTTGCCGACGGCCTTCGCCAGTTGGCGTTCTTCCGCCATGATGTTAGTATACCATTACCTCCACCACCACTAAGGCTACTATGCCCTGCCACCGTCACCACTGCCATCACAATCACCACTACAGCCGTTCATCACTTCCTCCTCCACTAATCATCATCGCCTCCACCACTAACAACACCACCGCCTCTATAACCACCACCATTACCGCCTTCACCATCACCACCCGCCTCCACCATCACTTGCAGCCGTGGATTTTTAGGGCCACAAAATCCTTCGTACGTCTTCCTTCGGCGGGGATGTAAAGCCAGCTGTCCCATATTAGTAGATTTGCTGCATGCAAAAGATCCTCAAGCCTAAATGAAGCCTCTGAGCAAAATTCAAATCACCCTGTTTCGTTGCCCAAGAAATACCTTTCTCCGCTAGTGGGTGAAGGAAGAGTAGGCCTCAGCGCCTGAGACGCACCACGTAAAATAATCAAATTCGATTCAATTCATCACCATCACCACACCTCCAGCAACACCATCACCACCGCTGGCGCCTCCGTCGCCGTCGTCACTACCTCTTCTGCCATATTGTCCGCCATCGCCGACGTGGAGAGCCGTTCGCGCTGTAGCTTGGCGGCGGCGCGCCGCCGCGGCGGCGGCGGCAGACCACCCTGCGATAGGGCGCGCTCGCGCCCGAGTTACGGTCTGTTTCACAGAAGGCCGAGCAAGAGGGATTGAAATCGCCCTCCGCCAGCCTCCCTTTGGTCATTGCCAACTTTACGGGTGGTTGATGTGAGGATAGCGGCCAACACGATGCCGACCTGTAGGTTTCGGGCTTCAAATCTTTATCGCTCCACGTGGAATATTTAAAGTCTGTTTTACACGATCATTTTTTCATCATTTTTCGCCGGTACAGAAAAGATACAGACCAGACTGTGTGTAATTTGTACGAAAAGATTGCGCATGCTTAATTTTTCGGTACAGATTCCATCCAATTTGACTACCGCGCTCCCGGTGGCACTTTACGGGACTTTGCGTGGGTTTGTTATGCGTGTGGAGCGATATGTTAATTTTATAGTTGCGTGAGAGCATTCTGATGTGTTGAATTGTAATGTGAAGTGGTTATGTAGTGAAAAATAAATTACTGTATACTGAAATAAATTACTGTATATAAAATACTGTATTCTAATATTGTCGCATCCGTGCTCGGTCCTAATATAACCTAACTTAATTTGTTACCATGGATGCGTGGAATCACTCTCATCCATTTTCGGCACCTAAACATACTGCGTAGATGCGAACGTCATTTTTCCATCCACTTTCTGTACAGAAAAATGAAAAAAGGATGCAAAAATGTCCGTGTAAAACAGACTTAACGCACTAAGCAGGTTCACGTGGGTCTTTCTTCTGGTCCCTTCGGTTTCTCCTGGATCGCTTATCGTCTACGTTCCGTTATCTTTCATCGGGTTTTTAATATACTTTCTCATCATTCTACGGCTATTTCTTGAAAGTGATTTTAAATAAAATCGAGTTTATTGCATCAGAAGCTCCAAGTACAACCTAAGGTACTCCCTTCTGATACTGTAAGGCAACATTTGATTAAGTGAGCCATTGGGGATAAAGTAATCAACTCCTGCGATATAAGAAGGATCGCGGTTATAGTATTATAGTATAGCTTTTGATGTGATGTGAGAGATCTACGGCAAGTACCCAATTGAACAGACATGATATATAAATTATTTTCTTGACCCGATATATGTGAATGTTAACGGAAGATATCGTCGCCTGACTATCAAAGCCAATCTACATACTCAGTTGCAGAAGTCGGCCACTTCTAACACAAGTATAATGCTGTGCGGAGTCAATTAAATGATGTCTATATTTTCAACGAGCACTTTTTGCGCAGACTCGCTCTAAAAGCGACTTCGCCGCGGAGGCTCAGCCGGGGTATGCGAGGAGCGGCGGAGGGCGCGCGGCCGAAGCCATTGTATTGTGCGGGCGGGGGCCCCGCGTTCCGGCTCATTGGCGGCGCGGCCGCGAGCGCCGAAGGACGGAACTGCGGTTCTGGCGCCGAAGCGTTCGCCGCCAACGCCAACGCCAACGCCACCGCCATTGCCACTGCCGCCGCCGCCGCCAATTCCTCTATTCGTACCATCGCCACCCTCCACCACCGCCTCAGCCACTACCGCCGTCTCCACCTCTACAGTACGCTGCTGCCGTCTTCACTACTGCCTCTACGACCGCGACTGTCATTGCCGCCGCCGCCGCCATCGCCGTTGCAGCCAATACCTCTATTCGTACCATCACCACCCTCTACCACCGCCTCAGCCGTTGTTGCCGTCACCACCTCTACACTACCACCGCTGCCACCTTCACTACCGCCTCTACGACCGCAACTGTCACTGCCGCCGCCAACTCTTCCTCTAACATTGCCACTGCCTCCGTCACCACCGTTATCGCCGCCATTACCACCTCCATTATCTCTGCTATCGTCACCTCCGCCCCTACCTCTGCCTTAACTGCCGCCGCTGCCTCTACCCTCACCTCCATTGCCTCTACCACCGCCACCTTCGCCCGTACCTCTGCCTTAACCGCCTCTGCTGCCTCCACCATTACCACCTTTGCCTCTTCCAGCACCACATCCGCCCCCTACCTCTGCCTTAACAGACGCTGCTGCCTCTACCATCACCTCCATTGTCTCTACCACCGCCACCTCCGGCCCTACCTCTGCCTTAACCGCCGCAGCTGCCTCCACCATTACCACCATTGCCTCTTCCAGCACCACATCCGCCCCCTACCTCTGCCTTAACCGCCGCTGCCGCCTCTACCATCACCTGCATCCCACCTCTGCCTCTGACGCCGCCACCATCACCTCCATTACCTTAACCACCGCCGCCGCCGCCGCCGCCGCCGCCGCCGCCGCCGCCGCAAAAACGCGTGGAAGTCGCGGAGGGCGCGCCGAGGAGCTTGTACTGGAAACCGCGCGAGCCGCTCCCGCGACCGCACCGCCCCCTCCACCGCCGCGCCTCGACGTCGCGGTTTGCGGCCGGAGATCGAACCTATTCCGAAGGTTTTGCCCCCCCCCCCCCCCCCCCCCAAGGCGAATCGACAGCCAAAAAGTTCCCGGGGGCGTATCGATTCCAGGGCGCCCTTGGGAATGCTACTTCATCCGTGGAATGCGAGAGGAGATTTTTCGAGCAAATACGACGAAGAAACGCAAGGCCAATATTTTTTTTTCTCAGGCGAGAAAAGTGTCTGGGTAACTGCAGGTTCGCGCCGGAATGTTAGGTTGATGTCGCAGGTGTGAAGCATGGCGGTGAGACTGTCAATTTGCTCTTGGGGTATTCGTGTATTCGTTGCTGGTCAGTTTCTACTAGGAGGAAGACTTCGGTAATTCATGACTACGCAATCGGCAGTTAAGGTGTCATAAGTGGAGACCTTGGCATACTTCAGGTCAGCGAAAATTGATTCGGTCAGTAAATAGCTTTGGTGAATGAAATAACTGCGACACGCCCCGCCGTAGGTAACTCCCAATGCTTAGACATACCACGAATAATTTGGAACAAAAAGTTTACATCATGGATCTCCCACATTGTGTATTGGACAGATTTCTCAGCTACTAACGGTGGGTACGGAGTTCAAATCTCGAACGGCCCATGTAAATTGGTAGTGGACAAAGCGAGTTTATGACTGGATGTCTCAGGGTTCTCCCGTTCGCCATGCCTGTCGTTCGACCATTGCTTCATCGTCATTCGTGTCACATCTTTATAAACTTTACCCCATCAAAAGCATTCGCCCATTTCCAGGAATAGCTATAAACTGCTAGGCACTGGAATTATAGTAGCGAATAAATATCCAATTCCTTCCCCGCAGGGGTGGCTCAAGGCATATACTGGCATTGCTCTTTGACCGGGAGGTCCTAGAGTTAGTCAGGTGGCGGGATTTTCGTCACTAAGTTGAATTGAACTGACGTCTAGATGAGTGGCCGACTAGACGAGTGCCGAAGCAGTATCCTGACAAACGGGCAACAGGCGACGTCCTTCCTCTTCTCTTATCCTCACTGCTTAACCACACACACACACACACACACACACTACACTTGCATGTACTGACACTACCACACATGTCGCAGGAGACATGTCGGGAGCGTAGAGCTTGGCTGGGACGGTACCCCGCTGGTGTATATGGCTGGATGGGGAAACTCTACAAACCGACTTGTTGGTCGGCGCCGGATCTCATACTTTATCAAGGAAAAGAACACCGCCATATTCCGTGATAAAATTAGGCACTACATTTAAGGGACTAATGACATTTTTTTATGCTTCCGCAAACAGGAAATTATCAAATCGAATCCGTTATCACCAGTAGTTTTGTGGAGATAAACATGATGACAAGCGTTCCCGGTGCTCGATTTCTTTAGCAACTAGTGGAACAGTGTCCTATATTGTCGTACGTGTTGGCCAGTGCGTCCGTGTGAGGTGCGCGTGGCTCCGCAGCCCTGTGTCGCCGACGGCCCCTCGCCCTGGCGGTGCGAAGGGCCGACGCGTCGCGCGGCGCGGGAGCTCCAGATGAGATTCTTCTTGTGCGCTCCCCGGCAGGTCGTTAGTGCCTCGCGTTCACGGCTGTGGCCTTGGTTGATGCCTTGTGGGGCGAAATCACACTTACGTGACCACGGCGATTCGGGAGACTTCATTCTTCCTACGAAGAAACATGGAGAGAGAAAGATATAAAATGTATTATATTGTTTCTCTTCAGAATTTCGGCTAGTTACACTCGTAATCTGTTGAATGAAACGATTATTGGTATCTGTGGTGTATGCAAGTAGTAGAATGTTTTTATATAACAAATTTTACCTATAAAGCGCTCTTGGTTTCTTTTTGTCTTTTTTATCTTTATCTTACGTATCGACGTATCTTCAGGCTTTTTTATTTTCTTTCCATTGTCATTTCGTCTCGTCCCTTATAGTTACCATTTCTTTTCTTCTGGCATAATCGTCATTTTGCTCTCTTCCGTCACCGTCATCATTCCTTCTTTTGCGTCACTGTCGTCGTTTCTCCTTTTCCGTCACCGTCGACATCATTTTTTTTCGTCACAGTCATCGTATTTTCCTCACCGTCATTTCTTTTCTTCCGTCACGGTTCTCATTTCTTATTTTCCGCCACCGTCAACACCGACTCCTACCGTCATCGTCGCCATCATGACTCCTATCGACCGATGTCACCACTTCTCTTGCGTCACCGCCGTCATCATTCTTCTCTTCCGTTACCGCCACTGTCATTTTAGTGGTCTTCCGTCACAGACGCAGTCATTTCTTCGCTTGCGTCATGTTTTTATTCCGTCTTTCCATTTGCGTGCATTGAGTTTCTGCCCCTGGCCGCGCCGTTGGCCCCAGTGTGCGCCGGCGCGTTAGCTCCGCTCCGCCGTCCGCGTTCTTGCCGGGAGGCGCGGCCGCGCTGCCCGCTCGTCCGCGGAGAAGGCGCTCGCTTTGTGGCCGCCACGACAACGGGGAAGCGCGGGGGGGGGGGGGGAGTGGGGGGGGGGGGGGGCGCGGCAAAAAACCGGGCAGACGCGCGGTGGAGCGCGACGGTGCGCGCGGGCGCCCCCCCCCCCGCGGCAGGTAGAAGCAGCGGGGCAGCCCCCCCCCCTCCACAACCACGGACTTCATTGTCTCACGTTGCACGTGGTGGACGAAATGCGGTAGATGGCGGTGGAGACGTCAGGCCGGGGCAGACAAAATAAAAACAGGAGGTGAAGTTTTTTTTTTTTTAAACATTAGCCGTGTAGTCTGCGACTAGCAGATTCTTTCACATCCGTGAGGTGTAGCATGGGGAATGAGAGATGATGGGCTTGAGGTTAACCTTGCTCGATGGTACAAGCTTTTGGTATTTTTAATGGAAGGTGTAATGGTCTTCGACTGATTATAAAGATGTCCTCTTCAGGTGGCTCTAGGAAAGTTAAATTGTATTTAATGTGAAGCTTGGTTGTTTTTTGCTGATCGTAAATAAATATGAATAAACAAAACAAATGTTTAACTTGTTAAACATGTTTGTAAACTAATGATGTTTTCTAGGCTAATTAAATATGTATCTGAATATTATTATATTCAAGATGCAAGGATTATATTTAAAGATATTTGTTCTAATTGCGCATAATATTCAAAGTTTAAAGGAAAGATAGGTCACAAATTCGTGGACGAAATTCTTCAGGAACAAAAAAGGAACGCGGGTAGTTTCACTGCTGCCTAAGCTTAGCTTTGTACGTGAATACCCACCAGCCCTTTCTTACGGAAAGTGCGTTACTAACGTAAATTTGATGACCCTGCGAGGCGGCTGCTCGGCGAAGGAGGAAGAGAAGTGAGGAGAGGAGGGGAGACGAGATGAGCGCTGGCTGGTGTGATGTTCTCGCACGGAAGAGCAGAGGAAGCGGCAAAAAAGCGCCGAGAGGCTGGCCGCCCGCCCGGTGAAAGCGCGACGGTGGCGCGGCGGCGGCGGTCGCCGGAGGCACGCGAAGAACACTGGCTCGGCCGAACTAGCGATGTCTGCGGCCGATCACCACGGTCCCACAAAGAGGACTACCAGGGTAGATGCGTACCCTTCTATACACCTTGTTTACTGGCGTATTGTGCTGCAAGTTAATGTTGGAATATTTCAGGGTATAATAGTAACATATGTAGAATTGCAATGGAATTTTTTTCCCTCCTTCCCCCCCCTTTTTGTTGTTGTTGTTGTTGTCTCTTCTTTTTTTTTTCCCTTTCGTTTTCAAAGGGCTTTTTCAGCTGTCAGCCGATTATCCTTTACGACCCGAAGGGACGAATATTCGACGATACACTAGACAGCAACAACACTTGCGAGCTCCTCTAATCTGGAGTCAGCAGAATGCGAGGGCCCTCAGCGACGGCACATACGTGGAGGACAAGGGACACACATCCAAACTCGAACCCGCCACCCTTCGGACCGAATCGCTGAGTCCGTACACGTTCTGGCGGAAGTTTGATATTGTTAAATTGTAATCTAAAACGTTCAACGTTACTTTCTGTTCTGATAACTTGTATTTTTTTCAAATTAATAACTGGCAAATATACTTCAGTGTTAAATGAATTTTTCCCATAATAAATGTCGAGGTAAATACTCCATTCAGCAACGCAATTGCATTGCTTTATTGGGAAATAAATAGCCGTTTTTTGATCATGCAAATGTTGACTGTAAACTATTAGATAGCAATGTTGGAAGCATTCCAGAACTAAAAAAAAAAAATACCTGATAGATATTATAGCAATATATGTGATAGATATAATTGTACTTGAAAGAGTCCTGTAAACCACTATTTTCATAATAGATTTCCGCAGATAAAAATTCGAATAGTTGGTGTAATGGTAATTTAATATAATAATATCAATTCCACTGTTAGTTCAGTTTTGTGATCATTATATACTATATATTACGCGCTTATGTTGTAATTATCATTTGTATATCTATAGTGCTGTTTTTCTTTTACCACCTGCCCTGAGAATGGAATAAAAGTAAGTCAGCAACGTCGAAAATATTTTAGTGGTTATTCACTCCGAATCCCGTGATTTACATTTCCCATTCTACTTCATGGCCGTGAATCTACAGTGGTTATTATCAATTCCATGTTAGAAAAGTTGACAACACTGCCAACTTCCTTGGTAACTTCGTATTTTTGAAGACAGCCATTTCATATCTCGGACATTCGCGTTGAGCGTGTAAGGGGCTCCTGAGGACCACTGTGCGTCCGCCCGCAGCGGGCGGCGGCATCCCACGTATTCTGCGGTCGATCTCAGGTCGTGCGCGGGCGGAGCAGGCGGAGCGGGCGGGGCGGGGCGGCGGCTTCGTGGGGCGAGCTCCGCGGCCGCTGCGATGCCGGGCGATAGGGCCCCGGCGCGGCCGGCCGCTGCCGCCGCTCCACGCCACGCCACGCCACGCCTCGCCACGCCTCTCGCGGCGGAGGGGGAGGAGGAGGAGGGGAAGGCCGGCCGGCGAGGCCGATGGGGCGGAACGGGCGTGAACGTTCACACGACGCGCCGCCCCCGCCCCCCCCCCCCCCCGCCTCCCGCTCTCCACGCCGACCGCGTCGCCGCTGACCTCAGGCCGCCCCACCGGCAGGATCCATGCTCTGTTCTCCCTGGCCCCATCAGTACCAGGACCCGAGTTCCTGTTGTCATTTCCATGTTGTCATTGTCGCCAGCGCCTGTTGTCATTTCGGCCCAGTCGCAGTCACAGTTCTCGTTTCGACCCTCTGCTCCGTCCTTTTTCCCGCCCACTTCCATGTGTCCTTCCCCGTTCCAAGCCCAACCCGTTTCTTTCCCCGACCCTTATACCCCTCCCCCCGTATTTTCCCCGCCCTTCTATGTGCTTTCCCAGTCCCCATGCCTGCCTAGTTTCCTTCTCCGTCGTCTTTCCATGTCCCTTTCCCTATCTTTTGTCGATCTCTTCCCCGGGACCCCGTCTCCATCGTCTCTCGACTTCTTGCTCTTCCCCCTTCTCTGTCCGTTTTGACGCCGTCCCTCAACGTCCTCGCCGCCCTCGCCGACTCCATTGCGTCCGTAACGTAGCCGCCTTGCGTCCCGTCCCGTTGCCGTCTCCCACGCTACTTCTGTACTACAGAGCACTGAACGTATGACTTCCTCCTGAGAGCATTCAGCAGGCCTGATACATCATTCCTGAACATCGACATGGTGATTTCGTGCCTTTTTCAAAATTGCGAATTTCTGATTTTGTAATTCGCGCTGTGTTTCTGTAAAATAACGCCATGCGAGATCAGGAACTAGCAGTAATTATACTCGTGTCAAGCCATTACAATGAATGTGTTTACGTAAAATTATCTTAAGTAGTTTCGAAGCTCGTAGATTTTCGTAATTGCTGCGGTCCCTTTGTGAGCAGAAACTGCACCTATCTTTCATTTTGGTTGGATTTTTTTTATATTTGTAACAGTTAAGATGCCCTTCGCTCGGTATGCAGATTAAACAATCACACCGATTCCTGGGACCATCTGCTGGTTCCCAGGAGCACTAAATATTTCAGCAGTATACATTCTGATTTCCCTCTGTGTATGCAGCTGTCAAAAACAATTTGATGGCGAGATGAGTGGAGAAGTGACTTATCAGGCAAGAAAAAAGACAAGTGTGTGGGCTGAAAATATCCTTAAAAGACGTCCGTTAAAAAGGCCGTCAATTTTCGAAGTAGGCTGTCCATAAACACTCAAATGAGCATCCCGTGATTGACTGACTTTTCAAAAATCACGAAAATATTATATGCCATTCTCCCATCCACATTTTAGATATTTTATTAAGTTAGACATAACTTGACGTAAATTCGTTGTTTGGAAAAATTGCGGTACGAAAAAAATACAATTTTCCCCATAGTAGCAAAGAAGTTACTGGTGAAGTAAATGTATTTCTGTTTCCATGACGGAAAGTATACTTCGATTAAAACAAGGTCCATTAACAGTTCGTCAATTATGTCGCTGTTGTCCAATCTGGAGGGTGAACGTCACTTAAGCAACGTCATTTGGGAGAATGTCACTTTTTACCCATCCAAATGCGCCGAGCGAGTAGAGCAAACCGGCAAAGACCGCCTAACAGCATTGTGGTTTCATGGCGGAACACATATTCTGCTCATCCAAGTTCCCTGAGCAAGTACAGCAAACCGGGAAAGACCCGCCCAACCGTACTGTGGTTTCATGGCGGAACACACACTTTCTGCCCATCCAAGCGCCCTCAGCGAGTAGAGCAGCTTCCTCCGTCGCGGACGGCCTTCGCGGCGCGAAGAGGCGTTCCTCTGCGCGTCTCTCCAGGCGTTCGCCCCACGCGCGGGAGGGCGGCCGGCGCCCCGCCCACTTCGCCCCCTTCCACTCGCGGCGACGCTCGGAATTGTTCCCCCCCCCCTCCCTCCCCCCCTCTTGCTCCGCGCCGCGTCGCTTCCCGTCGCTCGCGCGACCGTAAACATACGTGCACAGCCCTTATTACGCTCCGACCATAAGTATGATGCTCGGGGACGACTTAGCATTCCGCTGATAGCGGCGGCGGCGGCGACCGCGAGCGCGCGGCTCCGCGAGGGCAAAAAGGAACAAAGGGAGGAGCAACGTGTTTCTTCCAAGGTTAGCGTGCGCTGCTCCGTGGGCGTCGCGGCTGCCCTCCGCGCCTCCACGGCGCCACCGCGCACGCGCTTCGCCCGTCGCCCCACCGCCCACTGTACCCACCGCGTACTGCCCATCCCGCTTATTGCCAATCGTTTGTCGTCCACTGCTGTCGTCCACTCCTGTCCGTCCACCGTCTAGCACTCTCCGCTCGCCGCTCACTGACCACAGCGCTTACCGTTCGTCGCCCACCACCTTCCACTCTGTACTTGCCGCGTACTGACCAACCCGCCCGCCCATTTGCCCATCGTTTGTTGCCCACTTCTCGTCCACCGCTCTCTCTCCGCCCCTCTCGGTCCACCCCCTACCACCCTCTACCCACCGCTTACCGCGCACCCCTTTCCGCCCACCGTTTACTGCCCACCACTTACCACCCTCTGCTCGCCGCCTACTGACCACAATTGCTTACTGTCCACCGCTTACCGTTCGTCGCCCACCACCTTCCACTCGGTACTTGCTGCGTACTGACCAACCCGCCCGCCCATTGCCCATCGTTTGTTGCCCACTTCTCGTCCACCTGTCTCTGTCCGCCCCCTACCCACCGCTTACCGCGCACCACTTACCGCCCCACCACATACCACCCTCCGCTCGTCGCTTACTGATCACAGCGCTTACGGTTCACGGCCTCGTCGCGTATCGTTCGCCACCCACCCGCTCACTGTTCATTGCCCACCCCCAATACCTGCCATCGTCTCCGCCCCGCGTACTTCTCACACCGTGTACCGCCCACAGCGGTCAACCTCCGGTTAGTGCCCACCGCTTATCGCACATCGTCCATCGCCCATCACTTCTCCCCGTCTCCCTCCACCCCACGACCGCCGCTTCCCAGACTCTCCCCGCCGGCCACCGCCCTCTTTTCGCCTACTTGGGGTCCGGGAGGAAAATGCCTCTTCATGGATTGTTTTTTTCTCTCCTTCGTTACCTTCTCTCTCTCTCTCCCTCTCTCTCGTTTTTGTACTTTGTCTTTTTTTTCCCTTGCCGTCCGATTTAGCTTTGCGCACTTTTGTTTCTCTTTTTTCTCTCGTTATTTCTCCTTTTTATTACACTTTTAAATTTCGTTCTTTGTCTTCTATTTTATTTTTTTCCTCAAAACAATGTAGAACTTAATGAGCACTGTACTTCTTCTCAACAGTCTTGTGCTACTGTTCTTTGAAGGAATTTCCATTCACGGATGGAGAGTTAACATTTTTTATCTTTCTTCGTCGATACGTAGTACAGAGGAAATGTTTCGGATTCAGTTAAAAAATCACACGTAGATATTCCTGTGATAAAATCCATTTTAGGGTTCTGTGAGACAATGGCGTCCGTATGGATATGCGTCACATATACCTCGTACTCCCATTTCCATACACACACACACACACACACACCACACACACACATGCTTTCACTGATGTACAAAACGGGGACAATGGTGAGGATGTGTCATTTATTATATTACTGGCATTTGTGGAATCTGTATTTGCGAGAACATATCCGGTTCGTATCTAACTACGTGAGAAAGTTTTTGTTTCTCTTATAAAACGTTTGTAAGCGGAATGAGCTAGTTTTGATAGCAAACTTCTCTGGTATAATATATTTTTGGCACATTTTGTGGAAGCGGGTGCATATATTCACATTATAATCCGAGAAGCAACTGTCATGAGAACGGGGATAATGATTATTAATTTGGGTAGGGAATTGCAGTTGGAAAGTGGCCAACCGTATGCTACTTTGGGCTCTCCAGGATCCCTTACAAGCTGTACACAATCAATATTCGCCATATTTGAGGCCTCTGTGCCAGATGTTGGAAATTAAGTGGCATGCACGACTGCACAAAGTAAAATGAAATGATTGCAACCATTTTAAATTGTACTGTATTAGGAAATGATTTGTACTCATCCATACAACAGTGCTGAATGAACACACACACACACACACACACACACACACAATACTGTTAAAACATCGGGTTTTTAAAATATGTTTTGATATGTTTGCAGAAAAAATATTAGATCACATTCTTCTATCAAAAATATGGGGGAGTTGTTTCACCAGGATTCAATAACTTAAATTAATTACGGAGAATAGTTAAGAGTGTTAACGTATTGGGAGTATTGCAAAGAACGTTGTGACTTGTTCTTTCCGCGATGGCGCCTCTGCCTTAGTGTTCTCTTTGCTGGCGCTCTCCGGGACGCGATGTGCTGGACAATGCCTCGCTCCAGGCCACCAAGGTCGCTGGCGAGGGGCGGGCCCCAGTCGATTCCCCGCTTCATCTCCAATCCCCTCCTCCTCCTCCTCCTCCTCCTCCTCCCCTCCAGAGCGCCCCCAATTGCTCTCCCGCCTCCGCCCCCACCTCGTCCGCTAGGTCGTTCAGCGAACGCTGACTGCGCCAGCTCTGCCAAACTGCCTCCCAGCCCGCGAACAAACGATTGCCACATGCCCTTACACCTACTAATTCACCTCCTTTTTGTCGTCATCTTTTCCATCTCGTACTCTTGGCGTCCTTTCTTTCAATGTTACTTTTTTGTCTCTTTATGGTCTCCTTTTTCTTTCCTCCGTGACTTTATTTGGTTCTCTCTACGCGTGCGCTGCCAACATTCAGATATCAGTTTTACCTTCTTACATTCCTATATCCTTGGAATTCTTTATAAAACGTAATCGAGATATTTTTTTCGAGACTATCTTTTTCAAAATCATGCATGTTTCCGGCTATTGTTAGTGCCATAATACATGAAATAGTGGACCCTTTTGAATTTCTGCCACATGATTTGTGAAAGTAGAATTTCGCATTTTTTTGGAACCAAGGGAAAGACTTATTTAACCATGAAAAGGAAAACCTACGATCTCATGATTCTAGGAAAATCTTCCCTTCAAGAAATAACACTTCCACTCTTTCTCATTCACTTTCTTTCTTTTTTTATCATTTTTCTTTTCCCTCTTTATTTCTTTTATTTATTTCGTTGTAATTAAATAAATTCCCATGTTTCATCGGCGTTTTCTGAAACAGCTGGCCGTGTATCCTCGTTTTCAGTCTCAGTGGAATTCTAAGAGAAGTAAAGATTTGACGTACAGACTATCACGCATATCACCTAGAACGCTTGAACCACCTAATACCCTATCAATCGCCCCCCCCCCCCCACCTTCATCGACCTGCAATCGCTTGGGTCACTAATGTCCAACGGTGAGACTTTCGCCATATTTTTTTTTTCTTCAACACGCTATGAATCACAAGCTTCTTGCGAAGAAATAAACAGGTCGTCGTTCCAGCTGGGCGCACCCCTCCTGCATTCCAGTCGCACTCTTAAATCTGCTCCGCGGAATCTACTTTATCTCGCGCGCGCGTCGTACCCGCCGTATCTCTCGGCCGCGCATGCGCGTATCGCATTCGTCTCGGGAGCGGGGGGGGGGGGTCAGGTGCGATGAGCGATGCTGATCTCGCGTCGAGGGCGGTGCCCTCGCTGCCCTCGCTGCCTGCGCGCGCCTCGCCCAATCCTCCTCGCCCGGGCCCTGCGCCTCGTGCGCGCCTTTTTGCCCCGCGCAGGGGGCCTTGGCTGGGCCGCAATTTGTCTCGACGGCGCCGCCGCGTCGCCGCCGCCCGCGGCCGTCGTCCGCCCACGCCCGCGCCAAGGCCCGGCGCCAGGGCACGCGGATTTGGAGGGGGGGGAGCGGGCGAGCCAGAAGGTGGAATGGCCAAAACTGTGGGTCAGCAGTTGAAGGTTTTAGCCCTTCAAGGTGATACGAGAGTCAGATATGGCGGATTCTCGACCATAGCTGGAAGCTATTCATTATCGCCTGGGATGATTATTCTAGACTACTGCTTTGTGAGGCGTTTTAGTGGGTTTTCTCCGATCAATACCATGCTGTTGTCGGAGTAGAACCCCAAAAAACGGGCCACAGTACCCTCGCAGACGGACCACGGGCTATCCTTCCCTCCATATTCTTGTCTTGTCATTTCCCCTAAATGCACACACACTAACACGTACTACACTACTACACATGGCGGGAGCTTAGAGCTTATCATGATTGAGGCGGGATCCCATTGATGGAGATACCTAGAGGGGGAAAACGGCGAGCTGCCGTGTTTTCGCATTCCAGCGTGGGAGGAACACCGCCACATCCCCGCACCCTCCGCGTAGGCCGACTAATATCTGTGACGGAAGACGCGCCGGAAAGCACGAAATAATGAGCCGAAAACGCGCCCACTGGACTTCCGGAAGTGGTGCATAAGTACGCTCCGGAAGCCCCTGCGTCCGAGCGTCCTTGCTCGCCCAGGGCAGTGGCCGGCGCGCGGCGCGGCGTCCCGGGATCGGGGGCCCTGCCGCAGCAACAACCGACGAGCGAGCTCCGCGCGCCGGCCCGCTTCGCGTGAGAGGGGCGCGGAATTTAATTACGGCGCGTCGAAGGGCATTTAGCATGCAATTAGGGCGACGCGGCGAGGCGCGGTGCAGCAGCAGGAGGAGCTGCGGTGGGGGCGGGACTGCGGGGCCGCGGGCTGAAGCGGCGCGGCGCGGTGCGGTGCAGACTGCAGAGCTGCACTGCGCCAGGCGGTGCAGGCCCCGCGCCTGACCCGATTCCCCGCCTCCCCGCCGCGCCCCGGCTGCTCCTTGCGGTTTCCGGCGGACGTGAGTTGCGCTCGCGGCCGCGCGCGCTGTATGTTATACGGACAGGTTGGAGGTGTCGTGCAGTAAATGGAAGGAGACGTAGCCACCCTTTGAGAATCCACGGCTTCGTTTTTTAGGTCGGGATGTGTTATTTTGCCGAAAGAACGATTTAAGAATGTATTTCTTTCGTGAAGGAATTAATTTTAAGATTCCCAAACTTGTATTAATCAGATATCAATGTACTTTCATTATTTTTAAATAAATGGAAACAGCATTATTTATATATGAAAATACCTGTTTTCGTTTGTATTCATTACTGCTAATTGATTTATGACCATTAGGACTTCACTCACGAACGGGTTTTGATTGCAAGAAGGCCTTTCCCCATCCGTAATTATTCTTAATGATACGTAACATTTTTGAACAACTTTACAACCTCATGTATCATTATTATTATTATTATTATTATTATTATTATTATTATTACGGACGACGAAGAGAAAAGAGATGAGTGTGATTTAAAGTTGTATTCCTTTATGCACTTTACTTATGACAAATGATAAATGACCGCGAGAAATGCAGCCGTTGACGGCCCAATGGGCGATCTGTCTGTGTGCAGCGGGGTGGGGAAGGGGGTGCGTCCCGTTAATGCCAGCGGCGCCCACTCCGCCCGTGTGGCGGGGTGGGGCGGGGCGGGGGGCGACGGGACGATGTTACCCCCGCCACGCGCCGCCGGCCGGGCCGGGCCGGACCGGGCCTCGCCGCGCCGTACGATCATTCAGCGCGCTCGCCTCAATGAAGCGACCCTGGCCGCTTAATTAGGAATGCACGGGAGCCGCGGGCGGGGGCGCGCGGGGGGACGAGAAGAACAAATAGCCTTGCCCCCTCCGCTGTCTCCCGTCCGTTTCCCCCTCCACTCCCCCGGCGCGGGGCCTCTCGACGCAGCGTTGCGCAGTCCGGCGCTCGCGCCTGTTTGACTTTGGTGGAGGAGGAGGAGTTGTAGGAAGAGGAGGGGGGGACCACGCGGTTTGTGCAAGTCGGAAAGAGGAGAATTCAAAGGAGGTTTTTTCCGCCTTGAGTGGTTTGGGAACAGGCATCGGTTCGGGAGTGTGAGAAATTCGTCCTGTCGTCGTCTTTCGCTGCTCGTTAATGAAGGTTTTCGCTGAAAGCGTGGGTGGGAGAGTTTCTGAAGAAGTTTAAAGAAGATATTGTCATAGTGTCTCCTTGATTTAAGTGGCTAAATAGTTTGACTAATGTTCAGGGAAACTTGGGCGTAGGTTCTCGATTTTCTAATCCTTGATTTCCCTTGTCCGCAAAATGTGGGTGGGATTGTTAAAGAGTGTGGAGAATCGTGACCCTTACGTTGTAAAGTTTCGGGATGAGCGGGAGGTGGGGGCAGTCCCTAGCAACAAAGAGAAAGAGTAGAAGACGGATGAGAGCGAAAGAGATCGTTCGAAAGAAGGATGGAGAGGCACAATGGATTTCGTTTAGTGTCTTGTCACAAGGCAGGCATCCTCCACGTGCTTTTCAAGTGACGGAAGTCCCATGTTGGAAGTCGTGCATTCTTCATATACGAGTAGGTTCTCCTCCCCTCCCGACACCCCTCCTTCCCCTTCTCCAACACCGTTGCCATTCATCTTTTCTCCCCTCTTTTCCCGACCCCTCTCCAAACCTTGCCGCCTAATGCAGACGACCTCACATGCATCGATACACCTGTTCACTACTACATATGATAATGTAACATCGTCCGCGTATAATGCGAATGTTTATGGAACCATGAATGGAGATCGCGAGAATATGATGACTGCAAACGAGCCATCACGTGAGGAAGCGGAAGTTCCACGACGTCGGAGAGAAGGACGCAATACGTCATAACCTGTCAAGGGAAGATGAACGGAATATCGGGCCTCACGCGCCACGCTGCTGTTTTTAAGTCGAAGTCCGAATCGAGGTGAATCAGCAGGTGAATTGGAGGCGCGGGCCACGTGGTGGAGCCACAGCGCGTCCGTGGGGCCGGCAAGACTCGTGCAGGGAGGAAGCGGGTGATGGGGAGGGGGAGGGGGGCGCAATGAGCGCCGTTGCGTCACCGCTGACGCTCGAGGTATTCAAGGAATCTTGCGGTGGCTCAGAGCAGAATGCTGTCACCTTACTCACAGGCGGAAGACGGCCGAGCGGGGGAAATACAAGTACTCCGTCTCGCATTTTCTGGAGTTGCAAAATCTCTACATATGTATCTAAGAACAAAATGAAAATGTTTCCTGTTTTCATTAAATTTTCATGATAAATTGGATGAAGCATGACCTGTGTAAAGTAAACTATACCAATGTTAAAGATCAGTCTGCTATTGGTTCAATCTGGGTGTAACGTAAATGATACTCAACAACAGCAATATTTAAGATAAATGTTGCCGTTACGTGAATGTTGCTTTTGGTGGTGGTAAATATGTTTTTCATTAATGAATGATCGATAACTCTACCAAGCAAAGAGAGGATTGTCCTGAACTCTACTCATGTAGTTCACTACACTGTACTTCTTCTCATTTAACGATTTGATTATTTTTCTTTACTTTTATTTACTTTTCTACTCCTTCCCCTCTGTGCATATTGTGGATTGCGCGTGGGAGGCTGTTGCGACGAAGCAGAAGGCCCCAGTTGCTCGCCCATTGAGGCCCTGAATGCGCCCTGGAGTGGGCTTAATTGGCTGAGTAGACTTAATTGCAGTGTAATCAGAAATTGGCCGACGTGCGCGAAGCAGCGTTCGGGATGTGAACGAATTGAAGGATCGTCGAGGACGTTGCTGTTCGCAGAAGAGACGTGGCGTCCCCTGCGCCGGAGGAATAACATGGCGAAGTCACTCTCTTGAAGTATGCCTCTCTCTAAATATTTGTCTGCATACCATTCCTCCAAAAACCTGTCTTTTTTATTTCCATGACAATGAAAATTCGTGTACTCCAAACGTCTCCATAATTTAAAAATGTACCTAGGAATATTGATAAATCGCGAAATTTGCGTTTTATACATTTTACCCAATTTACATCGAGGAAGCTGATGCCAAATCTGAACTTTACGATAGAGATGAATGAAATGTCACGCTGACAAAGTGTAATCTCCAAACGCCCTTTGTATCGTTTTCTTCTCCGAAGGAAACCGACGAAATATTTCTGAAGTAAGCACGCATATATACAAGGATTCGTTGTTCGCAGCTTATGATTAACAGGATCCTTTCGTGTCTCGAATGCAATCACCAAAAACGGTACTAAATATTGAGAGATTCGAAGATATCGATTTAATATTATTCTCCTTCTCGCCATTTCGTGTTTGCTCCGTAGCACTTTCGACTGCCACTGTAGATGCGCGCTGTGTGCGTGCACCGGCTGTCGTGAACGGAGGCCCGCGGCCGCCGGCCATTGAGCCGGGCGGGCGGCTGGCCGCGAGGTGGGAGTGGCCACCGCTGGCCGGCCGGCCGGTCGTTCGGGCGGGGCGCGCCTCGTGGAGCCGCCGGATGCTGCGGTCGGATCCGGCCCGAACCGCTCGCCTCCCCGCCCACTCGCCCGCGTTTTGAATGTTTTCCTGCTCTTTTTTGGGGGCGCTGGCGTCACCCAGCGCGCGCTCTGTAGGTTGATCGTCGGACCAGATGGAGGCGCGGACCCGCTCGCCCGCCTGCCCCCGCCCCCGCTCGTCCGCCCCGCTCGTCCGCCCGCTCGTCCGCCCGCTCGCCCGCCCGCTCGCCCGCCCGCTCGCCCGCCCGCTCGCCCGCCCGCTCGCCCGCCCGCTCGCCCGCCCGCTCGCCCGCCCCGCTCGCCCGCCCGCCCGCCCGCCCGCCCGCCCCGCCCGCCCGCCCGCCCGCCCGCCCGCCCGCCCGCCCCGCCCGCCCGCCCGCCCGCGCGCCCGCGCGCCCGCCCGCTCGTCCGCCGCCCCCCCCTCTCTTCCCGCCCGTCCACCCGCTCGCCTGCTCGCCCACTCGCATGTCCATCCGTCCGCTCTTCCACCCGCCCGCCCGCCCGTTCGTCCCTCCACCCGCCCGTCTGTGCATTCGTTCGCCCGCCCACCCGCTCGCATGCCCGCCTGCCCGCGGTCGGTAATGCGTTTTGCCGCTCTGTTCCAGCGGATTCCGTTGCACGGTCGCTCGGCTCGCCCTCCGCAAACGGTTTGCAGCGGCTGAATCCGCTTAGCGATGCCGGCGCCGTCGACCGCGCCCGCCCGCCTCCGCTCGCTGTGTCCGGCGCAAAGCCACGCGGGGAAAATACAGGCAATCGCCCTTCTGATGTTCTTCAGCGAATTGGAACATGAATTCCACATGTACGAGAACTGTCAACGGCTTTAGAGTGGAAGACTCGTTGTGGACTTCGTCAAAAAAAACAACCTGAAGTTATTCTTTTAGCACGCGCAAGGGAATAGCTTGGAGTGTATACACAAGAGAAACATACGTTTGAGATGTCCGGCTACAAACTTCAGTTCAGGGGACACACCTTACTTTAGCACGTTCCGCAGTGTAGATGTGGGTAAAATGCCGTCGCAGCTGTTTTTCAGAAGGTTCTTCCGTTCTCACGACTACTTTCCATACTCCTTCGGATTCACGTTACAAAACATACCAAGTGATTGATTCCGACTTTGCAGTAAGACTTCAGCACACGTTCTGCCGCATTGCCCGTTTTTTAAACGGTTATGTAGCATAACATGCGAACCCGATTGGGCAGGTTTGAAAAGAGTTGTCTCGAAAACAAAAGAGAAAAAGAAAATGACGGCAACATAGAAGTGACGACATGTGGAATTGAGATTGGTGCGTTTGTATCGTACGAACTTGTAGCGCAACTTCGTTATAGCAGAAATGTAATGTTTCCGCTGTGCATCATTCATATTGCAAAGCGAAACGGGCCTCTCCCCCCCCCCCCCCCTCAACCGGCGCAAAGGGCTTTCGGACTGCGGGCGCGTGGCGGGAAGCAATAGCAGGCGGAGACGTGCCCGAATTAGCTGCTTCCCTCATTTCTCGTTCGGCTACTTCATCAGCTACCGCCCACACAAACGCGGGCGTGGGGTGGCGGGGGGGGGGGGGGGGGCAGTGGTCGGGCGCTGTGTGAAGGGCGCGCGTTTCCCGTAACGAGGCCGTTGATTGAACCTCCGCACCAGAGCGCGCGCCTCGCCCAACGCCCTTTGCGCAACCGACGCTGCAGCTGTTTAGTTGCGGCTGGAGAGAGGAATATGAAGACAGTGAGGCTTTCTTTAGTGCCTTTCATGTAACATAAACAGGCGGCCGTTGTTTAATCAAGTGATTGTTTTGTTGTAGTAAGTACTCTAATGTGACTTACGAGGGGTGAAAGGGGGAATTAGGAAATCA
The DNA here is from genome assembly GCA_038098605.1 of Gryllus longicercus. Taxonomy (NCBI): domain Eukaryota; kingdom Metazoa; phylum Arthropoda; class Insecta; order Orthoptera; family Gryllidae; genus Gryllus; species Gryllus longicercus. The sequence goes on along the minus strand of JAZDUA010000537.1, from coordinate 842,465 downwards.
GAATATCATTAAAACTTGTTAAAAATAATTTTTTATTGCGTTCTGTGGAATGATATATTACATTAATTACATTTAACTACTTAAAAATGGAGGTTACCAGGACTAAAAATGGGTGTTACCAGGACTAACTCGTAATTTGTTTGGAGGAAAATACTTTCATTTGAAGCCAACTATGGCGTTTGAAGTGTTAATAGAAGTGAAACTGCAGTGGACAGATCTGATATATTGTAGATTATTATTACTCAAAATTAATTTCGACTAGCCATCTTCAAGTCGCCACGTAAAGTTTTCCATTAAGAAGTAATGGTTTAAAAAACCGACAGTAATTTATAGTGGGTATCGTAAGCTTTTACAGTGAACATGGAAGCTTCTTTACTTGAAATAGGAAAAGTACGAACCCTGTAGTTGCCATTCAGCTTAAACATTGATGCATTCATAGTTTCAATTAATCTACGCATAATTTTGTTGTCGAATGTACTCGAATTTCTCTGCGCACAAACTTGGTCATATTTCCCTTCTTTCTATGTTTCTCCTCTCTTCCCCGCTGTTGCTATTCTTCCTTTCTGCTTTCTCATTCCTGCCCGTCAGTTAATTCCCTCTTCTCTGCCTTTCCTTTTCTTCTTTCTGCCTTCATTCCTTTTCCTTTTTTCTTTTCTTTGATTCTGTTCTTCCTTTCATTGTCTCGCTGTCGCGGCCTCCGCCCCCTGCGTGACGCGCGCCCAGCGGCCGTGCAGCTGCACCGTCACGGCGCTGCGCGGCGCAGAAGCCTTATCTGCGCGTTGCTCCGCGCCGCACGCGATGCCCAGCGCGCTCGCCAATGAGATTATTTTGACACTCGCGCCTGACGGACTGCGAAGTGGGCGTGGCCCCGTGTGGACGGAGCGTGAGTAGGAGACAGGCAAAGCTTTTCCCTGCATTGCCTCCTCGGTTGAGATTATTTTGCGAAAGTTTGTCGACTTTGTCGGTGGCGAAAGGGTTGGGACAGTAAATAATGGCAATTTAAAACTCATTTTAAGTATTTGTGTTCTAGATACGTTCACCTGGTAATGAAACATTCGCTTCGGCACAATTTTATTTTCCATCTACAGACTACTACGACTTACCGTTTTTATTTTTTTGGATATTAAAAATACATTATGTCACTTCGGGAAAAATATTCTACGCGTCTATAAATTATCTTTCTCTTAACTACCCGGAGGTTAAATGGTTTCCTGCGGACTCCGCAGTCTTGGGGGCTTCCGCTGTCACAACGCGAGCTCTTTCCTACTCCTCCTCATCTTTCCGCTGAACTCTGCCCCATCCTCTTTTCGCTGCTCTCCGCAACCTTCCCTTCCATCTCCGATCCGCGTCCTTCTAAAGCCACCCCAATGCGCACACTCTTTCTTCCTCTGCATCCGCAGCCTCCTCCCTCTCTCCTTACCTGCATCCCATTCAGCCTCTGTGTCCCGTCTTTCCGACCCGTATTCACCGCTCTCACCGTCTTCCCGCAATCCACCATTCCGTTCCATAGAACTTGCGCCTTCGCATCGTCTCACCGTCCTTCCTGCACTGCCTTCTCACCTTCATTCCCGTCTTCCTTCCGTCCCCAATCTTCCCGCCTTGGCATCTTCGTTTCGCCCCGCTAGCCCCGAGCCTCTCTTCTTGCACTCGCCTTCACGCCTCGCTCCTTCCCTCTTCTCGCATTCTCCTCCCCGCCCCGCCCCTTTTCTCGCACTCGCCTCCCCGCCCTGACCCTCTTTATCACACTCGCCTCCCCCGCCCCACTCCGCCCCTCTTCTCGCAATTGCCTTCCCCACCCCTCTTCTAGCATTCGCCTCCCCGCCTCGCCCCGCCCCTCTTCTCTCACTCGCCTCCCCGCCCTATCCCTCTTCTCAACTCCACCCGCCACGCTCTTCTTGTCGCACTCGCCTCCCCGCCTCTACCCGCCCTGCCCCTCTTCTCGTATTCGCCTCCCCGGCCCTCTCCTCGCGGAACCGGCGGAACTTATAAATCAGCGGGCTCTCGTTTCGGGGTGGCGGAAGCGCGGCGGGGGCGGGGGCGGCGGGGGCGGCGGCGGGCGGTCGCGGGAATGGCCGCCGCTAAATTAAAACCGGCGGCGCCCCTCCTCCGCCCCCGCGGGCAAAAGCACTTGCCGCGCGGGAGGAGGCAGGTGGCACGAGCAGGCCGCGCTATTTCTGTTGACTCCGCCATCCACTCGCCATTTTATACGCCCCCCTCTTCCTCGACTTATACAAGTCGAAGGGTACTCCACGCTCGCCGCGGTTTTGTGTTCGCCGCTAACCGTGGCGAGCTCGGTTTTCTTCGCAGACGTGCGGACAGTACCACTTTCTAGCGGGGATGTTGACAGGGAAAAGATAACACTTCGGGTAAGGTGCTAGTTGAGGCTTGGCAAAGTCGTTGGAGCAAAAAACCAAAATTTTCAAAGCGAAGGTTTTGACAACTAAATATTACGTAAGTAAATATTACGTGTGCCAGTACGCAATTAAAAGAGCGATGTTCCTTCCAAGTAGTTGTAACATCTACGTATAGGAATGGTTCTGACTGTATGTCAAGAAGATGAAATTATGCAATTTTCATTGATTTTCCGGAAAGAAACAACTTTTTAGGTACTTACTTCCTTTGTCTTTGCATAGCCTCAGTTATTAGGCATTCAGAAAATGACACTTTCAGAGCAGAGTAAAATATCTGTTTCCTCTTTACCGAAGCGAGCTTCGCAACAGAATGTTGTGAACATCGACTTTGATGCCTGTGATAATTTATTACTTTATTCGCAAATATAAATTACAATATGCGAACTTCGTTGGTGTTCAACATCACTTAAGTAAACCTAGTCCTGTTCCCTTAACTCGTCTCGTTAGCCTATTCATATTAAACCTGGTGTGTTGGACAACCGTTGAAACATGTGATGACTTGCATCAAGTGGTGACGGAACCTTCAACGCTACTTGAAAGTCACTTCTCTTGTTATCGAGTAAGTGAAAATTACACATCAGTGGTCTCGTCGTCACATACACACACACACTCACACACTCGACGACTGCGCTTTTTCTGCTCCATTCAAGAGGGAATCTTCCTCTTCTGTCGACGTGCGGCGATGTAGCCGGCGTTGCGGTTTCTTCGAGAAAGCCACGCTCGACTGCCATATGGCTGACACGGAACATGCCTTCTCACTACAATCGAGATTTGTGTACCGCGCCGCACTTCCAGTAGAGTACTCCCATCGATTACTCTTCCTCGCACTCAGAAGGGTCATAACACACACGTCATTGTTTTCAATCTTGAATCTGTATTCATAACAATATTGTATTGAAGAGCACGAATAGCAGTTTTATGATCTGGGTAGGACAGACACACATTCTCCTCCTACATATCATTGCCTCGATTCATTTTTAAGGAAATACTAACAAGCGCATTCGATTGATAAGAAGAGGAACGAGTACTTGGACAAGTGAAATGATCTTAACATTTTTTTTCTCCGAGTGAAGCTGTTTCACTGGACGTTCTGCACGCTGAAAAACATATTTTTGTGTTATCATTAGCTAAATCGGTGTGTAGGAGAAAAGACGGTAGCGTTCGCTGTCGCAAGTGGCGCGTCTGCTTTTTCACAAACATCACATCATCTTCCTTTACGGAACAATCGCGTGCGTTTTTCCACGTACAATCTTAAGCCTGTTTTACACGGTCATTTTTGCATCCTTTTTCATCATCTTTTCTGTACAGAAAGTGGAGGGAAAAAGGACGTTCGTTTCTACGCGTTATGTTTCGGTGCCGAAACTGGATGAAAGTCATTCCAGCGTTTTACATGGTCATTTCTGGTCTTTGTACGTAATCGTGATGAAATAATACCTCTGGTCGCCACAAAAAGCACTGAAGATTAAACATTTAAACATCGCATCTATGGTAACAAATTAAGTTAGGTTATAATTGGACTGAGCTGGGAATGCGGTGACATTAGAACACAGCTCATGCTTTATTTCTCACTACGTAATCACATCACATTGCAATTCAACACATCAGAACGCTCTCGAAACTTCAAAATGAACAAATCACACCACATGCTTAACAAACCAGAGAAAGTTCCGAAAAGTGACGCCAGGAGCGCGGTAGTCAAACTGGATGAAATCTGTACTGAAAGATGAAGCATGCGTCATTTTTTCGTACAAATTACATCCAGTCTGGTGTGTCTCTTTTCTGTACCGGCGAGAAATGATGAAAAAATGATCGTGTAAAACAGGCCTTACGCTTCTCGTCGTAGCCGATGCGTTCGAGGCGCCGGGAGGGGTAGGACTTGGCAGCGACGCGTCGCTTCACCTTGAGGCCGGCGCTGCGAAGACAGCTTTTCGCCTCTTGGAGGGGTGGGGGGCGGCCTCCTTTGCTGGAGGGTTCTAGGAACCCGATGCGAGCAGACGCGCGCGCGGGCGGGCGGACGTGGGCGTCGGCGCCGCGACGCGTCGTGTCGCGGACGCTTGGCTAGCGCATTCGCCGACGCCTTTGATACCCGCGACAGCTGCCCTGGGCATTTATATCCGGCGTTTGAACCTCCGTTCCTCTCTGCGCGCCGCGCCGCGCCCTGCGGAGTTTCTAATTCGTGACGAGCTTACCTTCGCCCGGCACAGATGCGTCTGCCCGTCCGACCTCTGCACGCCTTTCTGAGCATCCGCGCTTCTGGAGGGGAAATAAAAAGTTTGGATACTTTTTTGTGACGTTTTAAAACGTCGCTTCGTAAGTTGTAAACAGAGTGAGGTTTTCATTACATTCCGTGTAGAAGTTTAATCATTAACTCTTGGCTTTGCGTCTTATATTTGTCTACTTCTTCCGAAAATAGGCTTCACCTATAACTTTTTTTTTTTTTAAGTGTGTTCGAAACAAAATCGTAAGCGAATAGTTAATTTACAGTGAAGTAGCTTCGTGATTTCGGAATCGGTTGTATTTAGGCGACTCGTGTTGGATGTACGGATCCAACTTACAGTTGAATGATGACTCTCAAAATGTTTGTGTTCATGAATTGCCTCCACTGCTCGGCTTTATAAAATACAGTGGCCCGACTTAGCAAGATAAGCCAGAGCACAATATAAAAAGGAGATGTATTCTTACATTGACAGACCGGCGCAGATTCTCTGGAGGTGAATACTTTATCTGGGACTTTTAGATATCTATCTTATTTGCTGTAGACTGTTTTTCATTTTAATCCTTTTCGGAATATCGTAGATCGTGCCAGCGATCTTCAGTCCGGTGTATGAGGTTCATGTGTTATCAGGCGGCAGCTGCGCCAATGCACTATTAATATTTCTTTGAGTCGGGTCCTCTAGACTCAATTAGATCTCCTTTTGAGATAAGGCATTAGCACATTCGTTTCATTTATTACGTCTACGGCGGTTGATCTACTGATATGCTGGTGCTCAGCCAAGATGCCTCGCTGCTTTCCTCTTGGACGTCAGGTGACAGTTTGATGAGATTATTGTTCGGCTTGAACAATAATCAAAACTTTTGGCCGACGGTTAATACGTCCACCTACATGGAAACGTCACACATGTTTTCTGCATATTCACGGCCCATATTTTTACATTAATATGTTGGGAGTAGTTTGTGAGCCAGGTCACTTTCACCTGCTTTCTTGAGAAGAATTCTAGTGGCCGGCTGCTCTGATCGTTAGCTTTCCGTGGTTTGTTCGATCAACAGCAGGCGAATACCAGAGCAGTATCCTAACAAACGGGTTACGGATCTCGCGCAATTTTCCCTTCCTCTTCCTTGTCCTATCCTCATCCCTTGCTCACACACTTTTACACTAACTTGTACTACACTACCACACATGTCAGGAGACCGGTCGGAAGCTTAGAGCTTGTCCCGGGCTAGGCGGTACACCGCTGGCGGGAAATACCTGGTTGGGATAACCCCGCTAGCCAACGGTAGACCGGCATCGGATCTTGCCATTCAGTGGGGAAAAATTACAGCCAATCCCGTGTTGGGAAGCGTGGACTATACTTACGGACTAATGACCTTAGCTGATGACGCGCCCAGAATTACTAACAATCACTGAATCATATGGAGATCATTTTCTTTGTAAATTCATCTTAGAATGTGACGACTTCTCAGAGCCGCCCAAGCGATGTCTCTCTTCACTTCAAGTGAAGTCCGTCTTTATTTGTGTGTCGATGTGCCAAGTCCATCGCTAGAAACCATGTCACTCCGTCGAAGGTAGCGCTTCTGCCATTCATAGACGTTTCCTCTCGATCCGTGGTCCTGTCCGCTGCCCCTTTGGCCATTCCGACGCGTTCCAGCCGTTTGCCATCGCCGCAGCCGCCTCTGCCGCTGCGACGGCGGCGTCTCGGAAATAGCCCAGCAGCGTCGCAGAGGTAGGGGACCCTGCAGGCGGTGCCCCAGGGGTGGGCGGTGGGGGAGGGGATCTGCCTGTAAACAGATTGGTAACCGGAGCGGCGCGACACGAAAACAGCTGTTGCTATCGGTCGCGGCGACAAGAGACCCGCTCGCTGCGCCGGTGGCGGCGCTGGCGACGAGCGAAACGCCAGGTGCGTGTGTGTGCGTGCACACACACGTGCGTGTTGGTCGGGGGATGGTGTGTTGATCCGACGACGTGCAGATGGATTTAAATATGAAGGCGTTTCCGTCGCCTGGTGAGAGAATAGAGGATTTTCGTAAACGGTCAAAATTAAATGAGTACAAAAATGGTTGTTTTTTTTTTTAACTGAAACCTTATTGCTTGTGCCTTTGATACAGAGCTCGGGTGTATGCATTGCATAACGTATCTGAATAGAGAGGATCGTGGTTAGAAGGGAAATATGAAAACAGTTGAATGATTTTATATGATCTCTTATAGAGGTAATTATGGGTGGGAAAAACGAAAAGAATTGGTTAAAAGGCGTTTTGTCTCTGTGCGATTATTAGAACCATAACATCCTTGGTGTATGAATAATTATTAACGTCAGGCTTTAAATGGTTTTAGATTACGCAATGAGTTATGATGATAGGAGACACGTAGATTATTCTATTCTTGGAGGAGGTGAGAGATTTCCCTGTTCGAAAATCCCTTTATTGGTGTAATTAACTGTTTTGTGCCCTTGGAGTGTAATGCAGCGGGGGTGCGAAATCTCATGGGCTCTTTCTTTCTAAAATATCACGTTCCGTACAGCTCCCAAATTTAGGATTGGTAGTTTCCCTCTGAGCATACCAATCGGTACACGAGGCCGCCCACACATGTAACGTTCGCCAAAACCTCACTGGAAAAAAATGTGATATCCCATAGTGAAGTAACTAGAGAGATTACATTAAGGGACTTTGACAGTTTAACCACTGCTGACAATATATCTGCTGATTATGTTCATGCACTCATTTTGTCAATAGGTTAGTTTACAGTTGGCTCATCAGTAAAGGTAGCTTCATCACTATCTCTTCCAATGTCATCACCGTGCATGACATTCATGCGATTCCCGACCTGTCAAAGAGTAACTAGTCTAAACAAGTCTTAAAGTAACTTCTCTGCACAAGATAGTAGTGTAAAAATGAATATGGCGTGCTTACCATGCAAGAGAAGACCGCTCTTGGATGAACAGGAGTTGGATTATGAAATGAGCATTTAAGAGAATCGGTTGTTGCGCCAATGTCGGTGTGACGCGGGCCACACCGCAACACACCACCACGCCAATAATTGTTTTCGGTTGAACATTAAACTGATTGAAATATATTTTAGAATAAAATATTCTCTTTTTGCATCAACCTACTGTAAGGTCCGTGATTATTTGCCAGAATTATTTTTCTTAATTCGACATCTCCAGATGCAAAAAGAGAATAGTTCAATCTGTTCATCAACCTACTGTAAGGCCCGTGATTATTTGCCAGAATCCTTTTTCTTAATTCGACATCTCCAGATGAACAGATTGAACTATTCTCTTTTTGCATCAACCAATGGAAGGTCCGTGATTATTTGCCAGATTTATATTTCTTAATTTGAGATCTCCAAACAAGGTATTTAATTTTTTAGGTTTTTAATTGTTTTTCACAAAAGCGGCGCCACGAGGCCTGGGGAATGCTTCGCATCCGCGGGGGGCGCTGGCAGGCGGGGTCTTGTCTCGCGCGCGGCGAAGTGAACGTGGCCAAGGCCCCCGGTGCTTTGTGTGTTTTGGCGGGGCGGGGCAGGGCGGGGCCGCGGATGCCTTATTGCGATCTCCGCATCGGCCTACTTTCGCGCGCCGCGCAGTGCCCCCTAACGACGCGCTCTTTTTAAAAACAGAAAATTATGTGGCTTACCAACGTAAGTGGTGTGATCCATTTTTTTTTCAGATGAACATGAACAGATTGAAATATATTTTAGAATAAGATAGTATTATTTTCACTGCAAATGAAGATGCGACCAAGGGTCGCTCTATCTTGTCTCGTTTTGCGAATAATAATCTCGTAAAGAAATGCAGTTTAATTATTTTAAAATACGATACGTTGTGTTTAATAGCAATTAAGTACAACTCGGTGGCAGTAATTTAGAAGTAAATGAATATTTAATAATAATAATAATAATAATAATAATAATAATAATAATAATAATAATAATTAGTTAATATCACACACCACCGCACTACAGCACATACTGCGATACACAGCACTTCATGCTTTGCCCTTCATTTCTCTTCACTATTCTACGTTTCAACCCCCATTTACAATACTTCACTGAACTGCATGACACAACCTTTAACATACTATAAGTAAGCTTCTAAACTTTTTGGTGCCTACGACCTTTACGGACCATCACTCTCGTTTCGATATTTCATACACTGCTGGAGGGTGCACGTGGTGCACGCAGTGCGTGCCTCTTTCAGTTCCCAATTTTTCGCCGTGGGCCCACTGTGCGCCACGTCAATCTGCGGCCTCTGGCTGCGCCGCGCATCGCCAAACAAACGCCGGCGCCCGCCAGGCCTCGCCTCGCCTCGCGCGCGCCCCGCCACCCCCTCGGCGATTCGCCCCGGGCCGCGGATCGTATGTGAACCGTCACGTGAAATGTATGCGTTGCAGAATACTCTCGCGGAGATTCTACGCTGCATTGTGAATATATGTTGGTAACGACTTGAAATCGGCAGAATATCAGATTTTATGGCAGCCAAACAGATTTGGTAGATTCCGATTCAACCCTTGCGTGAATTAAAGCGAGGGAAAACTTTGAATATTTGATATTGAATTTTAAGAATGATTGTGAAAGAGTGGGCTCAGCATACGTGAGCTTGTTTCTTTGCATACCTTTGGGAGAGCACCGTATTCCAATTTTTTCGGCTTTGTTGATTTATGATTGGCGGCGTGCATAATGTCTACGATGAATGGTTTCCTTTCCTGTAGATTGCGTACTGACATTGGCGCATCGGAGAGGGGGGGTCCTGAAATTTCAGCTGTCCTCTCCCCGGAAGCCATTAAGACAAATTTAAACTAAAGTTTTTTACTCATTTTCTGTACTAACGAAAGTTATTCATGTCAATAGTTTAGTTGGATTGTTGTTTTTTTTCGGCCCAGAAGCTGCAAGCTCTGATGATGATCGCAACGCGATCGAAATGATCATAAGTTGATTAAAAGTATTGATACCAGACAATATCTTCAGTAATTTATCATGTCAATAGTTTAGTTTATGAATATGAACTATAGGTAAACAAATAAAAATACATTTCGTATTCACCATGAATGAAAAATTCTTTATTAAAAACATGAAATCGGCTGGTCAATATAACTGTAGCAATCCTCCCAGACAAAAGTTCTGGGGCGCCGGTCCGGATGTCCGAGATGGCTGGAGTGCCGTAGCGATCTCGGACCGAAGAATCGCGGGTTCGAGTCCCGCCTCGGGCATGGTTGTATTGTGTTCGTCCTTTCACACCCCTATCATCGTCATATCTTGTCATCCTCATAGTTACCTTACCGTTACACGCACTAGTGGTCGCTAATGACGTAGATGTAGTTGCGACCTTAAATAACAAAAATAAATAAATAAATAAATAAAAGAGTCGGCGCTGGATCTTATGTTCCATCGCGGGAGAAACGCTGTCACCTCACAGACATGGGGCGGAACTAGAAGTTATGTTAAGAGGGAACTAATCTAAGTTTGGAGACACAATTTTTTTTAATTGCACTTAAAAAAGTACGACTATATTCATAATAGGAAAGCTACCGTTAAACGCAATAGTGGTCGCTAATGCCTAGTAGTTGATGCGACCTTAAAATAAACGTTCTGGGTGCGCCTCCACATATTGCTATGCCGTTATTGTTGTTGTTAGCGATGTTATTAATGGCGTGTGTGCGTGCGTGTGTGTTGCAGCGGGGGCGTCGTCGTCGTGCAGCTCGCACCTGGAGTCGTGCGCCAAGGCGTTCCGCGAGGACGAGGCCGCGCTGGGCGCCGCCGACTCGCCGTGCGTGGCGCTGCTGCGCTACAACGAGTGCGTGCGCAAGACGGCGCGCCTCTGCCGCGGCGACCTCGTCTACCACAGCACCATCACCATCCTGCGCGGCAAGATCATCGCCAACAACTGCACGGGCGGCGGCCCGCCGCCCACGCGCCCCACGCCGCCGCCCGCGCTCGCCGCGCCCTCGCCGCCGCCGCTCAAGCAGTGCCGATACGAGGTGCGGCCCTTAGCTTCGCTTCTCTGCGTGAATTCTCTTTGGTTTCGTTTTTTTCTTTGCTCCGTCTTCCACTTCGCATCGCATTCCCACTTCTTCTTACCATCCTCCACGTTTCCGCCTTCTCGTCTTCTCCCTTCTCGATTTCCCCCTTCCAGTCGTCTACTCTTCTCTTGCTCCATGTTTTCCCCTTCGCATCGCCTTCCCACTTCTTCTTACCATCCTCCACGTTTCCGCCTTCTCTTCGCCTTCCGCCTTCTCGTCTTCCCCCCATCTCGATTTCCCCCTTCTAGTCGTCTACTCTTCTCTTGCTCCATGTTTTCCCCTTCGCATCGCCTTCCCACTTCTTCTTACCATCCTCTACGTTTCCCCCTTCTCTTCGCCTTCCCCCTTCTCGTCTTCCCCCCATCTCGATTTCCCCCTTCTAGTCGTCTACTCTTCTCTTGCTCCATGTTTTCCCCTTCGCATCGCCTTCCCACTTCTTCTTACCATCCTCCACGTTTCCCCCTTCTCTTCGCCTTCCGCCTTCTCGTCTTCTCCCTTCTCGATTTCCTTCTCTTCTCTACTCTTCTCTTGCGCCATCGCCTTCCCACTTCTTATCTTCCTCCACGTTTCCCCCTTCTACTCGTCTTCCGTCTTCTAATCTTCTGCCGTCTAATCGTCTTCTCCACTTTTTCATTCTCTGCTCCTCCTCGTTCTCCTTCTTTTCCTTGTCCTCTCCCTCCCCCTCTATGCCCTACTTACGTTCTTCATTCTTTTTTTACCTTCCTCATTCTTCTGTATCCATTCTTACACTGGATATATTAACACTATTTTTCCTATATGACCACAGTTTTTATAAATATTTAACAAAATTGTTTCAGAGTGGCCACTTTCCGGAAAGCCGGGATAATGAGTGAATTTCATTGTTCTGGAAAAGTCTGCGAAAAATCAGGGAATTTGTGGAAGAATAATTAGAAGTCAGAGAATTTTGAGACGGTTATAAAACTAGATAGTTTTCCTAAAAAGTAGTACAGCATTACGTTTTTCTCAATTTGTTTGTTGAAGTTACTTCATCACGGCGAAATCAGAAACTTGACAAATTAGTTTCACGCTTGCATTAATATTTTTTTAAAAAGTAAGAAATATGCTATTAATCTCATCAATAAAAAATTTTAAAAAATGCTCTGGAAATCCGAGAAAATTTTCTTCTGGTTAGTTTCAGGATATGGTCACCCTGACGTATGTTCATATTACTTCGACCATAACAGAAACCGAGTTCGATGTGAAACGATTCTGTAATAAAATGGTTATACATATAGCACATTGGGGAATCGAATTATCCAGGTGTCTTGTCACCAAGGCTCATTGTGTAGCTCTCTGCTGCTTAATTAGCTTTAGCAACAATGTAATCTGTGGCCGCACTCGCTCCGTCGCGTCTCAATTCTCAATTAGGGATCGGATAGCCCGTTCTATGCGCAGTCTCTATCGGTCCATACGCCACGGCCGGCCCGCGCGCACAATCCCGCTTGGGGTTCCGCCCCGGGACAATGCAGCTCGCAGACCTTGTGTGTGTGTGCGGCTGTTGAAAGCAGACACCTCATTTCCGCATTAGGTCCTTGTCGGTCCCTGCGTCTCTGAGCCGATGAGCTTGCTGCTCATTGTTTTGTTTTTCTTCCCTTTTGTTTCATATGCACAATGCCGTCTGTAGAATAATGCGGAAGCGGGTGACTTTTGTTTTTCTGGCTTCGGACTGTTCGATTCGTGATCGGGTAGCATGTTGAATTTTGAAAGAAGACGAAACGGTAATCAATTGGTCGTATCGAAGGCAGTTGATCTCAGTGGTACTTTTCTAAGCGTATATTCTTTTATACGTCTTTTTGCACATAGTATATATGCATTGTATTGAAAATTTATGCCTCGGATGTTAACATGAAACAAAACACATTTAAACATCGCAAAAAAATTAATAAACCGTTGTAGTTGCGAATTTCATGTAGAACAATATTAATATTAAATGCAATATTGTACTAGGCTGCAACCATCCAACGAGCTCTTCTATCTAAATTCTCAGATAAAATGGTTCCACAACTACTGTTCATTAAAAAGTATAATAATAAATTAGCGTGGTATCGATGTGATACGTCTTTTCACATAATGCGACTGTGGGGAACACAGAAAACACTAAGTTTAAATAGCGAACTGTGAAAGTCTAGAACAGGGGTGTCCAACTTGCAAGATTTCAAGAGCCACGGCTAAAACTTTAAATTTGGTTATGGACCATATTTTCATTACTCGAGCGATCTACACCTGACTTCGCCGTATTTTGGATCTCGGCAGTTTGCCGGCTGCTCTGAATTGGGGGGGGGGGTGCGATGAAAACGTGCGTGGTACCACGTGTTACGTATTGATACAACATGTAACGTATTCAAACATATTGGAATGATTTTAATTTCTGAATTACTAGAAAATAATCCTTAAACCTAAACTGAACCTATTTGTACATACGGGGGGGGGGGGGGGTAACCTCGGCAGAGCACATGCGTTAGGCACTCCAAGTTCTTGCTCGACATGAATGCGAGGCACATCCACTATTTACTAAAAGCCTTTCACGTACCACAGTAAATGGCACCGCGGGCCGCCATTTGGACAAGCCTGATCTAGTATATCCTAAGCCTGATCTAGTATAGTAAGCCTGTTTTACACGATAATTTTTGCATCCTTTTTTCATCATTTTTCTGTACAAAAGGTGTATGAAAAAAGGACGTTCGTTACTACGCGTTATGTTTCGGTACCGAAACTGGATAAAAGTCATTACAGTTTCACATGATCATTTCTGGTCTTCGTGCGTAATCGTGATGAAAATACTTCGTCTAGACGCCACAAAAAGCGCTGAAGATCAAACATTTGAACATCGCATCTATGGGAACAAATTAAGTTAGGTTATATTTGGACTGAGCTGGGAACGCGGAGACATTAGAACACAGTATATGATTTATTTCTCACTACATAATCCCATCACATTACAATTCAACACATCAAAACGCTCTCGAAACTTCAAAATGAACAAATCGCACCACACGCATGACAAACCAGAGAAAGTTCCGAAAAGTGACGCCAGGAGCGCTGTAGTCAAACTCGATGAAATCTGTACTAAAACATGCGTCATTTTTTGTTGTTGTACAAGTTACATTCAGTCTCTTCTGTCTCGTTTCTGTACCGGCGAAATATGATGAAAAAATGATCGCGTAAAACAGGCTTAAGACGTGGTGCCAACTCCAGAGCGCGCGCGGTGCTTGGCCGAATGTTGCGTGGCCCTTCGCAGAAGGCGCGAGCCGCGGCCACGGCGCCGGCCGCCGGGCGGCAGCGGCGGCTCTAAGCCGATTTGGCGCTCGCGCCGTGACTTGCAGATGCGCGGCGCCGCGCGGCCGGCTTACCGCCCCCGCCCCACCCCCCACCCCCAGTACCACTCGCTGTGCGCGCCGCGCTTTGTCCCGAAGGCTTCTTGCCCGCCCTACCGCTGCCCCCCCCTCACGTCTTTCCGCCCACCTTCAGCCCGTCTTGCGCGATAGCCCGCCCTAGTCTCACGTGCTCCGTCGCCCTCCCTCGTCCGTTCTTCTCATCCGCTAGCCTGGCCGTGCACATGGTCTTCCACCCGAAATTGCGACCGCTTGCGCTTTTCTCCGTCCCTCCCCTTCTTCACTGTCTGGCTCTTCGCCTATCCGTCCGCTCACCCGCTTCTCCGGCCATTCACCCACTTCTTCGTTTGCCCACCCGCTTCATGTCCACCTTTCTGCTTTTCCGTTCGCTCACCCGCTTCTCGTCCGCCCACCCTTTTCTTCGTCCGTCCGTCCATCCATCCAACCCTCCATCCATCCACCCACTCGTTTCTCCACCCTCTACCCCCTTTTTTAGTCCGTTCACACATCTGTCCGTCCATCCACCATATTTTCCGTCCGTTCACACATTTCTCCGTCCAACCGTCAGTTCGTCTGCTCGTCTCCGCAAGCCCTCGATTCGCCGTCCCTTCTTGCCATCCCTCTCGCCCACCTGCCAACCTCTCGCCTCTTCCGCCCATCCGTCTGCTCTCTCGCTCGCTCGCCTTCCCGCCGGCCCTCGCCCCATTTGCTGCGCCCTCTGCTCGTCCTCCCGAGCGCCGCTGCGGAAATGGCAGCGTGATTTCGCATCTTCTTTGCTTCTTTGTGACGGGAAGAAATTCAGTGGAAAGAGCTTTGGAAGTGACGACCGCCCGCCTTGTCGAATTTGTTCGTTTTCTCCAGGATCTAAAAGGTAAACCGAACTTGTTTACGACTTGTCGTGAGAGAGGAAATGCACCGGAAAGCTTTTTGTGTAGTGTCCCGAAGAAGAGAACAACTCGATCTTGTGAAGACTGATTTTATATTTCGTTTCACAAATAATTGCTTTTTAATGGCAATTCTGACAACCCAATAATAAACACTTTCCAGAACAAAATTGACAAATAAATCCAGGTACAACTTTGTAATGATCCTATGAAAGATTGTAGAATGGTTGCAATAATGTAAATTCAATGCCAGTATGCGGTTGTATCTGACTACCGGCAATCACGCATCTATTCCCTTGCGGAGTGTTAATTTCAAGTGTGTGTGTGTATATATATATAATATGTTCTAGTTTATCCGAGCTTATCAGTATTGGATGACTGGAGTTTTACATCAGTTGCAAGGTTGTGTTGCGTGCGGAGTGTGGGGCAGTAGAGGAATATTCGCGCGTAAAGCTCGTCTCGTCCTCTGCTGGCTGAGCGGTGCTCGCTGCAGTCGCCCATTGTTCTGTGAAGCGAAAATTCGTTTCCCGAACGCGCCGCTAGGGGTGCAAAAGCCCGGAATTTCCGGCGACGCGAAAGTTAAATACGCTCTCGCGTTTCATTTGCCTTTGTCGTCGATGTCCCAAAATGCCAATAGTAGTTCCCGACGGCTTATCGGAACGAGAGAAATTTCGACTACTGCAAATTTAACACGTTTCAAAGCCAGCGGTTGAAACAAAACGAAATGTAATACAGACATGTACTAGATAATGAATGGACTCTGCTCTTTCCACACAATACATGTTGGTTGGAGGGCTTTGTGCGAATTTACGTGGTAAAAAATGTTCCCATAACAATGAATTCATTATTTCAAAAAATTCGGAATAAATGTAAAAGGAATGGTGTGGGGAAAATGTTTCGTTTTTCTGCAACGCCACGAAATGGCCTAACTTCGACCAATCGAAAATAAGCTTTTCCTCTTCTTATTTACACATCAAACGTTTGAAATCCATATCAGCGGAAATGTATCTAATATTTCTGAATGGTTGGAAGTTCTGAATGGTTGGAAGCTTGAGTTATAGGAAGGTAGTTTTACAAGCGATTCTGACAAATTTTGAAACCATTCAAGAAATTGATTCTTCTAGAGAATCTTCTATCTACCTCTCTTCTTTATGTCATCCAACTGTGTACCTATCTAAATTCTGTATACTGTCTCTCTGTCTGTGTGTACCTGACTAATTTTTATGTCTTTTTCTGTGTTCTCTCTCTCTCTCTCTCCCTCTCTCTCTCTCTCTCTCTCTCTCTCCTTCTTTCCCTCTCCCCTTCTCCCTCCCTCCCTGTCTGCATCTGTCTGTGTGGACCTGCCTGACTTTTATCTATCTTTTTCTGCCTCTTTCTTTCTTTCTCTCTCTCTCTCTCTCTCTCTCTCTCTCTCTCTCTCTCTCTCTCTCTCACACACACACACACACACACACAAATATTCCACCTACAGTCCCCTGACGTCGCGTGTTGTGGTGGTTTCTGCGCAGGGCCGGCAGGAGTTCCGCCACTGCCTGCTGTTCGGCGACCCGCACCTCAAGACCTTCTTCAGCGAGTTCCAGACGTGCCGCGTGAAGGGCGCGTGGCCGCTCATTGACAACAACAATCTGGGCGTGCAGGTCACCAACGAGCAGGTGCGGCCCAACTCGCCCGCCACCGCCACCACCAAGGTGAGTCCCATTTTCCATTCTTTTTTTTTTCTTTTTTTTTTTTTTTTCGAAAGATAGGTGGCCACTTTCTGGGAATCTAGAAAAATCAGGGGAAATCAGAATTTCTAGAACTATCATTAGAAGTGAGTGAGGGGAAAATTCTAAGACGGCTATGAAACTAGAAATTATTTCTTAAAATAAATAATACAACGTTATTTTTGCTGAATTTATTTGTTTAGGAAATATTGTTTATGTGTGGCAAAATCAGGTCGAGTTAGTATCAGGCCTCTTTTATATGTATTCTTTTAGGTTGAAATTACAGCACCTCCCTGTAAAGCCGAAGCAATACGGGATGCATAGCATTAAAAAAAAAACTTTCAGTCTGGTATCGAAGTAGCTGAGACCGCAATGTAGTCTACTACATTGTAGCCGTGGCCACAAATTCAGCGAACTTTTGTTGGAGTAGTCAAATGGTTGAGTTTGCTGGCAAAAAAATATTATTCGATTTATTTCTGTAGTATGGCGTTATGTATACGAGGTGTAGCAATTGATATTGGTCCCGTTCCAGTGAAAAAGGTTTGAGAAAATTTTATTTTCAATAGAACATTACTTCTGATCATAACAAAATAAGTGTGATGGTTTTACGCATACCGAAATGCATCAGATCAACATGTGCTTTCAAAACACGTTAAAAAAATTGTCTCTTCTGAAGACGTTAAGCTACGGGATTTACTGAGGCGATAGAAGACATACGCACCAAGTAAGAGTATTGCGAAGCCATCCATGTGGTACGTAGGTTACCCCTTCTCCTGTGCGCGCAGGGGTACAATAGAGAAGGCAGTAATAAAGACAGAAAAAATATAAAAAGTTACAACTCCAAAACTCGAAATAAAGAAAAAAAGAACTAAAATAAAAAGGGGAAAGTCGGGACCTTTCGGCCCGGAGAGTTTGCACCTTCCGGCTCGCTTTCAGCCGCCTGCCCACGCTGCCCCGAGCAGAAACCCATCCGCGTCTCTGAATGGGTGGGCAGGAGGGGGGCGCTCTCGGGCGGTCACCGCTCGTTCACGCAGAGGGGCTGGGCTCGGCTCGGCTCGCGGGCGGGCGGGCGGACGGGCGGGCGCTCGTGTGTAAACACGCGACGCGTGTTTGCCGTGTGCGCTGCGCAGCGCGGGGCGGGGCGTGGCGGGGAGGGCCGGCGAGCGAGCCCGCGTGGCCCCGTCCCTGCCGGCTATTAGGCGGGCGCCGCGTGTTGACTCGCGGAGTCCACTCGTGACGGCCGCGCCGCGTCCATTGAGGCCGTCGCCCGCCCGCCCGCCCGCCCGCCCGCCCATTCACCCGTGCGCGCGTTCGCCTTTGCTTCGCGGAGCTCGCTGCTCGTTCGGTCATTCATTAGGTCTGTGGTTGGTTGTCGTTCATTAATTCGTTCGTTCGTTCGGTAGTTAGGTCGCTCTTTATTTCATGCTTGCGGTTGTTAGTTCGTATTTTCGGTTGTTGATCGTTCGATCGTACTTTTTCTTGTTAACTCATTCCTTGTTCCGTACTTTCGGTTCTTCGTTCGTTATTTCGTATTTTGGGTTGTAAAATCGGTCGTTCGTTATTTCACGTTATCGGTTGTAAAATCGTCCGTTCGTTATTTCGCAATTTCGATTGTAAAATCGTTCGTTCGTTATTTCGCATTATCGTTTAGAATATTGGTTCGTCATCACGTATTTTCGGTTCTTCATTCGTTCTCTATTTCGCTTTTTCGATTAGAATATTCATTCGTTATTTCGTATTTTGGGTTGTAAAATCGTTCGTTCGTTATTTCGCATCATCGTTTAGAATATTTGTTCGTTATTTTGCATTATTGTTTAGAATATTGGTTCGTTACCTCGTATTTTCGGTTGGTCGTTATTTCGCTTTTTCGATTAGAATATTCGTTCGTCATTTTTGGTCGCTTGCTGTATCGCTCACCTTGTGCGTGCATGAGCCCGTGCCCTTGCTGCCTACCGCCCGCGCCTACCGCAGGAATGTGTTGACTCTGTCCGAGAGAAGTGCACTCGTGGTCCGCGGGCGTGTATGGCGATAGCTGCACGAGACGCCACACGACGCCAGGCCGAGCTACTCGTTTAGGAACCGCCCTGGGTGCGGCGTGTGTGTGTACGCAGAGAAGCTCTTGGAAGATATTTTTTCCATTTTTAGACGGTCGCTAAGAAGTGTCGTTGCCGACATTTGACTCATTTGGAAAAGAAATCATTCTTGTGTATTCTGTTATTGAATCAGACGTACGAACAGTCGTTTTGTATAAAGAATGAAACACGTTCCAGATCCTTCTCAACATGTCAATGATTTTAGCAGCGTCATTCATTGAGCGATGGATATTAGAATTAAAACGGATCTAAAACTTATTATTTGCTCGAAAACGCTCTGTAACGTAATGCCGAAAGAATTTCTCTAGTTGTATGTCAATCTCATTCAAAGAAACGTTATCATTGAATTTAGAAAACAATAGGGATTCATCGATTTAATTTTTTGAAATAAATTCGTAGTCGCGGAATAGTTTTAAGTTGCCTCACTGTAATGAAGTAAGTGAACGCGAAAATGTTCTCGTGCAGTGTCGTGAAGCTGCGTTGATTACTCGCGTGTCTGGCGGGCGTCGTCTTTCGCCTGCTTCTCAATAACAACGGGGTCTCCGCCTGGCCTTTTGACGTCATGCGAATGGAGCTGTAATTGTCACCCGTTTCCGAAACGTGACTCATTCATCACAGTCGGATAGGCGCCGCTGCCCACTTCGCTGCGCAGCGCGGCGCGTGTTTTGATGGCCAGACTTGGGCGACGCTGCCATGGCAGGGGGCCACTAGGTTCGTTTCAGAGCTCGCTCGATGCGGCTGAATGCAATCGCTGCAAATGACATGTTCGAGCATCGAGACTTGCGTCTTTTGTGAAGTAATGGAAGGTGAAAGTCTGACAACGTTACATTCCACTGACAACTCATGACCAGTCCTTACCTACTTGTCTGTTCGGGAGACGCCGCCTTCTGCCTGGTGCCCTGAAGTATTTCGCCCTGAGGAAGGTCGCAGAATAGCGGCCGAAACGTTGGCACCTGTGCCAACGAGGAGAGGTAGGAGGCTGCGGTTCCCGGACAGTCAAGTAGTTAATGACTCCGACCGCGAAAGCTTACGCTTTCATGGTGACCAGCCCATTGTTCTAGTTTAGTTGTTTACTCTCTCTAGTAAATGTTCTTTTGGAATCTTTGAGTCTCGAATAGAAGTTCGTCAAACGTTCTTCCGACTCTCGATTTAATCTCTAGGATGTATTCCATGTGATGTGTCAAAGGGGCGTCACAACCTGGTACAATTTACAACAAAAAGGCAAATTAACGATAATTAATTTGATCAGAATACTTATTTTTTGTTATTTAAAGGCGAAAATGGTAATATTTACAATGTTCGATAATTTTGTATATGATAATTTCGATAATTCTATGTAGGCTGTGTGTTATTCCAGTGTTGATAATATGTTTCCGCTCTTGATATCTACACTAAAAATTCGCACAAATGTTGTGGTTCGCAAGCCTACGCTTAAACGTTGACCTCTGCCTATTACGTGTCCTTCGTAACGGTACTGTGCTGTGATGCGGTGTGCTCCGAATGCATTGAAGAATCTCCCTTAAACAGCGGAAGCGGAAATGATTTTCTGACGCGCTTGCTGGCCTCTGATGACCCCCCGTCCATTCATTTGCGATCGTGTGTATTCGGCAGACGTCACTGCCAGGCTGACACGTTCTCCGCCCAGTGCTATTTGGGTGGATGAACACAACTCAATTTGTTCCCCTGCCCGCGACTCATAAACTTGCGCGCCTGGTGTGCGAGCGTACGTCATTTACGGCACCGCGGCTACTGCCGTCGTGCCGCACGGGCCGAGTAGGATGGGCAAGACGCAGATATATATGTACCACGAGGCACGAATCTTCGCACAGCTGCGAAAGAGGAGTCTTTGGAGAAATACACCGGCCACTAACTACACACACCACACTAAATGCACACTACCACATGCCGAGAGACTTGTGGGGAGCTTAGAGGTTGTCCCGGCTGGGGCTGTATCCCGCTGGTTGGAGATACCTGGTTGGGGAAAACCCCGCAAGCGGACATAGCTCGGCACTGGATCACGCCAGCCAGCGAGGCGAGATCACTGCCACCTGCCACCCTCCGCTATAAAACATGCACTATACTTACGGAGCATTTTTTGCCGTTGCCGTCCCTGGATTCATGAAACAATTCAAATCTTCTACTTAAAGAAATGATCATTACATAAATTATTCTTAGATTGAGTGTCGATGTTTTGAGAATTGAAACGGTGATGAAGCGCGATCTCTTTGATTATCGGCGATTGTGGACTGACCGTTTGCCTGCGGCATGCCACTCTTTGAATTGTCTATCAAGGAATTCACATTTATATTCTCACATGCTTTCCGACAAGATCTATATCAATTCTTACAATATTCTGATTAGTGACAGTATCGTAACATCTTATTCGCACAGAAAAGAAATATCCCTAACCTCCAACTGCACTCATAGAAGACAATTCCGAGACATTTTTAGCTAGCGCTCGAGACATCTCGTTGGTTGACGAATACATTTTGCAGGGCGATATGGTTCTTGGCGGCGGTTAACTCTTTCAGAACCTATCGAAATAATCGTCCACTGGCCTGACCAGAGCCAGTTGAACCTTGTGATCGCCGCCTTATGGTCCACTGGCCTGAGAATGCAGCACACAATACCTTTTGAACGCCGACCCACAATCGTCCAACGGCCTGATCTGAGAAAACATTGATCGCCCACTGGCGTGAACAGGGCTTCCTAGACCTTGCGATTGCTGACCCATTATCTGGCCTGGACGGAGCGTGTACTAGGTCTTGCTGACGCTTACCCAATGGCCTGAGCAGAGCTATGTACTGTACCTTGTGATCTTCGAGCAACATTCGTTCACAGGTCTGACCGGAGTACTACACTAGGGCTTGCGATCGCCGACCCATAATTCCAGTTGCACAGTGCTGCGTGTGCCTGCGGCGCGGACTTAAGGGCTGCAGCGGTGGGCGTTCGCGTCGTCCTCACGCGCTTCCCGGTGACGCGCGCGCGCGCGCGCCGGCTGCGCGGGAGAGGCCGCGAGGGAGGGACGAGGGGAGGGGGGCGGGGCTTGCGCGTGTGTCGCATGCTCAGAGGCGCGCCGGCTCGCTCTGTATGCGCGCTCCGACGCGTCGGCGGCAAGCGGCATGGCGGCAACACCTGCGAGCGGACACCTGGATGGGGCCCGTCGATGCACCTGCCGCCCCGCCCCCGCCCCCGCCCCCGCCCCTGCCCCGTCCCTGGACTCGCCCGATTCGCTTCGGCCGCGGTGGTGACGGCAGGCCAATACCCACGCCTTCGTTCTGCCAATGTTCTTTGTAACGCCTGTTCTGACATCTAGCGTCAAATGAATTGATTTCCAAAGTGACGTATCTCCATGAAACGTTCTACTAAGGTCGATAGTCCCGTAAGTATAGTTCATGTTTTAATGCGGGCGGTGTCGGTGATCTTCGTCCGCTGAATGGCGAGATCCGACGCAGACTTACGTCGGCTTGCGGAAACTGTCCTCAACCAGGTATCTCCCATCAGTGAGATACCGACACAGCCGGTACAAGCTCTATGCTCTCGGATGATCTCCTCCTTACCTATCTAGCTAGTGTTCGATAATCCTGCCAGCGTTGGGACTCAAATCCTCAGATCATCCGGTCAGAGGTACTGCAGCGACATTGGTAGATGCTTTGAGCCACTTAAGCCAGTATATTGTTTCACATTCCGCATTGTAATTCAAAATGTTTTTGGTAAGCTGGATAAGTAAGATCAAATTGTTTTCGCTTACCGTTGAAGTTAGATGAAACCCATTTTTGTTAACAAGAAGAACCGTCGTAGGACCTAGTGATTTGAAATACTAGTAGGCCACAATGGAGCAGGAAATACATCACTTCGGAAATTGTCTTCGAATACGGTGCTCTTCGTTTATTCCGTTTATTATTCCATATCCGCGAGGATATTCCACGCTTTACAAAACCGTGAGAAATTTTTTACACTGACATTCAGTGTCTGTGTGTACTCTCACATGCGGTGTACAGGAAGCAGGTTGCACAACATTTTGATGTACGTTTGATGTTAAGGAGTTGATCACGAAAAAACGTCCAATCTGGTTTTGCGAATAGTTATAATATCAGCACGTATAATTACTTGTTGCCTGAATAAAAGGAATACCAATAAGAAATGAGTAGATCGTAAAGCTGTAAACCAGCAACCTGATCGAAAGAAAGGAATGCCTCAATAGAAATTACTTCGATACTATTTACATTTGACTGTATAGTACGTCACTTTTAAGAACACCCTTGAAATCCAATTAATTTATCTAATGGAAAGCAGCATTTCCCCGTTTCGTGTTACGTCCAGAACGTGCTCCTCTCGCCCATGTGGAGCCGCGGGCCGAGGAAACTGACAGTTGCGTGCGGTGGTTTCGGGCAACCTTGTAAACGGTTTGGAGAGGAGGTCCATCCATCTGTCTGTAAACGACCTTGGGATGTGGCACACTGGAAATTAATTGTGTTAATTCGTTTCGTGTCAGACTTCTCGACAGGTCCACGAAGTCAAATAACGTTCTCGTTCGCAATTTACCTCGCTTCTGATTATTCTGAAAATGGGTTTCCCCCTCAAAGTTCGTGTATTTACATCCCCAGGAGAAAAAATATAATCATAAAACCGTGGCGTGCTTATTTGTTCAAAAAAGAAAGACTACATCCGACGGCACGAACTATGCACCCGACCGTACGAAAAAAACACGTAATTTTATCCGTTTTATTTTACGACACCCGATGCTAGCTTCTTTCTTTATTCTTTTGTACGCGTGCAATCAACAACTTTGCCACTTTTTATTGCACATTTGCAAATTCAGATGGGTTAATTTATACAAAACATTGTGGACTGTGATAGACAATAATATCGTTATTTTTGTTCCGGTAATAGTAGGTGTGGTTTACATTCACACGTTGTGAATTAAATTAGTGATGTGCGCGTGGTTTGCGAATGGTGAAATGATACGAATCTGGGGCTGAAATTAGCTTTTCCGCCCTGCCCAGAAGGATATTGAATCGCATGTTCGCCGGCCAAGCGTTAATACGCATTATTACGTTTTGTATTAGTACTAGTAGATGCGTTTGCATTAACGGATTGGGAAATGAAGAGTCAAGATACGAATCGTGTAATGACGTGCGCATTCAGATTGCCTTTTGTAATCTCCCGCTTCATCACGTTTCCGTGAAAACTATGACTTGTTGGGAACGCGCCGAAAAGAAACACTAGTAATTTGTTTTTTGTACGTGTTAATGACGGCGGGGGAAAACGATCATATCTGGTTTTACTGGAACTAACAGAAAACATTAGCAAAAAATGTTCACATATTTGAGCGTGACTATTCAGACTAAACACTGCCTCTCAATCGACATTTCACAATTGTAGAGAATGACGTCAAGTTTTATGTTCATAACTCAATAGTTTTGTGATTTTTTAAAATAAATTTTAGGTAACTGTCTTAGATGTTTCTTACTGAGAACTATCTTTGCGTTTATAATTTTCAGATTTAAATTATAAGTTTCTAGAGTTCGGTTTTAAAGTAAAATTTCATTCATGAAAATTAATTGATGTGGGCCCATTATTAGCGTTTACTATTTTTGGATAAGTGGTGTGTAACGTTCATAGATTGTTCGAATTGGTCTATATCTTTATACGGGACTCGTAATATGTCACAAAATTGATAATACCGTGTTGCCGTTATTGGTTGGCGTCGACACAAAAGATACCTCATTAAATTGTGTTATATTTATGACCGTCTGTTAAATTTATTGGATTAAGTATCTATTGATTAAAGACAGTCAATTTCAAATTAACGTTTTATGGTTTGGTACTACGTTTCACAGATAACCCAATTTGTCAAGGCGTATAATCTGTTATTGCCAACATGACAAGGGTTTAGTCAAGTGTAAAATATTGTTTTTATTTAGTGATACATCTTGAGAAGCAGACAAATCCGTCTGTGAAACGTGACAAGCATTATAATATTAATTTGAAATTGACAGTCTTTAATCAATAGATACTTAATCACACACACACACACACACACACACACACACACACACATATATATATATATATATATATATATATATATATATATATAATGACGTCGCATGCCGGTGGCCGGGCGTTCAGGTCGCCAACCTCGTGGGCCGCTGCCCGCGCTGCGCCGCGTCGCGCGTCTTTTCGTCGCCCCTTCCCCCTCCCCGCCGCGCGTGTCGCAGAGGGCGGGGCGCGCTTATCTGTCGGCGGCTTCGCGGCGCGCGCCCGGGGCTGGAGCGGGGCGGGGCGGGTATTTCGGAGCGCGCACCACGCGGGGTTGCTAACCCCGCCGGGCCGTCGCCGCCGCCGTTGCTGCTGCGTCCGGCCAGCTGAGACAACACGCCCGAGCTGCCAGCACGGCGGCGGCGGCGGCGGCACATGTGACAGGAAGGCCGGAAGAGCGGGGTGGCTAGGCGGTGCCCGTGCCCACACCCGCGCCCGTGTATTCTTAGCTCTCCACGTGTGCGCGGGGCGCGGCGCTTCGGGGCGGGTGGGCGGGCGAGTGGGTGGAGCGGACGAGGCATGGAGGCGCGGCGCTGCCCGCCCGCCCGCCCGCCCGCGCGTGTTTGACCGGAGACAAAACAAACACGGCGCCGAGTCGGTGGCGGGGTCTCCCCGGAGCGGCGGTGCGCGTGGGCGTGTGTGCCGCGGCGCCGCACCCGCATCCGCACTCGTACTCGTGGTTACGATTCTTCTCTCCGTGCGCCCAGGAAACGCAGGATCTCTTTGCGTTTCTTGAGAGTTTCTGGTTTCGAAATCCCCCGAACACGAGTCTGAGAACAGAGGCCGTAATTATTGCAATATTTTGGAAAAGAGAACATAATAAGAGAACTGCTTGCATACTAGGTTAAAAACTTGTGTACATGTAGTGAAAATTGAATATATATATATATATATATATATATATATATATATATATATATATTCTGCATTTTTGCGTTTTAGTTCCGATTAAGACGGTTTTCATTGACGCCAGGAGATTGGTGACAGGATTATCCTTTAAAATATCACAATTTGATAATAGTTCTTCAGTGTCATTGGGAAACTGGTGTGAGATTAAATATTGAAAATCTCACAATTTGATAATAAAGCTGAAAACTACATCATGATATTCAGAAGTTGATGGGCTTGTTGAACAGTATTGTTTACATTTGGAATACCGAATGATTGATATGGAGCGATTAGCACAACGAAAATGTTTGGTGTCTCGCTGTTGCGTGCCGCTTATGTAATGAATTCACACCGCTGATGAAAATTGAAATTCATGCATTTTAATTGAAAGAAATAACCTATGATTTGGCTCTTCATTATCATTTGTTTTAAACTGTGGATATCAGTGATGAATGTGTCAAGTTAGCGTGTGAACGGGATCTTTCTTAAAAAAACTACCGCAGCTCCTTATTTGCATCGCCAAGTCATTTTGGGTCTTAATACTGGACATAATAGCTCCCGGAAACCAAGATATTCTGCCTCGGCATAACTGTTGTAGTGTACGTCTACTTCTTTAGTCTTATTGAAGTAGCTTATCGATTAAACTATAAAAAAGTAATTAATATTCTGAAGTCTCATTGGAAACTGATTTGTTCGTAAAATCTGTAACACATTCTTCAGTTTAAAAAAGTCTCGATATTAGTTGTCTTTTTTTATGTTGATTCTGGCGACGAAACGACTCTTTGTTTGCTTTCTTCTGTAATCAGTTTCAAATGCAGTATGCAAGCAAGCATCTCATCCCTAGTTACCTGTGTATCGATTAGGCCAGCGCAATGGATATCCGCAGTGGCGGGGCGGGGCGGGGCGGCGGGGAGCGGGCATCGGCTCGGGCCCAAAGGGCGGGCGGGGCGTATTTTTAGCCGCGCGCTGCAGAAACGGCTTCCGGTGACACGGCCGCGCGGCGGAGACGGAGGCGGCGGCGACGACGATGGCGGCGGGTCGCGCCACACGAACACGGCACGGACGATTCGATTCAGTCGGTTTAGTAATCACTCGGCCTACGGGAGGGTTCTTGCCGTCGACTAATGAACTTGGGTGCGCGTGCGTCCTTACTGAACGTTCGTAACCGAGTCCCCTTTCTTTCTTTCTTTCTTTCTTTCTTTCTTTCTTTCTTTCTTTCTTTCTTTCTTTCTTTCTTTCATTCATTCATTCATTCATTCATTCATTCATTCATTCATTCATTCTTCGTTTCCTTCCCTGTCTTCCTTATTCTTCTCCTCCTCCTCCTTCTCTTTCTCCTTGTTCTCCTCCTCTTCCGTCTCTTATTCTCTTCCTATTTACTTTCCACCACTTCCTTCTTGTCTTCCTTGTTAATCTCTTCCTTATTCCCTTGAATAAAATGAGTTTGAAAAAACAAAATAAAGAAAATTAATATGGCTTAATTTACTCGTAAGTTCAAGTCAGTGTTAACATTAAGTAGATAAGTGTTCGTATTACTTGATGGTAACGCACACTCTACTTGTGCTTTCAGAGTTAGCAGGCCTAACGTAGGTACTGGCGAAGCGGTTGTCATTTCGGAAGATGTCCTATGTTGCACGGTCTGTCAGTTAAATTAGTAGATTTCTGATGCCAGATAAGCGGCGCTCGAGTTTGAGATCGTGCAGGGTTAAGCGAACGGCTCTGAATGTAACCCATTCCAGCTCTGCTCTTCTGCCGAGCGCGCAGTTGAAATTCGCTTCTGCTTATCGAGCGAGCTTGATTTTCTGAGAGGAGAACTTTTTGGGGGACTCTTTATACTTGGAATAGTAATGAACTTCCAACAACAATATTACCAACAACAACAACAATAATAATAATAATAATAATAATAATAATAATAATAATGCACAATAATTGTGAGCTATATTTTCCGAAAATTCACTTCCAAATTTTTGTTGTTTTTTTTTTTTTTTTTTTTTTTTTTCAGTGTGTTTAATGATATTCACTGTATTTAATGATCGAATATTTCGTATTTTGTTCGGTGGTGTACCAGTGATGAATTGTCTCCCCTCCACGACGTTGGTTGCAAATTTGTGAGCATATTCACGTGCAGCAGTTCCGTCGGAATTTACGGAATTCTAGCACGTCCCGAATATTTCCACGGCCGCGCGTGGGCAATTTTCCATTCGATTTGTCGGCGGAGGAAGCCTGGCCTTCGATTGCCGGGCGCACCCCCAGCCCTCGAGTGCCGGTGGTCGGCGGTTCTCGCGGGGCCGTCCATCGAGCTATCGATTAGCGATTACGACTGCGGGGCGGCGGCGGCGCATCGATTCCTCGTTTGCGGACCGTCGCCGCCGCCCGCGCTCCTCCGTGGCGTCGGTGAGGCGGCCGCCGGCTCGCTCCCCGCCCCGCCCCGCCCCGCCCCGCCCCGCCCCGCCCCGCGACGCCCCGTCCCACCGCCGCCGCGCCTGTGCTTTGTATGTAAATATTGTTCCGCCGAGCCCAGAGCTCCGAGTGGCGGAGAGAACAGCGTCGTTGGACCTCCTGTTGCAGAGAGCACTGCGCTTTCGCCAGAATGGCGCCTTCCCCCTCCCCGCCTTCCTCGCCTACCGTTTCCCCTTCCCGTCGCCTCCACACCACGCTTCTCCCTATTCCCTCCCTTCTCCGTTTACACTAATCTATCTTGCATATTCTCTGCATTCCTCTTTTCTTACTCGTGCCTCTTTCGCTTTTGTTCCATTTGTCACCTCCATTCTCCTGTCTCCATGCGTTTCTTCTCTCATTACCCTCCATTCTACCTCGTCTAGCCTTTCGTCTTCTATTCTCCTCTCTTGTTTTTGTCCCTGCCTCTTTCTCTCCTCCCATTTGCCTTTCTCTCCTATCCCTCCTTTCCCCCATCATCTCTTCACCTCGCGCAGCTGTCTTTTTGCGAGGAATTTGCTCGCCACCTATCCTTTTTTTCGTTCATAACACAAAGGTCTTTGTATCCATCAACTGTCTGCTCAGATGCATTGAATACAGAGGCACATTGAACTGATTCCACGAAGAATACATTTGTCGGCGAAACCTATCTCGTGCAGTTATACTGTAATTCTCACGACTGAAACGTCAATACTTCATCCATACGTATCCAACAACTGGGTACGCTCTGGTTGAATAATAGTTACGTTTAACTGATTTCACCGTGAATATATTTAGCGAAAACTAAATAATGTTACGGAACAATTTATATCTTCTTGCCTGAAACTTCAATAAAAAGATAATTCAATTTGGTCTCTTCGCTGAACTACGAGTGCAGTGGCCAATTTTGTCACTCATACATTCTAAAAGGGATATAAAATGTATGAAGTAATATTGTACAAAACTGTAGTCATTTATTTACTTCAACTTTTCTCTATTTTGACACGCTTGCAGTCAGGAGCATTTACCTTTATATAAAAGACCATACATTTTCAGATTTGCACCAAATGCGGTTACACTTTAGGGGCTATAAAATCGGGGTGAATTGTGGAACGTGTTTTAAAGGCTCCCGCATTTTCGTTAGCCAGACAATATTTCCAGGGATTTGAGTGTGTTTGTTTGAGCATTTACTCTAAGCTGTCGCGGCCAGTTGTTCCCTGCACCGTGTGATTTCCCCGGAGTCCGACACTGTGTGTGGTGGCCGTCGGCGGCGAGTTAGGCCTTCATATCCGCCGGCCGCGTTGAATAGCGCGGCCTTCGGCTGATCGCCCGCCGACAGATTGTCATCTGCGCTCTGACAAATGAGGTATTACCGTGCGGTGACGTGGATGCAACCGCGCTCCCGCGTCCGTGAAATTGTGTGTGGCGGCTGTGCAGCGTGTGGGATATGTGGTAGCGGGATATTAGGTGAGCGTTTTTTCGTACGTCGTTTTTCGTAAGTAGCCACAATGTTCCCCTAGGTTTATTTCTTGTAGACGTGATACTTAATTTAACTGGCCTATTAATCCGCCCACCTGTTTCATTAATTATTTCCACTATCGCCGTACCTGTACATCGTAGTCTTCCTCCTCAAAGATTGTACTTGAGATATATCTTCAGTTAATCTAACAACAGAAGTCGAAGAGTCGTGTTTTTTTTTACTTTTTTTACTATTATACTTTCCAAAAGTTAATAAACTAGAAAGAATTTTTAATCAAGAAACAGTTATTCTGTGCAATGCTTCCATTCCTGAGATGTGGATAATAGTAATCAGCCTTATCTTTCAGGCAAAAAACTTCAGATAACGTGAGACACTCACGGTGTCCCACAAGTTCATAATAACGGCCCACAAATTCACATCGAGCGGATGGGATTTTCAGCCCCACGTGGAGGGGCGACAGGAGTGCCCCGCCCCGCCTGCCATAAACAAGGGGCTCCGGGCCATTTTTATGCCCATGCGCACTCCCAACGCGGAAACGCAGAGCAGCGGTGCAAAAACACGCGTGCGTACGCACTACGGGGGGAAAGGCATCGACGAGGAAAGCGGGGGGTGGGGGCTTCAATTAACGCCCGGCGGGCGCGTGGAGGGCGGGGGCGGGGCGGCCGGTGAATAAATGATAAGGCGGGCGGGCAGACGGGCAGGCCGGTCGACAGGCACCGCGCGCATAAACCGAGCTTATGGCTAATTCATCCGCGCGTCCGGGGACCCATATTGTATGGTAATGGGATTAAAGCGTTTGGGGCGGGGCGGGGCGGGGGAGGCCCGGGAGGAGCGTTGCGCAGGGGACCGCAGGCCGCGCCACCCCGCGCGCTTCGCGTGACAGCCTGCAGGCGCGCGGCTGCGCTCAGCTGGAGCTGGGCGTCTCCGGGGCCCTGAGGAGGAAAGTGCGCCGGCGGCAGGGGCGGTGGAATGCCTGTGGGGGACCAACTTCTTCAATTGCTTGCTAATGGTGTCCATTACCTGCGATTTTTTTAAATTTATTTATTTATTTTGGTGGCATGGTGTTTTGCCCCCCCTCCCCCCCCCCCCCTCTTCCAAACCGATGACACGTATTTGCAGATAATTTGCAGAGGAAAGATGGCCGAGGCCCTTTTGTTAAGACTGTGCTCCGGCATTCGCCTGGTGTTGATGGGAGAAATCATCAAAAACAACCAATCGGAGCAGCCGACCGCCATTGTTTTCCAGACAGCGTCTGAATTCGTCTCGCTCGTATCGAAACTCTGCCTCCGTTTAAACTTAAACTCTACGGCCTCCCGGTCATAGATGTTGCCACTGAGCTATCGCATCCTGTAATTTACCTCAAGAAATAATAAGTACACAAACGTAATTTCAAGTGTAATGAATTTTTTCGTAGTATTTCAAAGTTTTAAATATTGTATGCAAGAAATGGTATATTTATTAATGTAGAGGAAAATAGCCATAATACAGTAAAATTGTATATGATGTACAGTAACCAAACTGTAATGTTTATTATTTTGAGTAGTATATGTATCTGAATCACAAAAATATTGTGCGTCCGTACAATAATGGCATGTCACGTCACTTAATATAGACATTCGAATGTCATTATTTAGTGAACTAAATGGTGGATAATTCATTTCTCTAACACCCGTGAATCTATTATCACCGTTTACCACACTAATTTACGTTCAGTCTATGAATATTAATTTGCGGTTGTTTGGAAGCAAAGTTGGGTTTTGGAGCTAATTAAAACAATTTATTTTGCGGTGACTACTCAATATGATGATAGATTGTACTTGCTGAAATACGTGCGTGTTACATTACGAAGTCCTCGAGATATTTAAAAAAAACATTGGCTTTTGCAATGTGCATATGATTTATCGTTATAATTTAACAGAACCGAAACATGCAATCCTAGCCTGTCTTCATGGCTTTAATTAATCGAAACCATTCATGGAGTTTTTATAAGATAGAAAACAAGTTATGTTAATATGTTAAGAAAAAAAAAGCTTTTACAAATATAAACAAGTCGGCGCTGAATCTCATGTTCCATCGCGGGAGAAACACTGCCACCTTACAGACAAGGGGCGGAACTAGAAGTTATTTTAAGAGGGAAGTAATCTAAGTTCGGAGACAATTTTTTTTAACTGCACTTGAATAAAAAAGTACGACTATATTCATAATTGAAAAGCTGCTTTGGATATGATCAGCTCTGTGTGTATTAATTATTTTGAATAAATGGAGGAAAATCACAAAACATGTCTGCCACTTTCCCCGGGCTATAACATATACTGCACGTAAGGGACTAAATACCTTAGCAGTTGGCACACCCGGAACCAATCAACTCAGAAATTTATTGTGAATACTAAACTCACTGAAGTGCGCCTGACTGGGAGGTCTAGGATTCGATTCCCGAAGGTGATGAATTTTCGCTATTAGCTCGATAGCTATATCGAATTCAGCCACTGTCTGGAGGCTAATTTTAGCGGCCTGTAGCTCTGATCGGTGATATTCCGTGGGTTCTGCGAAACACCAGGCGATTACCGAAGCAGTACTCTTAACAAGTGGACTACGGACCACGCCCTCTTTCCTTCCTTTTCCTTGTCCCATCCTCACCCCCGTACTTACACCTACATGCACTACACTTGTGGGGAGACCAGTACAGAGGTCGAGCTTGTCCAGGCTGGAGCAGTGCCACGCAGGTGTGAGACGCCTAGGGGGGGAAACCCGCGAAAGCCGACATAGGTTGGTGCCTTACCTCGCCATCCAGCAAGAGGGGCGCATACCGTCACCTCCCGTGATAAAAACATGCACTACACTTTCGGGACCAATGACCATATCAGTCGACGCGCCCTGAAACTCGAAATAATCAATCCATCAATCTGAATACTGACCCGTTAATTCCACGCAACATTAATTTGATTTCGAGGTTTTGCGTGCGGCGTTTGTATTGCGTGGTGCGGTCGCGCGTCGCCCTGCGCCTCCGCTAAGAGGAGGAGACGAAGGAGGAGGAGGAGAGGTTGCCAGGGCTGGCGCGCGGCGCGGCGCGGCGCGGCTGACAATGCGCAGCCGGCGGCGGGCAGGGGTCGACGGTCCTTTGGGGCGGTCAGGCGGAACGGGAGTACTCGGCGCAGAATGCAGAATGCCTTCGCGAAGCACTTCCGCCGCGGACCGTTCCAAGAGCTCGCCGCCGCCGCCTCCTCCGCGCCTGCCAATTCGCTGCCCCCCGACCCGGCCGCCGCCGCCGCCGCCTTGCTGAATATTTCATAGGCGTCCGCAGCAGGAGGCCCTTGCCAAACATCAATCGCTCTTGGCTACGAATTGCTCCTTGCGTTTGCGATTACCCTGCACTCCCGAGGTTCGAAGTGTAGCGCCACCTTAGCGGTCGCCGCTATGAAATATCGTTGCATTTCAAAAGCCCCGCCAGACAGCATAGCGAAATTGAGGACAATTGGTAACCGTTGAAGGCATTTAGGAGATTTTAGAGTAAATTAATATTTGTTTTTGATAAATTAGTGGTTCTCAACTCGCAATATCGCAGAGCGCAAACTCTCCTGACAACTTGTGGAATTGCCGGCGTCTATTGGCCCATACAATTGTGGAATTGGCAGCGCAAAGAAAAGTGCTACTCCGCCTCTAGAGACATGGAGGCGAAGCGCGCCTCGCGGACAAAATTGAAACCCGTCGAGGGAAGAAAATATTTGTTGAACGCCAAAAAGTGGTGTTGGGCTGTCGATCAAGTGTGATCTGGGTTTGAAGTACGGTCAAACTGTCATTGCTCATGAGAATTTTTTTTTTTTATATTAACAGTTTTACTCAGTTTGAATCGAGTCGCAATGCTTGTCCAAATTTAATTTAATTAATATTTTGCAAATTTAAATTCACTAAGAGCTTTGGACGTACACACTTACTTTTCATGTTAGTCATGTTTTGAGAGAATTGAAAGTTTCAGTGCTCTCTTCAATCTTTTTCATTACTTTTACAAATAACAAAAATCTGGTAGAGCATAGAAGACGACAGTTCCACTCTCTGCAGTTGTGATGCTGACTAGTAACCAACTTAGAGCTCTTCCTGAATATCATTTGATCGAAGGACCCATCGTCTTAATTACTTTCCGTACGGTAGAAATTATAAGAAAGTCGTGGTGCCCGGTAGAGATTGATAAAAATAAGTCTTGATAATACAAAATATATATTCGGATTTATAATACCACTGTGACGCCACTGATGCATTTCAAAATAACAGCAATTGATTGAAATAATCAATGAGGATGATACGCTTCAGTTCAGGGACGAAATATCGGAATACAGCACTGAACACTCCAAAGTCTTTTGGGCACCGGCAAAAAGTGGCTCAGAATATCGACTGACGTCACTGCAGTGTCTCTGACCGGAAGATCCTGAGGTTTGAGCCCCAACGGTGACAGGGGTTTCGACACTAGCTTGTCAGCTAGGTCGAGTTCAACCTCTGTCTGGAGGAGAATTCTAGCGGCCGGCTGCTCTGATCGGTGGTTTCTCCGATCAATCCAACGCGAATGCCAGAGCAGTATCTTGACAAACGGGCCACGGGACCACTTGCGATCTTTCCTTCTTCCTTGACCTATCCCCACCACCTACACACACTCACACTCAAATGCACTACGTTATGTCGGGATGCCAGTGTGAGCTTCGAGCTTGTCCCGGCCGGGGCGGTGGCACGCTGATGTAAGATACTTCGTTGGGGTGGGGGATCCCTGCACATCGACTGAGGTCGGTGCCGTATCTCGCCAGGCAGCGGGGCAAGATCACCGCCACCTCCTGCACGATAAAAAAAATCATGATCTACACTTACGGGACTTCTGAACACATCAGTTGAAAACACGAAACAATCAATGAATTAATTAACCATAGCCTTAGGAGCTATGCCCGCGAAATTCATTCTGCGTATGCTAATACGAGAGCAGTGTCTCTCACTCGAAACTCGACTATAGACGTGTCGCCGTGGCGCCCTCGCGTGTTTACAAACAGTTCCCTGCCGCGTCGCGATGCCTGTACGTGCGGGCACTCCCGCGCCGGGAGCAGCTGATCGAGGGCGGTGGAGGTGGCGGGGGGAGGCAGTGGGCGAGCGCGGTTGCTTCTCCATCTCGAATTGTAATGAAGCGAACCTTGTTTAGCCCCTGGCCGGGCGGGCGGGCCAAGCGGCGTTGCCAACGCGCGGGACGCACGCGCCGATAAGGCCCCGCGCCGCGCGCTGGCGGAACCCGGGATGGCAACGCCGGACCAAGGCGTGAGAATAAGGGCCAATGAGTAGCCAATGAGAAAATGTTTTTAAAAAAATATTTTTTTTGGTGATTTTTTAAAAAAAAAAAATTCATTGCGCTGTGATAAAAGAAATGTGTAGTCGGTGGATCGTGGCAATACGAGTGTGTGGTTCAGGTGCTGAAAGTGGCTGAAGTTCACAATTAGGAAGTATCAATTTGAAGTATTTTGTAGCCTATTTGCGCACTATTATAACAGAATAATGTTGTAACAACCCAGCAGAGCCCAGAATGGATGATAAGGCTGATGAATGGATGCAAAAAATATCGCGATCTTCGGATAAAGCAGGAAAGACTTGAAATAAATGGTCACGGTTGACCCAAGTGTAATTTGGGCTCTAGGGATCCAGAGACCAGACAAAACCTTTTAGCTTCCTCAGCTTTCACGCGGGTCTAACAATCCATTTATAAAGATTACATTGCAAGGCACCGCTCACATCCTGCGTAAGTTTATTTGGGTTTCCTGCGTCCTTTTGTGGGTCCCAAATTCAGAGAAGTAACTGGTATAACAGCTGAATGCCTTTAATAATAATAATAATAATAATAATAATAATAATAACAATAATAATAATAATTTGATGGCAATTTTATTATTATTATTATTATTATTATTATTATTATTATTATTATTATTATTATGCATCGCGAATCGCGTGAAGGCCATCATGGGGCCACCGCAATACGTGCATCCCACCAGGTCTCAGTGTTGAATATATCGCGGTAGGTTGCACGTTACTTTTTCTTGGAGGATCAGCATTTCAACTCTGATTCAATTTTTACACCCCAGGGTAGTTACCCTCGGAGATGCGGTGAATTTGTGATGATGATGATGATGATGATGATGATGATGAATGATTGATGAAGTAGACTGACACAAACATTCAGATACACACAACACTACCACGCTCGAGGTGGGACTCGAACTCGAGATCATTTCATACGAGACTGCTAGTGCACTACTTCCTTAGCGATCTCGGCCATCGGTTCGGCATTATAATAATAATAATAATAATAATAACTATTATTATTATCGCTAAAGAAGATGCTTCACGTATTCTCAAGCCACCAGTCGAATATGGCCGGAGGAAGACGTGCGGACGCTGTGCTCTGTCCGCGCCCCAGTCCGCCGTTGTTGCTCGGCGGGCGAGGTGCTCGCGCAGGCGGGGGCGTGTGGGCGGGCGGGCGGGCGCGCCGGCCGCCGACCTCAGGCCGAAGGACGCCCCGCCGCCGCCGCCGCCGCCGCCACCGCCCACACGCTTGCCCGCGAGAGCAGAGCGGCCCCGACGCGCAGGTGGGGGGGGGGGGGAGATGCGCGCGGTGTTGAATGGTTCGCCTTTGGCGCGAGCCCGTAAAGCTTGATGTACCCAGGTGCGGTATACGATAAGTTATTAACGGTTCAGGCGCGTAAAGAGCGAATAACGGACGCGGTTGAAGTTTGTAAACCGAAAAGAACTAAGGTTAATAACCAACAGTTATTTTTGATACAGGCGATTTGATGCGGTCCTTTTTTGTAATGACATTTTTATGAAATAAAGTACCTCTGCTTCGATGTGGTGGTTTAAATTGGCATTGCTCCTGAATTGAAGTAGACCCGATCTTTTGCTACAATAGATTTGTGTCGGTTGTTCTTAACTTGATGGGAGCCAGTAAAATCCTTAGCGGACGTGTACTGATTTTTTTTTTCTTATTTCATGTGTCCTTTTAGTTGTAATGGAAGTTTGTTCATACGAGTTGTAATGGAAGACTCATGGATCGGGAAGCCTTAGGATTAAGTTCCGATTGCCGTGACCACGTTCTGGGTCCAACGTCATTATATTACCTGGATGCTGGAACATTGCCTGAAACAATACGAACGGCGATCTATCCGCTCTTCCCTATACTCATTCCCCATCCCCATTTTTGATCCATTTTGTAGACTAGAAAAACACCGGCTGCACTGCGAGATCGTGAATGACAAGGTAGTGTTCAGAATGAGCTCAACCGCCATATGCAGATGGAAGTTGAAATTATAAGTCGCTTGCGCTCCCTATAGGCCTGCGCTCTGCCTCGTGGCTGGAACGCTTCATATCGGCCCTTGAGGGAGCCGAAAGGTGTCGAGACATCGAGGAATTTAGCGCTGTCTCATCAGTGCAAGTTGCATCAAACTAATAAACTCGGTTTTTAACACTGAACCCATTTTTTAGTGGTGCACCGGGGTACACAAGGAAATATTAGGGAGTTGAATAACTACCTTACATAAAGGTTGTGAGGTCCCATTAAATGTAATTGGATTGTTACGAAAAGTGGATAGTCCTGGAGTGGCTCGTATCACGGAAAGCTTCCGCCCACCCGTATTTACTGTTTCGTAAAGCTGCCGCCTGATAAGGCAGCGTGAACCTGTCACAAGCTCTCATTCAGGCAGTCACAATCCGTATTTTACGCTTGTTACAAATTATATTTTATCAGTGAAGACCCACGATATTTTTTGTCGCGTTTCATTATTTCTACCTCCCCCCATGCAACTGGCCTCAGGGGATCTTCGGGGAGCGTAAGCCTTGCTTGGGGGAGAGGGCTTTATGATCTCAAAAATGTACCGAAATATAAAAACGCAAAAATTAAAACGTTTTATACAGAGCTACATTTTTTAAAATCATTGTTTCCACGGTGTTTCGCAAATGTAAGTAGTACATTCTCATAGACCGGAATTTGGAGCGAAATCGTGGACGAATCCTTTCTCGTCATCGGTGAAATCATTGGGATGACCGCCAATGACGGTCCTCATCGCAAACTTAATCCCATTAATCCGCGCTTATATAACCTAATCGGCCAACGTTGAGGCGCAGTTCTTTTGAGAAGGGCGCGGGCGATAACAAGAGCACCGCAGGCGGGCCAAGTCTTGGCGGCGGTGCCTTCTCCGGGCAAGAGGGCGTCGAAGGGCCTCTGGGGGGCGAGGGCGGCCGTGTTTCCGATAAGGGCGCCGCTGCCGACACGTGTTCGTGCTGGCCCGCCCCTCGCCCCGCCCCCAATCCCCCCGCGCCGATAAGCGACCGCCCGGTAGTCGCTTCCTGCCCCCCCCCCCCCCTCCCGGCTCCGCGACCCGACGCTCGCTGGGGCAGACGTGCTTATCTGCAGAGCGATTTTTTTATATTATTTCCCTGTTCAGAACGATTTTTGTAGGTGTTCGAGAGCAGAGCTATGCAGAGAACGCAACAAACACGGAATATAATCTCATAATTTATGCTGGCATTTCTAAAGCTGTTCTTTTTCATGCTAAAGACGGTAAAAAATAAAGCTGACATGATCAGGAGTTACCACTAATGTATCTAATGGAATTTTTGGAAAATTGTGTTCTCAAACAAGTTACCCAATCTGAATTGAACGTTGTTCAAGATGTAGGTTCTTATACAACGCGATATCGTTGCCTCGTTCAGACACACTCGAGAACTGTTGGGAAATACATTTATTCATTAACCTGAATTTGGTTCTTCGCTGATTTGAAAATTTCAATAAATATCCAACATTGAAGTATAGTAATCATTCGTGAACATCGCACACACCTTAGATGTTCCTCCAATATTGTTTCTTCAATATAAAACTTGTGGTGCTACAACAGCTCATACTTTCTTGTATTTATTGCGACGTAACTCTGAAGGTGCTGTTTTAGAGTTCCCGTGTTGCATGATAATATAGCAAATTGTATCGTACTACTTACGCTATTTGTTGAAAAACCGCTAGAAGTGTTCGAAAGAACTTGTTCTTGTGTGTATTGGAATGTATGTATTTACAAGGCTGTCCGGGTGACGCCGCGTCCATGGCGAAGGTACCGACGTTTCGGTCGACCTTCCTCAGGGCGTAATGCGCGGAGATGTGCTGCCGCGTATTACGCCCTGAGGAAGGCCGCAGAATGGTGACCGAAACGTCGGAACCTTCGCCATGGACGCGGCGTCACCCGGACAGCCTAGTAAATACTGACTCCGGCCGCGGACGCCTACGCTCTCACTTGGAATGTATGGTTGTGTTTCCTCGAAGGTGACTGAGCCCGACTGACAGCTCCCTTTCGCGTGTTGCAGGTGACGATCGTGATCCGCAACAAGCACCCGTGCGCGCAGGAGAAGACGTACCAGGCGACGTCGGACACGCCGGCGCTGCCCACGACGTTCGTGGACGGCACGCAGCGCTCGTCGGGCCCCGAGGAGGCGATCGTGCTGCGCGTGGTGTCGCCCGAGCACGTGGAGATCCACGTGCGCTACCTGGACACGGTGCTGGTGGTGCGGCAGAGCGGGCGCTGGCTGGCCTTCTCGGCGCGCCTGCCGGTCGAGGAGCTGGTGGGGTCGGGCCAGAGCGACCTGCAGCTGTGCGTGCGCGGCTGCCCGGCGGGCGAGCAGCTGGCGCCGACGGCGCGCGGCGCGGCGCTGTCGCACGAGGCGGCGTGGGCGCGGTGCCGCGACGCCGCGCCGGCCTACACGCTCCCGCCCGCGCCCGCCCCGCCCGCCGCCGCCGGCAACGACTCGGAGCCGGCGCCCACCCCGCAGCCCATCACGCTCACCGACGAGTACCTGGACT
The DNA here is from genome assembly GCA_038098605.1 of Gryllus longicercus. Taxonomy (NCBI): domain Eukaryota; kingdom Metazoa; phylum Arthropoda; class Insecta; order Orthoptera; family Gryllidae; genus Gryllus; species Gryllus longicercus. Next base: position 803,099 of record JAZDUA010000537.1, on the reverse strand, counting down.
GGTGCATCTTCGACGTGATGACGACGGGCGACGAGGAGGCGGACTTCTTCACGGCGGCCGCCTACCACGCGCAGGAGGACGTGCTGCGCCTGGACCCGGCGTCGCTGCGCAACCGCACCACGGCGCGCGCGCCCGGCGCCGCGGCGGCCGGCGTGAAGCCCGCGGCGGCGGGGGCTGCGCCGGCCGGCGCGTGCGGGACGCTCGCCGCGCTGCTGGCGGCGCTGCTGGCGGCGGCCGCGGCGGCGGCGCGCGCGCGCGTGTGAGCGGGCGGAGGCGGCGGCGGCGGCCGACTCGTGGACTGACGCAACCCGCGCCCCGCCCCCCTGGCTCTGCTCTCGCCCTCGTCTCTCTCTCTCTCTAATCAACGTGCGATTGTACATACTACGACGGATGGCGCAGAGAGGGTTCGTCTTCACATCTGATGTTTAACATATATACAAAGTATTCGATGGACAAAAGTGATCACTGGCTTCTTCCTGCGTGTAGTGTGTGTAATGTGTGTATATATTTGTGTGCGTGAATTCGTGGCGTTTGGAGTATATATATAGAAAAAAGAAACAAACTTAATATTGTGATCTCAACGTAATGGAGCGATAGAAGAAGATATACATATATAATGATACCAGAGTATCGAGAGAACAGCATAGAAATGTGTACAGAGAAAAGCACTGAATATCTATTTACTATAGAATAGTACTATCACGTTTCCTTCATACGCTATACATTGTCCTGTTACTTTTAAAACAGAAGTCTTACATCATCTATTAATCGTGGTTCGTTCTTTTTGTTTCATTTTATTCAGTTGAATCGTTTTTAGAGAATTTAACGTGACGTAGCGTGCAGCTGGCGTCCGCGGAGGCAGCAGACTGGCCGCCGCGCGGGCGATCGTGGCGCGCGCGGCGGCCTGGCGCGGAAACGGGGCGGTGACGTCATCGGTATTTGAGCGGCTGCAGAGTAGACATGGGCGCACCGCTAGACGAGGGCGGGGCCCTCTCGTGCGTTTGTGTTACCCCCCACCCCCCTGTCCTCTCCCGCCGGCCACACCCTTCTTCCTCGGAGCACTCACGGCTAGGTGCAGGCACGGACGGCACTTGTGTGCGTGAGATCATGCAGGCGGAGTGTCGGCGGACAGTAATTGAGCCAATCGGTCTTCGTGATGGTTATCGGTGATGACATGTGTCGTGGAAAAAGAAGCTGTGGTCCCATCATGTCAGTACAGAGTTCGTGCAACTAATGCGCCGTGACAGGAGAGGAAATTTAACACATTAGGATTGTGAGTTACTTCCATTGTTTGTTCCCGTCGCTCCACCGAAACTTTCTAACTGGTCGTCTGACATTATGCCAGAATTCACTCTTCCAATATTTTATATTCTCCCAAATATCTTTAAGGTGGTACAAGTAATGATAACGTAGGTCTTCCTCAAAAATATAAATTTGTCGTGTTTCCACTGTTGTCGATTGATCACCTATTTTCTTGACAAATTCTAGATCACGTAATGTCTTACCTCAGAAGGACTAGATGCATTTTCCCATCTCACACGAGATATGTTATTGAGACGTTACTGTGCGAACTGTTCAGCCGACTTCATATCTGCAACCCAGTCTTTAAACCGTCTAATATACGGTTTATACAGGATATTGTGTTAAATACATGCGAGGAACTGTATGATTTGTGAAGAAACTAACATTTGCACCTATTTCAAAGACGGGGCACGAACCCACAACCCTTTCAACCGACGTAGTGTTCAGGCGCTTCCTCTAAAGGGAGCGAATTATTTATATTCTTGTATTGTTTTAATTTATTTGCGGTAAGCGTGAAAGACTCCATGCAGTATGGCGGTGTAGGTGGCTAGGAGGCTGTCGGGGTTTCATTAACGGACGCGGATGCTTCGTGACGGGTCGGCTCTCGAGTCGCGGCGGCCGGGGCGGTCGCAGGCCGTGTTCCGCCCCCCCCCCCCGCTCTCCCACGCTGCTGAATAATTCATTTGTTCGCGAGCGGGCGGCGCGGCCCGCCCCGCATATTTCACTGCGTCTCGCGGCCCCGCCGCGCCCCGCTCTTGCTGCGATCCGCGTGCCCTCCCCGCCGAGATAAGGCAGCGCGAGTGCGGTGATAATGCAGAGGCGTTTCTTCTCGTGACGGATGAGCCGGCGTCTTCGCGCCGTCACCCCTCCCGCTTTCTTCCCCCGCCCCCTGGTAAGTCCGACCCTCTCTTGGGCTGTTTGCACCTCAACCTCACGCAGTCGCCCCGAGGGTCACGAGAAACGCAGGTGTCGAGGAAGGAGACTGTGTTTCGGCAGTTTTCATTCTTTTCAAAAAAAATATTTATTTATATTTAGTGAAAAGGTTTTGATCTGAAACCGAGTACTTTTTGGTCTAGTTGTTTATAAACTAGAAGGGGAAACCCTTCAAAAAGTCCTTCCATTATTTAATGCGAATGAAGTGAATCCAAGGTATTACATTATACTGTTTATATTTATTATCAAGCGGGGTATCTAAAATTAAATTACAAATATTCAATAACTCCTTATCGACTATAATACGAAACTAGATTTTCCTAGATTAAATTTATTTAATGTTTAATTAATTTCTTAAAATTCTTGGGTCTCTTACGGAGCAGTGTACTTGCAGGTTATGACTTCCCGATTCCCCCCGGTCCCGTTGTCAACTTTGTACTGTTTCTCCCTTTGCTCTTACCTGATTTCGTCTTCCCATCTCGTTTCGCTCCTCTCGCTTTTCTTCCTGTGCCCGTCGTCCCCTCGCCGTCCCGCGCCTTGCCGAGACGCTCAACCCGTGCGAGGGCGTCGGGATTGGAGCCTTCCTCGAGGCTCCTTCGCTCCTTTGTCTTCCTGTTCGTTTCCGAGAAGAGCGCCCGCGCAGTGAAAATAATTGATGGAAAGGCGCTTAATGCGGGGCAATTAAGGAGGTCGACCCGTTGACTGCCATCCTTTGGCCATCCGCGCCTCGCCATGGAAAATGTTTTACTTCAATCCCCCGAATATTCAATTTAAGGGGAGGCGATAATCACTAGACATTTTTTTGCTCTTCTGATAAAAAAAATTGAAATTGTAACTCGCATTAAGGTGAGGCAGATCGCAAAAGTAAACAAAAATTGACAGTATTTCTTGTGAAATGCCCCAGCCTCTGAAAATCGGGTATGAAAAATTGTAGAAGACCAGGTGGGATGTTTTGACTTCCCATTGCGTAATTTCAAAATTTCATGATTTTCCAATTTTTTAAATTATTTTTAATGCTGAATTGGTTTATGCCCAAAACTGAAAGCTTTGTAGTACAAATACGAAATTTATTTTAGTGACTTGGAAACGATAATATAAACAAACCATTATTAAGCCTTTCAATAATGATTCCACCTTCAAAATCCATGCAAAATTACATGTCTTAATCCATACTAAACATGTTATCGACAATTTCTAACTCAATTTCTCATAGCAGAAAATGGAGAAATAATAGACAAGAAATATCATCATGTAAGTTGTTTAAATAAGCTCTCTACAAATGAGTAATTTTAAAAACATTTATTTATTTTTTTCTCAGAAGTGGAATACGAAACTGAAAACTGCATATGAAAGAAATATCATTAGGCAACAATTATCTATATTCTCTGTTTTAAATGTATATAAAAACAATGTTGGTGCACGAAAATCCCTCACCGTGCCATGAGAGAGTTAAACGCGCTTGTGCAGTGCATTGAGGATGGCTTGGTGGTCCCTGCGCCCTTCGGGCCGGGCCAGCCGGTGCGTTGGGCATGCCCCCAGCCTGCGTGCAGGAGGTGGCGGGAGGGGGGGGCGGGGCGTCAGGGCAGCCCCTGCCTAATAAATTACGCCCTCCGGATCCGACAGCCTCCAAATGGGAGACGGCGTTCGGCGGCAGCCGAGGTGCCTGTTGCCCGCCCAGACCGACCTGCCCCGGACGAACCCGCTGACGGAATTTTTTTTCTTCAGAAGCAGGGTGGCCAACACTAAAGGAATAATGGAAAGTTTGCGTACTCAAATTTTAGAGTTGTGAGGGGATTTTTATCTTCTTCATTTTGCATTATTTCCTTAGGATACCCGGGTAAATTTTCATCGTACTCCCAAGAAAACTGTGTGGTTGAAACTGAAGCTTCAATTTTCTACTTCACACCTTCATTTAATGTTCACACACACCCCTTGGGGATATAAATTAAATTACTTGAAGTACGAGTGAAATCAATTTTTTTCACATTAAAATTAATAATTTAGATGCACCTTTTTAAAATCAAATCAAGCAATTGTAATAAACGATACCATTAAAACTTCAGAAATTTCTTCCAGAAATGTGGCCATTACTGTTGTTGACAAGCCCGCGGAACGCAACAGTGAAGAATTCCTTCTGTTTGTGCATGGTTTCCGCAAAGGTGCGATTTTCATTTGAGATCAGGATTTCACGTGGAACAACGGATAGATTATTTTATCTAATATCAACATCAACATTCTCAAGATCATGAAAGTTAAATCGCTCTGAAATTAACTAATATGGAGGAAAGGTAATTTCCATAATCCTGTATTTTTTTATTTTATTTATTTACACAGATGGCGATTACATAGGGTAGTTTAAATTAACTATACTATGGATGGTTGGTTTCATAGCGAAATGAAATTCAAACTTAAAACTAATAACAGAGGTTGACGTTACCTTATGAGCTCCTCTAGTAGGTATCTAGTTCAGAGAATTTCTTGAGGAAAATGTAAAAGGGAAATTTGTTTTGTATTCTGATTCTATATGAAGGGTTTACCCACAATCCGGAACGACTGCCTCTGTCTGTAGCATCCACATCCTTTTGCTCGACGAGCTGCGACGCCGTGTCTCTCCTCTTCCTGACTGATTTATCTCCTTTCCAGTCCTTCCTAATCAACTGCCGTTCTCACTTTATGACTGGGCCCTGTTCCGCTTTCTCCGCGCCCTAAGTTGCAGTTTCAAATTGATTTTAGTGTCGCTCGTGTATATTTACTACAAGTGATCCGATAGATAATCTTACGGTGCAGTGACGAGGGACAGTGGCGATGTACATCAGAGTTTCTCAGAATGAGATCCCGCCCCTAAGAGTGGAGCACGGTCAGACTGTGCGATACGAGAATGTACAAATCGACACGCACATTAAGTATATAAGTCAAAGTATTATTTTATTTTAAAAGTGATAAGGAATATATAATTTATAGAGAAAAAAAAACCAATTTGCGGTGCGTTAACGGATGTGGTATGGGAGTAAATTATTAAGAGAATCTCTGATGTATATCGTGACTTGAACCCGATTTAAGTCCGAACCCCAATTGGCTTTGGTCTTGAAACGGCCCGATTGCCTTCCAAAGAGAATTCAAATGTATCTTCCAGTTTCAAAGAACCTCATTTACGCCACAGTTTTCGCGCTTGCTAATTAATTCGAAGCTCTTTGATAAAAACGCAGTATTATGCAGCGGCCGCGAAGCCGCTGCCGCCGCCCCCGCCTCGCCGCTAGCTTTTTGTTGTTGTTCTTGTTGTTACTATTGTTTTATACTGTAAGTACATGTGATGTATTGCGCAGAATTGCGGTGTGTGTGAGTGTGAATGGTGTCGAGGAAGCTCGACCATTTTTTCTGTTGTGTTGTAAATATTGCTGTACATTTTTAATTTATAGAATTTTGTGATGTGTAGTATATTATTGTGGCGAATTACAAATGACATATAATAGTATAAATAAAAAGTGAAAATACTAAAACTATCTGTGTTATTTTGTTTTTGTGTCCTCAATTCCTGACAGCATCTACCAAAGAAACCTTTTGCAAGTAAATATTTGTAAATGAGTAAAACATTTGTCCCCACAAAACGAGTTTTTCTGTCGAAATATCAGTTTTTTTGTTCCAGCATTTCAATACTTTCTCTATACCATGTAGAGAAAGTAAGAAGATGGATTATGATATCATACCATTATATTGTCAACCTAAAAATTAATAAACAGGAGATTAAAAGGAATAAACCACTGTTATTGTTTGCTGTCCATTCATAATCAAATCATTATTTATAAATCAAACATCTGTATGGACTGAGTCTATAATACTAATGTGCAGAATGAATGGGCTAACTTCAATAAAACACACAGTAAAAAGATTTGGTGAATGGATTATATCAGAACAGTGAACCAATAAAAAGTAACAGAATGTGTAAAAAATGTTTTAAAATCAGTCTAAAAATGGGTTGAAACATTAAAAATATAAAAGAAAACAAAGTAGGTTGAAAAATTCAAAAGTAAATGAAAACATACGACCTGAAAGTTTTAATGATGAGAGTATTGAAACAGAGATAAAAAATGTGTAGTGCATGTACATCAAAACAGACAGTATTCTAAAGAAAACAGAGAATATATAAAACATGTATAGTAAAAAGTAATACAGTACCCTATGTCACATACAGTTTTTACTGTTTTTTTTACTATAAATCGAAATCAGAAAGGTAATGTGATATCAAAATGGTAACCAGCATATGCATAAAAAAATTATATAAACCATTATTAAAATGCATCTAAAGGAAAAAATTGTGTTTAATAAAACATAGAAAAGGTTGTAAGGCAAAGAAACAAGAGTAATATTAAACCATGAACATGATATAAATAAATCAAAGCATAAACTTGACTACATAAATTAACATACATATCAACAAGACCAAAAACCACATATTTATAATATTACTTCACAAGTAATCCCAAACTTTAGTTATTCTGTAGTAACAATGCTATAATGCAATAATCTCGCATTTTCTCAAAAAGTTTAAGATTGAATGATAATTTTCACCGATGGTACAATCTGGCAGGGGGGGCTGAAGTCAATGATCCACATTTAACAATATAGATTTGACTAATATTTTATACATGAAAGTCACTCAAAATATCAATTGTTAACATTATAAATATTAATTCTAAGTCATCAAATAAAAATACATTTTATATTTAGTATAAATAAATAATTCTTTACTAGTAAGTATTAAATCAGCTGGACTTATAACCTCCACTCTCCCCCTTCTGTCAGAAAAACCTTGAATGCACCTCTAATTTTGAGTGAAGTTCATCAAGCACAAGAATAAGAAATCCATCTTATTTTTAAAAACTCCATAACAGTGATTGTAATACGCGAGTGGGGGCTAGAATATGAATGTAAGGAGACTTCCATTTTCATCACACACTAGTAAGTTGATTGGTATGTTACCAAGACAATAATGTGGTGATATTTAAAAGAACGTTGTAATAATTATTAAAATGTACCTAATCCTTACAAATTAAAAATGTGCGGTTGAAGAGAGAATCATAAGCGAGTAATAAATTCAGGCTTTGAATGCATGTATTGCACATCAAAACTATTTTGTTTATTGATTTGTGCATATGGTAATGGCATTACACAAATCTGTATGAGAAATATTTAAAAAGTTTGAATTACAGTTTCCATGGAATTAATACATTTTCATTAAATTCAGATACTGTATTTGTATTATGCATTTGAAAATGTAGAAAAACATAATAAAGGAGATATAGGGCAATCAATCAAGGGATAAGTTCAAATATCCCTATGTTTGTATATTTAATTTTTTTTTAACTTACGTATTTTTTAATAACTTATCTTCAAACAAATTACAAAAATTCTTTCTTTTGCACAAATACACCAGTAACAGTCATTTTTATGGTAACTTCTGGTGTAGGGCACTTAGGTGATCAAAGTTCCTAAAACACGAGATAGAATTATATTTTTATTGGCTGCAGAAATGGAAAACAAATATTGGCATATAAATTTGTATTTATGTAGGTAATTATGCTATTTTTATCTTCTATTCTGTACATTTAATAAATAACTTATTTTCTGCCTTGTAAAATATCAAACTTTGCTTACTCTCCAATTGAGTCTGCAATGAACTGAGAGTGTGCAATTAGAAGAAAAGAATACTTACGTAGATGAGGCATAATGGTTTTGCATGGTCATCGCAAGGCCTGCCGAGTGTCTTTTCTGAAGCAACGTATATTGGCTGCTGAAAAAATGACCGAAATAGGAAAGTTTGGTTTAATTTGTTTGAACATATTTTACAAATAAAGTAGAGTCACATTCTTTATCAGCGACCTCTGGAGCCATTGCATTCAGATTTTCAATCAAGCCAAATCTTTGTATTGTAGCCAGGTTTTCGGCAGTTGGGACCAGTGGGTGTCACTTCAGAGAGACACTGGGCAGTTGTAGCTATGACCATGCAAAACTGCCACATCTTGCTCAACAGTAAATATAAACAAGAAAATGAGACATGAAAATTACACCAAATATTCAACATTCACTTTTTCCTAATACATATATGAAAAAAAGTTTTAAAACCTTAATACTATCTATTCATGTGTTGTACTTTTTGTGAAGCTATATTCATTTTGGATTCTTCAATATGGCTATTCTTGAATACCAACAAAGATTTAAATTATATTGTACCATTTATTTCAACATGAGCATGTACTACGTCAATTCAATGGTATACATTGGTATACATTCAATGGTATACAATGGTTTCTAATGGGGTCAATGATGAAGGGTTCATTTGGAGGTGAAGATACAACTATGCACCAGTGACAGATCAGTATAATCAAAATGACATTAATTACACAAAATATTAATGACGTTTTCTGATTTTTAATATTTGTTTCTCTTATGCTTTCATCTCATAATAAATAACATAATAAAATTAGCTCCTCTTTTGGAATTTACCATAATCACATGAATGAAAATTGAGCTTTTGTGCAGTTAGAACACATGATTTTGCTTCTGAAAACTTCTTTATACTTTTAAAATTAAAATGGTAGTACAAAAGATAAAATAACATAATTCTAATATTTTCTTCTAAAACTTGATAATGTTCTTTATGTAAATTATCTTTGATAATATACAAGCAATCATTTGTGCTATGAATATGTAGTGTGCTGATATTTCAAAGAGAGAAACCTAAAGGTGTTGATGAAATTTACATCAAACCTTTCTTTTAAAAGGGGTCTATGACGGAAAAAGGTTGGAAATCTTTGTTAGACGTAGAGCTGGGAAGTTCATGCAATTGCATGTTTTTGTTAATGGTCATAGTTACCTGAAACTTAAAATGTGAATGTTTCGTGACAAAATATTGAAAATAAGGTAAGAAATGTTTTGCATATTCAGAGCTTTTTGGCATATACATGAAAGTTTTTACACATATTTTTTTTACTTTTTGAATTAAATAACACAAAAATATGGATTTCCTCATAAAAAATGTTTATTAATGGAAATAATGAACTTTCTTGTTGCTTTAAATACATTTAGCATGATGATTATTTCAGACTACTGATGGCCAACACCAAAAAAGTAATATCTGCTGCCATCGGTTTACAAAGAAGATAAAGAATTCAAGGAACACCTTAGCAGATACACTTGCAAATGATTAAGGAGGCAAGGGATAAATTCGTGGCAGCTCCAGGTGAGACGAGGAAAACAAATAGGATGAAAACAAAAAATTTTTGGAAAGATTGTAGGGCTTTATACTATACAGACAATGGGTAAACCCTTGAAAGCAAATAATGGTTGTCTACCAGGTAATGTATTGAGCACAAATATTTTCCCCCATAACATCATGTCATGTCAAAATATAATTTTCTACATACAAAATTATATTGTCTGATAGGAAACACTCCTTAACAACAGATAATGTTAATAAAATGCTTGTGGCTTTCGTTGCTCTTTATGCAAATTAAAATGTGCATAAGTACATACTAATCCGTTTTTAATTTGTATATTCCCTATCTCTAGGTCACAAAAATATGTAAAGTTGTAGTAAAATAAGTTTTTGTGACCAAACACTGCATGTTTTAACAATTTCTGTGCATATTTCAACATTTTTGTGGCATATTACTATGCTTATTTTAGGGCTAAAAGCTTGCATAAACTTCCCAGCTCTAGACATAGTATTGAAATAAATAGGAAGTTTCCAATTAGGTCCTTCATATTATATTGGAAGACAAAGGCTCTATTCAAATAAAAAGAAAGTTTAGTTTTAAAGTTATTGAAAAATAGTAACTTTGTCACTGATTTGAATATAAGAAATTCACAATTGCAAAAACTTATGTAGGATGTCATTAGCTTTGTTGTACTTTGTTGAATTCATTGTCAAACTTTCTTGAAACTTAAAATGTGAATGTTTCGTGACAAAATATTGAAAATAAGGTAAGAAATGTTTTGCATATATGGCATATTTTGCATATTCAGAGCTCTTTGGGATATACATGAACGTTTTTACTTTTTTTCCCCCCTCAAATAACACAAAATGATGGATTTCCTCATAAAAAATGTTTATGAATGGAAAGAATGAACTTTCTTGTTGCTTCAAATACATTTAGTATGATTATTTCAGACTACTGATGGCCAACACCACAAAAGTAATATCTGCTGTCATCGGTTTACAAAGAAGATAAAGCGCTATGACTCTTGAAATTAACTCTCATGTAGTGAGTTTGGCATGACATTTCTAGTGTTAATATTATTTGTAATTTCAAAACAAAAGTTTAAACAACAGGGAGAAAAAAAATCACATTAATAACTGGATTCTTTGTCATACATATGCAGGAAAATAGATACTGTGAAACTGAAGAATTTTCTTCTTCTGCACTATATTGAAATAATATTGTGATATGCCAAAAAGTTTAATTTGAATTGGGAAAACGGATCAAGTGGGTGTAATACGATGCAATTGTATGCAGACTTGGAAACCAAAGAATATATCAATGTTAGGACCAAAGAGTATATATAGGTGGTATATATCACGGTTAGGACAATCAATAAACAAAGTATTGTATTCCATGCTTGGTGTCAAAGCGCTTTTCGTTCGGGGAGGCAAGGCCCCGGAGACATTACATGCGAGAGGTATTGAAATTTGAAAGCCGTGAATCTGTGGGAAGAAAAAATAATCACTCTCTCGAAAGCTACCGAGCTGAATAAACGGAAGCAATCGGTGCGAATATTTTTTCATTGTAGAATGGCGGGTAACTTATGATTAGTTTTGATAGCTTGGCATTGCGCAGAGTAAGATGTCGAAGGTGTTATTCGCGTTGAATTATAATTGTAATTTTTATTATTATAATTTGGGATTTGAATTCAAATAGACTCTGTGTTTCCAAGGGATTTATATCAGGATAGCTTCGTAGATGGGACGAATTTTAAATGAGTCGGCTGAAGATAGTCGCGCGTAGGCGTCTCACCAGAAGCAAGTCGCGTCCGCAAATTAATTTATTAAAAACTACTGAATCCTAAAAAGAGGGGTATCGAAGACATTCTACAAACAACATCGAGACCGAGGACATCTGAGAAGACCATACAAGTACATCCGAGAAGAACATCTGAGAAGTCATCGCAGTAAGCTTACGTACTTCAAAACCATACGGTACTTTAATATTTGTACAGAAGAAAAATTGATCATTTCATTCACACACATGGAATTTTGTAGGAATGTCAGAATAAGCAAAGGCTAATGATTTATAGTAGTTGCCATCAATTCAATAATTAGTTTTAATCCACAGAATTTACAGGTATCGTCCTGCAAGGGGATCCCGCAAGGTTCAATCTTAGGTCCTATGCTCTTTCTGTTATACGTAAACGATATGCCCTCGTCTATTAAAAACGGAAGGACAATTCTGTTTGCCGATGAAACGAATGGTCTTTGCAAAAACAAAAAAGTACAATAAATGGTACGATTTCAGAAGTTTCAAATTGGTTTAGTAATAACAAATTAATAGCAGTTTCAATGAATTTTTTGCATTTCAAATCAGCAATCGCATACTCCATTGAAAATGAACAATAACCAATTAGCTGATGTTCAGGTAACAAAATTTTTAAGTCTCTCAATTCAGTCAGTTCTCAAATAAAATGTACATATAACAGAATTAAATACTAAATTAAGTTCATTATGTTTCGCATTCATAATTCTTTCAAATCCTGTCAGCGTTCACGTAGCTCGTTGCGTGTATTTTGCAAATGTGCATTCCTCCCTGAGATATGGCATAATGTTTTGGGGAAGCTCATCATGTAGTATCCAGACCATTAGATTGTAAAAGAAAATTATTCGAATAATGACAAAATGCCATCCGCGTGATCCCTGCAAGCCTCTCTTCATTGAGCTTAGAATCTTACCACAGCTTTGCATATTTATTTACGAATCTGTAATATTTGTCAAAACTGACTTACTTAACGGTGGGGACATATTTTCATGCAATACTGATATTTATAATTACAACACACGTCGTAGAAATCACGTTCAAGTGTCAGTATCAACAGCTCACTATCAGATATCCACACACAATATATGTACGTTACTTTACAACGCATTACGCAACTTTACAACACAACGCAACGCAACGCAGATTGCCAGATAAACATCAGAAATCGGTTCACAAATGTAAGTTAACAGTAAAATCTTTTCTGCTCCATAACTGTTTCTAAACTATTTGAGACTATACTGATCAACAAAAAGAGAAAAAAATCTTATTTTAACAAAACAGTGATATAAATGAATTAGTTTACATTTGTTTTGCATAATTTTTTAAAATAAGACAATATGCTTGTACTTCAGCTTCTAGGTCAATGACCCCCTTCTCGATCAGGTTTTTGTCCAGTTTCCCTGATACATTGAGCAAATGCTGAGATGTTTTGCTTCTGGACGTAAATGAAGCTTCACTATGCGCACGTTTTGTTTAACTCTCCTTTTGATTGTAATGGTAGGAGTAGAGAGGTAAGGGTGTTACTATTTTGTTAGCAATGCAGAAAAATTATATCTGCAATTCGTTTACCGATGCAAATAAGTTTTCTCGGGAACGAAACTCGGGAACAAAAATGTCTAGTTTTTTCAAACATTACTAATCTCGCGCTTTTTTAATTTTTATTTTTATTTATCTTTAACTTTTTCTCATCTTTCAACTATTTATGGTTAAAATGATGGGAAGGGATTCTGGAAGTCAAGAAAACGTGCGAAAAGACGGAAGTCAAGAAAACGTGCGTCCCCCACACGTCACATACAGTTTCTGTTGTGTGTTTTTTTCTTCCTTTTTTTTTTTTTTTT
>JAZDUA010000537.1:600000-785000 GCA_038098605.1 Gryllus longicercus | reverse complement strand
AGTGGCGCCGCTTCGGGTACATAACGCTGGCCCGGATAATCTTCCTGACTAACCGCTTCCCAAGCTCAGCCGCGTCCCGTGTCCCGATTCGCAAAGTATAAAGTATACGGAGGCGGTTCTTGGAAGGATAAGCGACGCCCCCGCCCCGCAGGCATCCCATGTCGGCGCCGCCGGAGCCAGCACGTTATTGCGCATGGCCAGCTACCACGTGTCGAGCCACTCCAGGTAGGCGATGCTGACGGTTTTTTAAATACTCACATGTTATTTTTCATTTTATTTATTTATTTTATTTTATTTTATTTTATTTTATTTTATTTTATTTTATTTTATTTTATTTTAATTTAATTTAATTTTATTTATTTATTTATTTATTTATTTATTTATTTATTTAATTTATTTATTTATTTATTTATTTATTTATTTATTTATTTATTTATTTATTTATTTATTTATTTATTTATTTATTTATTTATTTATTTATTTATTTATTTATTTATTTATTTATTTATTTATTTATTTATTTATTTATTTATTTATTTATTTATTTATTTATTTATTTATTTATTTTATTGACGTAAAGCCGACATGTAAGTCGGTGCCGGATCTCGCCATTCAATGGAGGGAAGATCACCGCCACCTCCTGCGAAAAGAGCGTGCACTACCCTTACAGGACTAGCAGTTGACACGTGCGGATTCACTAATATATCGATCAATCAAGAACTGGAGCTACCTGTGCGGCCACTCGCGTCAACACGGACAGCAGCGCGGGGGGGGGGCGGAGGGCGTTGACCCGCCCTCGAGTTAGGGAGATGACACAGATGCCGTTTCCAAAGTATCGATGCTTGAAAAAAAATCGTCGTTTTAAACATCGAAATTGAAGTCGATGCTTTTTGAACATCGATGTTTTTTAATCAAAGTTTTTATTTCGATGTTTTGTTCGTGGAAGAAACAACAATTAATCACAACTTTATGAAAGTTATAACATGATATAACTGATGGTCTGTTTAAGTGTTCCAATCACACGAATGCGGTTTATACTACCTTCATTGAGCAGACTATCTCTCGCGCGAGATAATTTTGATACTCTGGTATTTCCTTCGTATTTCATTATATTTCGCACATGGCGAGACGTTTTTAACTTTGTTTTCAGTTAAGTTTTAATTATAAATTAATATATACGGTCAGTCTCAAATTAAATCTTGTTGCGCATCGAATTTATTGTTAGAGGTTACTAAATCAGCTTTAAAACATCGATGTTTAAAAACTGCGAATTATTAACATCTTTTTTTTCTTTTCTTCTTTACCATCCATATTTGGTAATATTAATGTTTTGTTGTCGACACGGAGGACTCGCTGCTGATGCTGAATGGCCATGCCCGACTCGAGCCAACACCCTCTCCACAATGGATACCTCCCTCGGCCCGGAGAGCTTCGTCACGCTGCTGCTGTCCATGATGCAAAGATATGCATCATTCTGCTGCCCTCAGCGGAGAACAAGCCCCTCGACGCCTCTGCACTGCTGAGCTTCAGGATGAAGCTGCAGGTCAGCCCTTGCTCACATTGTTTACACTCGTGTAAAAGAAGGGTCGATGACGAGAAACTAGCCAAGCATGGCGCACGACCCTCCAACGGGTATCTTCAAATAAATCATCTACTATAGTATTTCAGTAGTGTTGCATCCAATGCATCCAACCTTTATAAATAAAGTCTCTAAAGAAAGAAAATTTCATGGAGACGGAACAAACGGCATTTAACTTTAAACATGTTAAGAAATTGTTTTTTAAAAAAAGTAACAAAATATCAATCTCAAATGCAACCCCCAACACCCGGCAGCATTTTTGGATCTATATCGTAAAATAACGTAGTCTTCTAGGGCATTAAAAACCAAAATTTTGAGGCCAACGTCCTCAAAGATACTTTTCTCGCATCGTGATATACAGAATGAGATCTTACCAACGGGTAGGTAAAACAGATTAATGAAGGAAGACACACACCCTCCCTCCCAATGTTTTTGTCGTAATTTTACTCACCAAACAACTGTCACATACATACTGGTCACATGCTATTCCAAAGGCGTATTCCCATTAATATCGAGCGGACGTCATTTCATGAAGAAATTGAAGAAATTTACATGGTGAAAAATCGATTCGAATAGGAAGAACAGTCCTTGTAATAAAGAATATTCTTTGTAATAAAGAAACAGTAAATTGGAGTACAATATCAGATGTATCAAATTGGTTTCGTAATAATAAATTAATGGCAAACGAAGTGGAAACCGTATCGGACCAGTTTTTAATAATAATAATAATAATAATAATAATAATAATAATAATAATAATAATAAAAACCAAGTGGACACTCCAATGAATGTGAACGATGTGCCATTGACTTATGTTATGGTAACCAAGTCTCTCAATTCAGTCTAAGAACTGAGGCTTACATTATTGTTAGATTGAGTGTGGTCTTCTTTTAGTGACAAGTCTGACGGCCCGGTCGCGTTGTTGCAGGAGACGGGCCCGGTGATGCTGGCGAACTATACTTCATTTTTTCTATAGTGGTTGTTGACATGTCATTGTTATATGTTGACATGTCATCTCCTTTATTAAACGATTTTTTTTAAAATTAATTCGCGTATGTCCTTCTCAACGGGGCTCATGGCCTCTGAAAAACTATTAAAAAGATCCATTTTGTAAGGTGTAACAATGACCTAGAATCATCGGCCACTTTAAAAAAAGCGAAGTATCTGTGACGCGCGTGGGTCTGGAACTGTCGGTTGCGTCTTATAGGAAGGCGGCGGCGGTTGGGAGGCCGATTTGGGGATGGACATTACATGCACCCTCGAGAAGTGCTCTCTGCTGGGCGGGTGCCAGCTTTGCCTTAGAGAGGTGAGTGAGCCAGTCGGTGATTGGTTCTCACAGTGGCGAGTCGGACCTTCTGCTTTAAGAATACTACAGCACTACCAAAGAAGTTGTCTTGGCGGGGTGGTGCCTCGCTGCTCAAGAGCTTGTCTTGGCGGGGTGGTGCCTCGCTGAGGAGATGTAGCTGGGCAGGACAATTCCCCAAGCCGACGAATAGGTCGGTGCCGGGTCTCACTTTCCAGCGAGGGAGGAACACCGCCATATCCAGGGATTTAACGTGGATCATGCTTAAGGGACTAATTTACACTTACTTAATCACTCACTCACAGAATGTTTCAAGCCATGGACACAGTAAAATTCACACCTTGTAGGTCCCTTAGCGTAGACCTGAACCAACACCTCCGATTTTATCACTCCATTTAAAAAAAAAATATAGGTTAAATATGACGTGCCCTATTACAGGAATGGATCCATACAAATTTGGGGTGGGGAAATGCAATATGTTTTGGTTGAATGTGTCATATTGCAGATTTTGTAAAATGTCACAGGCTATGATCAGCTCTTGCTGTGATACGATTTTATTCGTTGTAATGATTATCCGAAAATATTCTTGCTTGAAAGTTTCGTGACAAGTTAATTTACAGTGAACAATTAATAGTTACTGAAAAATTTTAGGGGGGGTGGAATTTCCTTCATTTCTCTTCCATTGGATCCGCTCCTGTCTATTAGAAGATTGACTTTGACCCTTGTGAAACTATTAGGCCCCAATAGAGATGTCTCTCATCAGGTCAATTTACTGGAATCACATCTTTGATAGTGGATGCAATTGCAATATTGAATGCATTGAAATTGGCATCAAATGAATGAACATTTTGTTTCGGTGTATGACAAGTTCAATTATTAAACCAAAATTCGTTTAGTGCCCTTAGTGCTCCTCTGACATTTGAATATTACTCATTTCATCAATGAAATCAGAAAGAGAAGAAAAAGCTAATGACAAAGAAAACCTAGAACCAAACACTTTCCTGAAAACTTTGAAAAAAGAAAAGTATACTTTTGTTAAATGTACCCATTTCATATCTCTTTGATTCAATCAAATACTACACATCCAGAATTCTATGTTTTTAATCATCAGAGACAGTATCAATAATTTTATGGAAAAAGTTTCAGCAGATAAGTCTTTTTTTTATTTTTGTGCCATAACAAAATCTTGAAACATTTGAGGCAGTCATTTGAGTCAAGAAAATTAAACAAGAAAGCAATCACAAAATCTTATTTTGACCATTAATTTTATCCAAACTCTCTCTCCTCTTAGTTCAGTAACATTATCCTATGAAAATCTGGAGAATTTTTGCTAAAATTATATATGCTATAATTCTATCTATCTATTTAGCGGTTTTTTACAGCCTTGGCCGTTTTCCGCATCCCAATTTCCATGCCTCTTTATCCCATACATCGTTTTCTTCCATTTCTCTTTTTTCCATGGCTTCAGTTACTGCCATGTTCCATGTTCTTCTCGGTCTTCCCCTGTATCTTCTTCGATTTGGTATCCACTCCCAAACTTTTTGAGGAAGTCTATCCGATTTCAACCTTCTCATATGTCCATACCATTTTAGTTGTCTCATTTCGATCGTATCGTTCAAGGTTGTTTGCACTTTCATTTTATTTCTTATTTCATCATTTCTTATTTTATCTAACAGAGAAAGTTTACAACATCTTCGCCAGAACATCATTTCTGTTGATTGAAATTTGTCTTTCAATTTTTTTGATAGTGTCCAGACGTCTGCCCCATAGAGTGTGGTACTCTCTATGAACAAGCTATATATGCGTTTTTTTGTTTCCATTGAAATAATTGAGTTCCATAGCACTGGGTTCAACTGTCTTGTGGCTATTTTTCCTCTTATATTTTTATTTTTCACATCCTGTTCGTCTCTACCATCTGCTGTTAGTGTGACTCCCAAATACTTATATTGTGTTTTACCTTTAATTATTCCTATACTAGTCTCTAAATCATGGGGCATACCTCCCACCACCATATATTCAGTTTTTTGTAAATTTATTTCCATCCCCCATTTTCCATACTCTTCTACTATTTTCTGAACATATAAGTTACATCGTCTTCATCTTCAGCCATTATCACCTGGTCATCTGCAAATAGTAGACTAAACAATGTTTCATCACCTATTTTCACACCCATGCTTCTGCACTTTCTTTTCCATTCTTTTAGGGCTTTATCAATGTATATCTTAAACAGGGTTGGAGATATACAGCAGCCTTGCCGTAATCCTTTATTTACTGGGAAGTTGTCTGATAGACATTTTCCCACTTTTACTTGACTTTTGTTATCTTTATAAAGTTGTTTGACTGTATGTATGTTGTTGATATTATTGCTATAATTACTTTAAAAAAACATTTCAAAATCAGTAGCATGTGTCAGCATGTATCCCACAGACTTCAATTTGCACATTCATTGGATGAAAATGTCAGTACATTACTTATATCAACTCTTCAATTCAAAAACGGATATCCATTATTTTCACTAATGTAAAATGAATGCTCCTTATAATGTTACATGAAACCTTTGTTAAAAACTTTGGACTTATGTTAATTTGGAGGCCTACTCTTACTTTCACCATTTTCCCCTCTAATTAAAGACAAGTTTTGTTAAAGAAAACTAAACTTCTCATCAAGTATGAAAGAAGTGAACCGAGTGACATTCTCGTATATCCAAGCTACATTCCATTTTATAGATGTTATGATATATTATTTTACAATATATGATATATACAATATGTTATATTATTTTATAATTATTATATAACATGATGTAGAACACATCATTCTGTTATGCCAATTTTTTTTAGTATAGTTTAATCATACATCACTTTTTATGTTTTTTTATTTTATTAATAAAAATAGTATTAAATAATTTAATAAGAACAATCAGGGGCTCTTGGAACATTTGGGGCCAAGGCCCATCAAGCCTTGTGTAAACAGGGGTCTGGCTAAAAGAAACAGTGAATAATACAATTTCTTTTGTCTCAAATCATTCCTACAGTTGTCAAAACAGACTTATACAGTAGTGATTTTTTTCCTATACAAATATTCACAAGTAGAGTACTACAAGGTAGTAGTACATTATTACTAAGTAAAGTAATAATGTACCTTATTTATGTAACACTTATATCAGTTTTCTGGATCTATTTCCCTCAATCATTTCATTAGTTTCTGTGTTTTGTTCAGTTTTCCTTAATTCACAGAGGAAAGCTAGTGTCATTTGATTTTCTTCTTGAGCTATAAATGATTTTCTCACATCACAAACTTAGCTTTTTTAATAAGCAATGAAAACACAATGAACATGATCTGGTTCAATTTGTAGTCAGGTCCAATTATCCCTCAAATGTATTACTATTTCAAAAAGGTATCACCTCTTAATAGTTTAGACACTTGGTTGCCATTTTTTTATTATGCAGGGATCTGTTGCTACTGTTTAAAAAAGACAAAAGAAATAAAAAGCCTAAATGAAATGTCCGCCTCTTTAAAACTTTTGTTTAATGCAATTTACTATTGATAAATCTAATACTTTGTTAAAAGGTGACGGAAATGAAATACATTTTTATTGAAATTGATTAACTAAATAGTTGTAAATATGTTACCATACTAATTTATTTTCTTTTAAAAATTCTACTAATGTATAAAAGTTTCACAGAAATTAGAAAAATATTTTTAAATTAATAAGTTCAAAATTTGATTTACTCCATAAAACATTTTTTCCAGATTTTCACTTTAAGGCACATTTATTTGTAATTTTCCCCTTGATAAAAGTTATTCCCTAGCAAGAGATATCATAATGAATAGTATAGATATATGTTTTATGATATTTATATACTTTGTTTAAGAATTAATTAAAAGAAATAAATTATATTATTATTTTTGTTACTTCTAACAACCAGGAAACTTATACTTTCCAAAATCTCTAGATACATTGCTCCAATTGGATTTGAACTGTATTCTATGCACTTTCACATTTTTTTATAAATTTCCATCGTAATTCATTAATTATACATAACTTATTTCAATACAATATCAATGTATTGAACGTTATCTACGTTACAAATACCAAATAACTACAAATATTAAATATTATTAATTGCAAATAACGTCTTGAGTCACTTCCTGCACTTCTGTGCCCTGCATCCAAAAAAATCTAATCAATAACAAAATGTAATGCATTGTATTAGAAATTATATATTTTGAAGAGAAATAATTATAATAAAATGAAAATTAGCAATCAAATAAAGGTAAAGATGGAAAACTTTTGAATTAAGTATTTCATATTCCTACTTTTGTAATTATGTACCTGTATGTCACTTGAATTAGAATAAAAGCAGATTCAGTTGAATGATTAGGGTATTTCAGTAACGTATTTGTATCTTTCGGAACGGAATGTCTGAAGCTCTTGGTAGTTGTAACTATCCTCACCTGTGCCTCTAACTCAGAGTGTGCAGAACTTATCAACAAGTGGATTTAAGTAGCAAATGAAATGAAAACAACTCTTGTAAATCTACATAACTTCTCTGACATTATGAAAGGATTGTGGATCCTTCAGATACTATTCTCCATGACATTTGCTGCAAAAATACTTTTATACTTTAAAATAATCTTCTATTTGCCAAATAAATTACTTCAAAGTCTTAAGATAACTGAACTCAAACTGACTTTGAGACCTATAATTGAAATTTGAAAATATTAGTCTAGATATATTGAATAATGTTATTTTTGCTTTTTGATTTTCTGTAACCAATGACATGTACTAGCTTAACAGAACTAATAGAGCTTAATGTTCTTTCTAATGAGAAAAAGGTCTTCACTAAAATTAATGAAACATTTTTTTATTGTAAGTGCAATGATTCTCATGAACTTGGTATATCCTACACCAGAAATTCTCTTAAGAGTGCATTTAATTTTGAAACAAAACTGTGCTCAACCTTGAAGAGCATGAATGAATGTTCTAATCCCCAAACATCACTCTTCTGCATGTTACCATTTACCTTGCTCCAGGAAGCAGCAAGGTTGACAGTATGTTAGGTAAAGATGCTTTTTGCAACAATTTAACTCTCAAAAATTCAAAATAGCCATTTGTAATGTTTTAGACATATCAAATTGCAATACTTATATTTTAATTTTCTTCATTCACAGTCATATTTACTAGGAAAACAAAGTATTAATGAAAAACAAATGATATTCTTTCTTATTAAGTGTCAAGATAATAATTCAAGGAATTATTTTTAATTAAAATTCAGAAATATTTGATTTTATCCTTTATTATTCTCAGGAACAGCCCCAAGCAGCAAAGTGGCAATTCCTGTTTCGGGAAGTTGGGAGTCCTCTGCAGCTAACATTGCACTTGGCATAAGTTTTGCGTATTTAGATATTAAGGGCATGTAGGTACTTTAATTTATTTGTGATTAAGTGAAAGTTTGCAACAGTGGCAAGTATCCATCAATACGGATTGACAAATTCATTGGTGAAATTACATATTGATGGTATATATTCCTTTTTCATAAAAAGGTTGATGTTTTTATTTGGGAATCGTTCAATTACATTATAATTTTGAGTCAAAAGTGAGATACTGGAACTTTTCCACGAAACTCAAGAGATGGTGAGTAAAGAGCTTGCTGCTAGTAGCATAACGAAATAATTGTGGGCCTGCCTGCAAAACTTTTATCCCCCTGTATAAAAGTGTATAACAAACACAAGCACCAATAGTGTTAGTACCTCAAACAATAAAAATATCCTCTAAAAATTACTTCAAAAATTGGCCCTTCTTGCATTGCAGGCCTTGTGGTCCCAACATTAAGCCACAGATTGCTGCCAAAATTCTTACTGTGGTTGGTCTCATGACTTTTAATATTTTTGCTTTAGGGATCATCCATAAATTATGTAACGCTGAAGAGGAGGGAGGGGGTTTGAGGCAGCGTAACGTTAGTGTTAAAATAAATGAAAATATTTTTCACCAATGATATGTTTTGTTGAATCTTTTATATTACAAAGACAATATTCAAATCTGATCTATAGTATATTCTAGAATCCAATTAGTTGGTGCAGTAGACTTGGAACCTATGCATCATCCACGATGGCATGTGCATGGCTTGTCAGAAATTTTCTGGCCTAAGGGTCCTTCTTTCATTAAAAATTGTCTCTAAACTAATTGTTATGCGCAGTCTGCACCACCAACTAATTATCACATTAATTATAATAAATTTTAATGTATAACACAAATAGAATGAATACAACTCGTTTCTGCTTTATATTTGAGTTTTACTTATTGAAATTTGGAGCTTGTCACAAACATTACGTAATTATCAAAATCTCAACCATACTCAAGGGAGGCTGAACAAAATCAGTTTAATATAGACGTAAATGCATTGTGAAAGTGAATTAAATCTATGAAAAATGGAAAGTCAAGTATGCCCAAAGATTGGAAGCTAGCTACTGTTGTTCCGATTTTTAAGAATGGTGACAGAACTGTTTCAGCAAATTATAGACCAGTAAGTCTTACTCAGTTGTATGTATGCTAATAGAACATTTGATAACTAGCTATATTAGATAAGAATGTGAACAAAAAGAATGCATATTTCAGGGACAGCACTGTTTTAGGAATGGTTTCTCTTGCGAGAGTCAGATAGTATCATTGTTTCAGGATATAGCAGATGAAGTTGATGATAGTGGGAAGGTGGATGCTATAATAATAGATTTTGCAAAGGTGTTTGATGTTGCCCAACACAATAAACTAGTTCATAAATTAATGCATTTGGGTATTGACACCAGAATTGAGGTGTGGATGGATGAGCTTCTTTGAGATAGGAAACAGAAAGTCAGAGTTGGACAACAAGTTTCAACTCTGGAAGGTAACTTCAGGGATCCCTCAAGGAAGTGTTATTGGACCTCTCCTATTTCTCATATTTGTAAACAATCTGCCAGACAATTTATTTTCCAATGTAAAACTATTTGCAGATGACTGTATAATATATCGAGTTATTCAATCAAAAGTAGAAGAGAATATTTTGCAAGGTGATCTAGACAGAAAACATTTTTGGGCAGAAAAAAATAGAGTGATAACAAATAGTTCAAAAAGCAAAACCATCATGTTTGGTAGGGGCTGCAAATATAGTGAAATTCAATACTGTTTAGGCAACGAAAATATTCCAAGAATCTTGTCTTATAAGTCCCTGGGAAAAATTTTTGATAGAAATTAGATTGGGAAAATAAAGTACTCTTTGTTGTAGGGAAAGCCTGGAGGTCTTTGTATTTTACTATGCCAATACTAAAAAAGAGTACTGCGAAAGCGAGAGAATTAGCTCACTAATCTCTAGTTCGGCAATTTGTTGGGACCCTGATAAAAATTCACAAAAGGAATATTTGAATAAAGTACAGAGAAGAGTGTGTAAACTTACTTTTCACAGCAATAGGAAGAAAGTATAATGGGAGTCTCTAGAAAACAGGAAGGTGAAGGCAAGACTCTATGCCCTGTACAGAGCATATACCGCTTATCCAGCATGGAAAGATATTTTCATTTGACTCGATAGACCCACTTACTTTAGTAGAGGGGATCACAAGCACAAAATTCAGTTCAGGCCACAGAGAATAGATATTGGAAATTTTTCCTTCACAAATAGATCAATAACGGACGGGAATAAGTTGCCTGCGACAGCCATGCAACCCTTTCCTCTAAGTGTACAAAGTTTTAAAAGTACATTAACTAAGGATATTTGTAAAATTTATTAATTAATAAGTTAGACATATTAAAATAGTTATTATTTTTTATAATTATTATTTTTATTAGTATTGTGATAATTACTATTAAATGCATTGCTTTGTATATAATTATATTTAAATTAGTTGTTGAATTGGAGTGTCATGACATGTGAAGTGTAGTGTAATAGAGAAGTAGAAATAGAAGTGAAGTGCAAGTGTAGTGTAGTGAAGGGAAGTGAAGTGAAGTGTATTTAAAAAAGGTATTTATTAGTTAAAATATCTGTGTAGGACAGTCAGAGTGTAGAGTTAATGCTGTTATTGTTATCACTGTCTTTATTCTTATCATATTTTTATTATTACTATTATTGTCTTAAAAGATTTAAAATTATATTTTATCAATACTCCTTACTGTAATATGTTAATTGTAGTATTCTGCCATGAAGTTGTGTAAACCTACCTGCAGAAATAATAAATCTAAATCTCAATTATTAGAGGGAGAATGTTACAGGTGCATTACAGGGGAGAGAGGGAGTATTCAAAATACTCCAATTTTGCAATGCAATTTATGGATGGCCCCTTAATGTTTCCCTTCTAAGACATTAATATTAATTTCCACATACCTGCAGTTCAAAATTAACTTAGGTCATATTTAAATGACACCTGAGATAGATCAAGTTTTTCCTTAATTCCTACACTCGTCACTGCTTAAGCAAAAGACATGAGTTTTTATTGATATCCCACCCTATATTGAAAATTGGAAATACGGTAATTTACAATAAACATATTTCTTAATGAGGAAGTTAAAATTGTATTTGACATTTGACAAGTTGCGTAAATTTTCATTTCTTCACTTGAGTATGATATAAAAAATATACACATACATTTTTCAAAGTAATGTAGACGAAGTGGGGGTATTGTCAGATTTATCAGGTAGTTAAAACACCCAGTCACTTTATATTAGGTCATCAACGTGTGTACTGCAGAGCTTTGCTATCATTGAAAGATTTTGCTTTATCAATTATTTTGGCAAGATATCCTAAACATAATGGCACTAAAAGATGGCCAAAGTAGAATAACTAAAGTACCTAATCTGCATACAAACAAGCATCATAGTTCATAATAAAAAATTAATAAGATGTTCGCTCTCAGTTCAAAATATATATTTTTAACTTTTCTAAATTATGGAATTGTAGTGTTTACATATTTCATAACAATCAAGATATTCTAAATTCCTTGAATTTCTTGAACTGATATGCATATAATTTTGCTTTTTGGAAATGGCAGTGACAATTGGTAAATGTGAAGTGTGTTGAAACAGATTATTTTAATATTGCTAAATATTAGATTGTTCCACATATCATCATGTAGGGTCTCTGAATATTTATCAGTGATTGAGCTTGTCAATCCTATGTACATTTTGTTTAGGGATGTATGTGCAAAATGTAGTTATTTATATGTATGTGTACATGTCTAGAACCTAATTTTTGTGTGATTTTGAATTTATGTACAAGGAGTGAAGTTTATTTCATCTAGAGGGGTGCGGTATTTTAAACTTTTCTGGGAGGGTGTGGTAGTTAAACAATTGAAGTGGGGTACCAAACCTCAAGGAAACGACTGGGAAAATACTGCCTTAAAGTTTCTTCGTTACCTTTAATTGACAAATAATGTCTTCATGGTAATTTTTAACATCTCGTGTAATTTATTGTCATTTGACATAGTATGCCCTACAACAGAGAGACGACTGACATGTTCGCCTTTTTTCAACTCCAAAGAATTTTAGGAAACTTTTTCCAGTTACATCAGAATGATACACTTCTCTCAAAACCCGCAAAATCAGTTACTAAGTTAGTGCTTGGACCTCCTAAATTTGGAGGTTTATATCGCTTCGGTGATTTAAATTTTATTTTACTTTTGTTAAAAATGTGATGTATGTAAAAACCAATATTGCAAATAATTTATGGATAACCTTTTATAAGATGCCCTGTGTTTCAACAAAGTCATTAGAGAATTTGTTCACTATGGTTTTAAGTCACAAGTGTAATGCCCTAAAAAAAATTACAAAACAAATTAATAAATCTGATAATATTGTTGAAACAAATGTTGGATGTATTTATATATAGTTTTCAATATGACAGTAGTAAACTGTAGTTAAATTATCTCGTTGAGGTGTATGTGTGTGTGTGTGTGTGTGTGCGCGCGCGCGCGTGTGCGTGCGTGCGTGCGTGCGTGTGCGTGTGTGTGTGTGTTTTTAACGACGAGGGAAACGCATTTACGCACCATCGGCCCAGACTCACATATCCGGGCAGATGAGTGTGGAACTCATCCGTAGATAATACCCACTAAAACCCTACGTCCTCCTTCGCCCCACCTACGGAACCGCCGTCAGGCATTACTTCGTTAGGTGAGGTGGTGGGGCTATTCTAGCCCTCCTCCTTTAAGCCTTTATTGGCTTCCACTTCTCGCACGCTCTTCAGTTCTGAGGCATGACCCGGGCCGGTCGCATGACCCGGGCAGCGTACGTCGCAATTGCGGCCCATCTGTCTTCCGTGGACATCATCAATGGGATGGTGTTCTCCGGTGTCAGGCGCTGATGCAGGATTTCCTGCAGCTGGTCTCGTTCTCCTATAAATCGCGGGCAGTTGTACATCACGTGCTCCACATCCTCCTCCTGTCCTGGGCAAACTGGACACGTCGGGTCGTCATCGAGCTTAAATCGGTGCAGGTACGCTCTAAAGCATCCATGCCCCGTCAGCAACTGAGTCACGAAGAAGTCCACTTCTCTGTGAAACCTCGACGCCCACTCGCTGATCCGTGGGATTAGACGGTGGGTCCACCTGCCGTTCAGCGTTGTGTCCCAGCGATTTTGCCACTGTCTCATCGTTTCCATCTTCTCTTCTTCCAGCGCAGCGAGGGCTTCTATTCGCGAGCCGTGTCTTCCCCGGTAGTAGATCCGTCGGCGCTCGTCCGCCAGAATCTCTATAGGCGTCATTCCTGCTACTACGCATACGGCGTCATATGACACCGTGCGGTACGCACAGACCACTCTCAGAGCACTCCGACGGTAGACGGATATGGTCCTCCTGGCGTATGCTGCTGTTGCCAGGGTGCTGGCCCAAATGGGCGCTGCATACAGCAGGGTCGAGCTAACCACGGTCGCGAGGAGCTTCCGCCTGCTTTGCCTGGGGCCACCGGTGTTCGGCATAATGCGCGACAGGGCAGAGATCACACCATCCGCTTTCTGGCTAACGAGTCGAAGATGTTCGTCAAAATGAAGACGCGCGTCGATCCATACGCCGAGGTACCGCAGGTGTGGCCCGGACTGGATCTCGTGTCTCCCCACTCTGAGGGTGATGGTCTCCCGTGTCTTCCTGCTGGTAATCAGCACTGCCTCAGTTTTGTGATCGGCCAGGACCAGCCCGACCAAAGACAGCCACCGGCGAATTATCGCGATGGAGCGGTTGGCCACGCGGGTAACGTCCTCCAGGTGCTTGTCCACTACGACGAGCGCCACGTCGTCAGCGAAGCCAATGGTCTCCGCGCCATGTGGTAACTCCAATCTCAGTACCGCATCGTACATGATGTTCCAAAGTAAGGGACCCAGAACCAGCTGTAGCCCATGCGTTGAAATCGCCAGCGATGATAAGGGGTCTCCGTCCTCGTGCATCGGCCACCAGACTGTTCAGCAATGCTTCGAATTCGTGTATTGAGAGACTAGGGGGTGCATATACACTGTAAATGTATATGCCATCTGCCTTAACCCTGGTAAAGCCGGTCGATGGTACAGTTATGACCTCCCGGACCTGACGCAAACCGTAAGTCCATATCGCGGCTCGATTTGACCTGCCTGAAAACCAAGTAGGGCCCTCCATGTTCGTGTACTGCTCGCAAAGAATCGCCACATCGATCTTAAGGTCTCTCACCGTTTGTTGCAGCAGGTCCTGTGCTGCCTCACAGTGGTTGAGGTTCAATTGGAGTAACCTCATTTTTTCTGCCGGTTCTTCGTCGGGAGTGCCCTCTGATAAACCGGGCACTTCGGGCCGCTAGAAGTGTGGCTGGATTCAAACTTCGCAGAGCATAACAAGCAGTGCTGGTCCTCTTCGCAAGTCTTCGCCACATGACCCTCTTCGCCACACCTGCGGCAAAGCTTGGTTCGGTCAGGTCCCTTGCAGGAACTGGCACGGTGACCGAAGTCCCAGCATCGGTAGCATCTTAACGGCGTAGCCTTAATTCGAATATGGCTTATCACCCAGCCAATTCGAATTTTCCCGATCGATGCAGCCCTCCTCGCCAGAGCCGTTGGTAGGCAGACCACCGCCACCTGCGTACCTCTGAAGCTAGGCCGTAGTACTTTCACCGCTGTCTGGTCAAGCTTTGTCTCCAACTGCTTTTCCAGCGCGGCGCAGATCTCCTCCCTGGTTGCGAGCTCATCGAGGTCACGCAGCTCCACAGTAGTTTCCTCCCTCAGTGCGGTAACTGTTGCGGCATCTCTCAGTTTGTGTGATATGGAGCCCCTCAATTCATCTACCTTCCCGCCAGCCGACCTCTCCAGCTCCAGTAATAGGTCTCCAGCTCCAGTTCTCCTGATCCGCTTGACACAGGTACCGACACTTTGTAAGGAAGAGTCGCTCTTCATTCGGCGAAGGATATCCGCGTATGACGATTTCTGCCCGTCCACCTTGACGAGGAGAGCATCTGTGCGGATAGGTCTCGGACGCGGACGCTTGAGTTTAGCACCCTGTGACGCCTCATTGGCCGGTTTTTTCCTCTTTTTCTTCCCCTTTGGAACAACTTCCCACGGGTTTTCCGGTAGTCGCTCACTTCCGGGTTTCTCGCTGGTCACCTCAGGAGTTTCCGGTGTTCTGCCAGGATCCCTTTGACGCGACAACGCGCCCTCTTCCCTTCTATAGGAGGAAGGGGAAGGCGACTCATGCATCTTCCGCTTACCCGACTTATCCACCTTCTGTCGGGCATCCAGTCCGGGCGAGATCTGCGTCTCCCCTGTATCCGTGGGACATGTCTGCGGTGAAGTCTGCGTCTCCGCCTCAACTGTCTTCGAGCTAATTACAGATAGTGACTCCTCCATGTCCACCATCTCATCAAAGTCAGATCGGATGGAACTCACCATACGCTTTATCTCCCCGTGGACATTATTCCTTGGCAGGACAAAATGCAGGAGATCCCCGATCTTCTTCCCCAACTCCAGAAACTTCACTATCCTATTCTCTTCCCAGACACTCTTGTGAGCTTGGCTCCCCCCAAAATCCATGGAGCCGGCACCGACTATCGGGGCTTTCACCTGATCAGAATCGGTGGCGAGATTTGGCGTCAACGCTCGACTCGCTTGGGGTAGTAAGTTTTGAGACTCACTCATACCCATCACTGGTTTATTTTCGGGGTGACCTTCCCTTAGCGTTTTATATGCTACCGCCAGCAGAAATGGAATTCGAAGGAAGGTGAGAAGGGAATTTTCGTAGGGATAGGGAGCAAGATCCCATAAGCTACTCAGTCCACCTATTGGATCTTGTGGGATGGGAGGAAAACTAGGTGGGAAAGTAGGGATATTTGGGGAAAGGGCAGCGGACAGCTGCTCCTTTTAGTCGCCTTTTACGACAGGCGGAGGTCCCGTGGAGCTATTCTACAAAAAACCCCGGCAACCACACAGGGTTCGCTCTCTCTGTCTGTCTCTCCCTGTCTGTCTCTCTGTCTGTCTGTCTCTCTGTCTCACTCTATGTCTGTCTCTCTCTGTCCATCTCTGTCTGCATCCCTTCCTGTCCCCGTCTGTCTTTGACTGACTGTCTCTCTGTCTCTGTCACTCTGTCTGTCTGTATCTCTATCGGTCTGTCCCCCTGTCTGTCTTTCTGTCTCGCTGTATTGTGTGTCTGTCACTGTCTGTCTCTGTCTCTCACTCTGTCTCTCTGTCTACCTCTCCTACTGTCTGCCTGTCTCTCTCTGCCTCTCTGTCTGTCTCTGTATCTGTCTATGTCTATATGTCTCTCTCTGTCTGTATCTTTCTGTGTCTCTCTGTCTGTCTCTGTCTCTCTTTGTGTCTGTCTGGATCTTTGTCTGACTTTCTGACTGTCTATGTCTGCGTCCGTCTCGTCTGTCTTTGTGTCTGTCTGGATCTTTGTCTGACTTTCTGACTCTCTCTGTGCGTCTGTCTGTCTCTCTAACTCAGTCTCGCTGACTGGGTGTCCCTCTATCTGTCTGTCTCTCTTCATGTCTTCTTCTATCTGTCACTCTGTCTGCCTCTCTGTCTGTCTGTCTCTCCGTCTGTCTGTCTCACTGCCTGTCTCTCTATCTGTCTGTCTCTCTGTCTGTCACTCTGTCTGTCTGTCTGTCACTCCGTCTCTGTCTGTCACTCTGTCTCTCTCTGTATACCTCTCCGACTGTCTCTATGTCAGCCTCAGTCTGTCTCTGTGTCTGTCTATGTCCATCTGTCTCGCAGTCTCGGTCTGTGTGGCTTTATGTCAGGATCTTTGTCTGACTCTCTGTCTGTATATCTTTCTACCTCTCTCTGACTCTCCGTCTGTATCTCAGTCTCTCATAGTTTGTCTCTCGTTTTTCTATCTGCCTCCCTGTGTGTCTGTCTCTCTGTGTGTCTGTTTTTCTGTCTGTCTGTCTGTATCATTGTCCGTCTGTCTGTCTGTCTCCCTTCCTGTCTGGGTCTGTATCTTCGTCTGTCTCTCTGTCTGTCTCTACCTGTCTGTCTCTCTGTCTACCTCTCCTAGCGTCTCCCTGTCAGTATCTCTTTGCCTGTCTCTCTGTCTGTCTATGTCTGTCTCTCTATCTGTCTGTCTGGATCTTTGTCTGACTCTCTATGTATATCTGTCGGTGTCTCTGTCTGTCTCTCTATCTGTCAGTTTCTCTACCTGTCACTCTGTCTACCTCTCCGCCTGTCTCTATATCAGTCTGTCTCTGTGACTGTCTATGTCTATCGGTCTCTCTGCATCGCTCTCTCAGACTGTCTCGGTCTGTGTCTCACTGTCTGTTTCTTTCTGTGTGTCTCTCTATCTGCATCATTGTCTTACTCTCTCTGTGTCTGTCTCTCTGTCATTCTCTGACGACCTGCCTCTCTGTCTGTCTCTCTGTCTGTCTGTCTGTCTTTCTGTCTGTTGCACTGTCTGTCTCTCTGTCTGTTGCTCTGTCTGTCTCTCTGTCTTTGTCGACCTGTATCTCTGTCGATCTGTCTTACTGTCTGTATGTCTGCCTCTCTGTCTGTCTGTTTGTCAGTCTCTCTGTCTGACCATGTCTGTCTCTCTGTCCGTCTATCCGTCTGTCTCCCTTCCTGTCTCCGTCTGTCACTCTGTCCGTCTCTCTGTCTATCTCCATCACTAACCCTGTCTCTCTGTCTACCTCTCCTACTGTCTCTCTGTCAGTCTCCCTCTGTCTGACGGTCTTTGTCAGTCTGTCTCTCCGGCTGTCTGTCTCTTTATCAGTCTGTCTCTCTTTCTGTCTCTGTTTATCACTCTGTCTGTCTGTATGTCTGTCTCTGTCTGCCACACTGTCTGTCTCTGTCTGTCACTATGTCTTTCTCTCTGTCTACGTCTCCGCCTGTCTCTATGTCAGTCTCTCTCTGTCTGTGTCTGTCTATGTTTACCTGCCCCTCTGTCTCGCTCTCTGTCTGTCTCTGTGTCTCACAGTCTGTCTCTGTCTGTGTGTCTCTCTGTCTGGATCTTTGTTTGACTCTCTCTGTCAGTATATCTGTCTGTCTCTCTCTGACTCTCCGTCTGTATCTCAGTCTCTCTTTGTCTATCTGTCTCTCTGGGTGTCTGTTTCTCTACCTGCCTCCCTGTGTGTCTGTCACTGTCTGTCTTTCAGTCTGTCCGTATCTCTGTTTTCTGTGTCTGTGTGCCTGACGGTCTCTGTCTGCCTGACTGTGTCTCTGTCTGTCTCTATGTCTTTCTGTCTTTGCGTCTCTCTGTCTGTCTGTCTCTCTGTCTGACTATCTATCTCTCTGTCTGTCTGTCTAAATCTCAGTCTCATTGACACATTGACTGTCTGTCTGTCTCTCTGTCTCTCACCTTATCTCTCTGTCTGCCCCTCTGCCTGTTTGTCTCTCTGTCCTTGTCTGTGTCTGATTGTCTGTCTATACGTCTATCTCACCGACTGCCCCTCTGTCTGTTTGACTCTCTGTCTTTGTCTGTGTCTGTTTCTATGTCTGTGTATATGTCTGTCTGTCTCCCATTCTGTCTCTGTCTGGATTTCTATTTGTCTCCCTGTCATTCTATATCTCTGTCTGCCTCACGCTGTGACTGTCTGTCTCTGTCTCTCTCTGGCTGTATCTCTTTGCCGGCCCGTCTATCTCTTTCTGTAACTCTATATGTCTCTCTGTCTGTCTCTATCTGCCTATTTGTCTCTCTCTGTCTCTTTTCTCACTCTGTATCTGTCTACCGTCTCTTTTGCTGTCTGTCTGTGTCTCTCTGTCTGTCTCTTTCTCTCATTCTCTGCCTTGTCTGTCTCTGTCACCCTGTCTGTCTCTCTGTCTACCTATTCGCATGTCTCTATGTCTGTCTCTCTCTGTCTGTCTCTGTGTCTGGCTATGTCTCTCTTTGTGTCTGTCTGTGTGTGTGTCCCTGTCTTTGTCTTTGTCTGACTCTCTGTCTGTGTATC
This sequence comes from Gryllus longicercus, assembly GCA_038098605.1. Lineage (NCBI taxonomy): Eukaryota > Metazoa > Arthropoda > Insecta > Orthoptera > Gryllidae > Gryllus > Gryllus longicercus. Next base: position 765,774 of record JAZDUA010000537.1, on the reverse strand, counting down.
TGTCATCTCTCTCTGACTCTCCTGACTCTCCTGACTCTCTGACTCTCCGTCTGTCTCTCAGTCTCTCTTTGTCTGTCTCTCTATCCGTCTCTCTGTCTGCCTGTCCGTCTGTCTTTCTCTTCAACCTGTCTCTCTGTCTGTCTCTGTATGTCCGCATGTCTCTGTCTGTCTCTGTCTATCTGACTGTCTCTGTCTGTCTTTTAGTCTGTCTGTGTCACTGTCTGTCTCTCTGTCTGTCTCTCTCTGTATGTCTTTCTCTGTCTTTCATTCTGTCTCCCTGCGTATCTGTCTGTCTCTCTCTGTCTCTCTGTCTGCCTGTCTGTCTCACGGTCTTCTTTTCTGTCTGACTTTCTAACACTGTCTCTGACTGTCAATCCCTCGGTCTCTCTCTCTTCCTGTCTCTGTCTCTCTGTCTGTCTTTTCTCTGTCTGTATGGCTGGCTCTCTGTTCCTCTGTCTGTCTGACTCTCTTTGTCTGTTTTCTTGTCGGTCTCTCTGTGTGTCTGTCTCTGGCTCTCTGTCTGTCTCTCAGTCTGTCTCCCTTGGGTTCTGTCGGCCTCTTCTGTCTCACTAACTGTCCATCTTTCTGTGATTCTGTCTCTCTGTCTCTGTCTGCCTGTCTGTCTGCATGTCTCTCTGTCTGCCTGTCTCACTGTCTGTCTGCTTCTCTGTCTTCCTGTCTATTGATCTGTCTCTCTGTCTGCCTATCTCTGTCTGTCTGTGTTTCTGTCTGGCTGTTACCACCTGTCAGTCTTTATCTGTGTTTGTTTCTTTGTCACTCTGTCTGTCTCTCAGTCTGTCTATGTATCTGCCTCTCTCTCTCCCTCTCTCTCTCAGTCTGTCTTCATCTGTCTGTCTCTCTGTCTGTCTGTCTCTCATTCTGCCTCCTTGACTCTCATTCTGTCTCATTTATCTCTGTCTTTCTCTTTCTGTCGGTCTCTCCGTATGTCTCACTGTCTGTCTCGCTGTCTGTCAGTTTATCATTCTGTCTCTCTGTCAGTGTCTGTCACACTGTCTTTCAGCCTGTCTTCCTATCTGTCTCTGTGGTCTATCTTTCTATCTCTGTCTGTCTCACTGTCTCTCAATCTGTCTCTCTCTTCCTTTTCCGTCTCTGTTAGTCTGTCTGTCTCTCTCTGTGTTTCTGTCTCTCTGTCTTTCTCTCTGTCTGACTGTCTCCGTCTTTGTCCCTGTCTGCCTTACTCTCTGTCTGTCTCTCTGTCTGCCTGTCTCTCTGTCTGTCTTACAGTCTCTCTGTCCCTCTGTCTTCTGACTGTCTGTCTCTCTATGTACCTCTCTTTATCTCTTTGGCTCATCTTTCACTGTCTGTCTGTCATTCTGTCTCTCGGTCTGTCTCTCTCTGACTGTGTCTGTCTGTCTCTCTGTACGTCTCACTGTCTGTCACTCTGTCTCTCTCGGCTTCTCTCTGCCTCTTCTGTCTCTCTGTCTGTCTGTCTCTTTCTGTGTTTCTGTATCTCTGTCTTTCTATCTGTCTGTCTATGTCGGTCTTTCTGTGTCTGTCTATCTCTCTTTGTGTCTGTCGGTCTCTGTCACTATCAGTCTGCGTCTTTGTGTCTGTCTCTCTGTCGCTATCTCTTTTTGTCTGTCATTCAGTCTGTGTGTGTCTCTATCTGTCTCTCTGTCTCTATGACTGTCTGTCTCTCGGACTCTCTGTCTGTGTATCTCTCTCTGTCCATCTGTCTCTCTTTCTGTCTCTGACTGTCAATCTGCCTGTTGCTGACTTTCTGTCTCTCTCTCTTTCTGTCTGTCTGTCTGTGTCTCTTTGTCTGTATCTCTGTCCCTCTCTCTGTCTGTATCTCTGACCCTCTGTCTGTCTAACTGACTGACTGTCTCTCTGCCTGTCAGTCTGTCGGTGTCTCTGGTTGTCACTCTGTATTTCTCTCTTTCTGTCTCTTTTATTCTGTCTCTCTGCCTTTTTCTCTCCGTGTCTGTCTCTCTGTGTGTTTCTCTGTCCCTGCATCCCTCTCTGTCTGTCTCTCTGAATGTCTCTCTGTGTGTTTCTTCGTCTATCTCTCTCTGTCTCTCTCTGTCTGTCTCTCACTCTATCTCTGTGTCTTTCTCTCTTTGTCTGTCTGGCAGTCTCTGTCAGTCTCTGTCTGTCTGTCTCTCTCTACAATACATAACAAATTCTTTAGGAAATTTATAAGTTTAAAGTCGAAACAAACATTCAAAAGTTAACTAAAAGCTTTCCTGTTAAATGTTACATTCTACAGTGCAATAGATTATACGTACAATAAATACGTATCTATATCAATATAAAATAGTACTAATAATGTTTGCATATGTCAGACCCTTTGCTTCATCCACAATTTTAATCACAAAATCACCTGCAAATTACTTCTCAATGCAAACTTTGCATTTCACCCACTCATTCAAAACTCATTTTCTTCATTACACTTTACTACAATAGCAGGAATTTTTCGGATTAGTACAAATTTATTAAAGGTTTTTAATAATCACCATTTATTTATTTTATAAATAAAAATACAAATCTCAAAAAATACATTTCTTTTCATGGCATAATTCACAAATATTTCACACAAAAAATCATTCTTGGTCCACATCTCATCTTCACTCAATACATGTCTCCACATAATCTATGAACATACAAAAAAAAAAACATCAGTATATGTATTATTTCCAAAAAAAGTTAGTTAGTTACTTATTTCCAAAAAAAGTTAGTTATTTCCAAAAAAAGTTAGTTATTTCCAAAAAAAGTTAGTTATTTCCTTCTCTCTCTCTCTCTCTCTCTCTCTCTCTCTCTCTCTCTCTGTGTCTCGTGTGTGTGTCTCGTGTGTGTGTCTCGTGTGCGTGTGTCTCGTGTGTGTGTCTCGTGTGTGAGTCTCGTGTGTGTGTCTCGTGTGTGTGTGTCTCGTGTGTGTGTCTCGTGTGTGTGTCTCGTGTGTGTGTCTCGTGTGTGTGGCTCGTGTGTGTGTCTCGTGTGTGTGTCTCGTGTGTGTGTCTCGTGTGTGTGTCTCGTGTGTTTGTGTCTCTTGTGTGTGTCTCGTGTGTGTGTCTCGTGTGTGTGCCCCGTGTGTGTCTCGTGTGTGTGCCTCGTGTGTGTGTCTCGTGTGTGTCTGGTGTGTGTGTCTCGTGTGTGTCTCGTGTGTGTCTCGTGTGTGTCTCGTGTGTGTCTCGTGTGTGTCTCGCGTGTGTGTCTCGTGTGTGTCTCGTGTGTGTGTCTCGTGTGTTTGTGTCTCTTGTGTGTGTCTCGTGTGTGTCTCGTGTGTGTGTCTCGTGTGTGTCTTGTTTGTCTCGTGTGTGTCTCGTGTGTGTCTCTCGTGTGTGAGCCTCGTCTGTGTGTCTCGTATGTGTGTCGTGTGTTTGTGTCTCGTGTGTGTCTCGTGTGTGTCTCGTGTAAGTGTCTCGTGTGTGTGTCTCCTGTGTGTGCCTCGTGTGTGTGTCTCGTGTGTGTGTCTCGTGTGTTTGTGTCTCGTGTTTGTCTTGTGTGTGTCTCGTGTGTGTCTTGTGTGTGTCTCGTGTGTGTGTCTGGTGTTTGTGTCTCATGTGTGTGTCTCGTGTGTATCTCGTGTGTGTCTCGTGTGTGTGACTCGTGTGTGTCTCGTGTGTGTGTCTCCTGTGTGTGTCTCGTGTGTGTGTCTCGTGTGTGTCTCGTGTGTGTGTCTTGTGAGTCTCGTGTGTGTGTTTCGTGTGTGTTTCGTGTGTGTGTCTCGTGTGTGTGTCTCGCGTGTGTGTCTCGGGTGTGTGTCTCGTGTGTGTGTCTCGTGTGTATCACTCGTGTGTGTGTCTCGTGTGTGTGTTACGTGTGTGTGTCCCGTGTGTGTGTCTCGTGTGTGTGTCTCGTGTGTTTGTCTCGTGTGTGTTCCTCGTGTGTGTCTCGTGTACGTGTGTGTCTCGTGTACGTGTGTCTCGTGTGTGTGTCTCGTGTGTGTCTCGTGTGTATCACTCGTGTGTGTGTCTCGTGTGTGTGTTACGTGTGTGTGTCCCGTGTGTGTGTCTCGTGTGTGTGTCTCGTGTGTTTGTCTCGTGTGTGTTCCTCGTGTGTGTCTCGTGTACGTGTGTGTCTCGTGTACGTGTGTCTCGTGTGTGTGTCTCGTGTGTGTCTCGTGTGTGTCTCGTGTGAGTCTCGTGTGTGTGTCTCGTGTGTGTCTCGTGTGTCTCGTGTGTGTATCGTGTGTGTCTCGTGTAAGTGACTCGTGTGTGTCTCGTCTGTGTGTCTCGTGGGTGTGTCTCGTCTGTGTTTGTCTTGTGAGTGTGTCTCGTGTGTGTGTCTCGTGGGTGTGTCTCGTGTGTGTCTCGTGTGTGTTTCTCGTGTGTGTGTCTCGTGAGAGTGTCTCGTGTGTGTGTCTCGTGTGTGTTTCGTGTGTGTGTCTCGTGTGTGTGTCTCCTGTGTGTGTGTCTCGTGTGTGTGCCTCGTGTGTGTCTCGTGTGTGTGCCTCGTGTGTGTCTCGTGTGTGTGTCTCGTGTGTTTGTTTCTCGTGTGTGTGTATCGTGTGTGTGTTGTGTGTGTGTCTTGTGTGTGTGTCTCGTGTGTGTCTCGTGTGTGTGACTCGTTGTGTGTCTCGTGTGTGTGTCTCGTGTCTCTCTCCCTCTCTCTCCCTCTCTCTCTCTCCCTCTCTCTCTCCCTCTCCCTCTGCCTTTCTTTGTCAGTCTCTGTCTGTCTGTCTCTCTCCACAATACATAACAAATTCTTTTCATGGCATATTTCACAAATATTTCACTCAAAAACTCATTCATGGTCCACATCTCATCTTCACTCAATACATGTCTCCACATATTCTATGAACATACATAACAAAAAACATCAGTTAATGTATTATTTCCAAAAAAAATAGTTAGTTATTTCCAAAAAAGTTAATTTCCAAAAGAAGTTAGTTATTTCCAAAAAAAGTTAGTTATTTCCAAAAAAAATTAGTTATTACTTTCCCTGTCTCTCTCTCCCTGTTTGTCTCTGTGTGTGTCTCGTCGGTGTGTCTCGTGTGAGTGTCTCGTGTGTGTCTCGTGTGTGTGTCCTGTGTGTGTCTCGTGTATGTGTCTTGTGTGTGTTTCGTGTGTGTCTCGTGTGAGTGTCTCCTGTGTGTGTCTCGTGTGTGTGCCTCGTGTGTGTCCTGTGTGTGTGTCTCGTGTGTTTGTGTCTCGTGTGTTTGTGTCTCGTGTGTGTCTCGTGTGTGTGTCTCGTGTGTGTGTCTCGTGTGTGTGTCGTGTGTGTGCCTCGTGTGTGCCTCGTGTGTGTATCTCGTGTGTGTGTCTCGTGTGTTTGTCTCGTGTGTGTCTCGTGTGTCTCGTGTGTCCTCGTGTGTGTGTCTCGTGTGTGTGTCACGTGTGTGTGCCGCGTGTGTGTCTCGTGTGTGTGTCTCGTGTGTGTGTCTCATGTGTGTGTCTGTCTCTCTCCATAATACATAACAAATTCTTTAGCAAATTTATAAGTTTAAAGTCGAAACAAACATTCAAAAGTTAACAGAAAGCTTTCCTGTTAAATGTTACATTCTACAGTTCAATTATATAGTGCGATTATACGTACAATAAATTCGTAACTATATTAATATAAAATAGTACTAATAATGTTTGCATATCTCAGACCCTTTCCTTCATCCACAATTTTAATCACAAAATCACCTGCAAATTACTTCTCAATGCAAACTTTGCATTTCACCCACTCATTCAAAACTCATTTTCTTCATTACACTTTACTACAATAGCAGGAATTTTTCGGATTAGTACAAATTTATTAAAGGTTTTTAATAATCACCATTTATTTATTTTATAAATAAAAATACAAATCTCAAAAAATACATTTCTTTTATGGCATATTTCACAAATATTTCAAACAAAAAATCATTCATGGTCCACATCTCATCTTCACTCAATAGTTTGTCTCCACATATTCTATGAACATACATAACAAAAAACATCAGTATATGTATTATATCCAAAAAAAGTTATTTCCAAAAAAATAAAGTTATTTCCAAAAATGTTAGTTATTTCCAAAAAAAGTTAGTTATTTCCCAAAAAAGTTATTTCCAAAAAAAGTTAGTTATTTCCTTCCCCCTCTCTCTTTCTCTCCCTGTGTGACTCGTGTGTGTCTCGTGTGTTTCATTCATGGTCCACATTTCATCTTTACTCAATACATGTCTCCACATATTCTATGAACATACAAAACAAAAGGCAGTCCTATATGTATTATTTCCAAAAAAAGTTAGTTATTTCCTAAAAAGTTAGTTATTTCCCAAAAAAGTTAGTTATTTCCAAAAAAAGTCAGTTATTTCCTTCCCTCTCTCTCTCTCTCTCCCTGTGTGTCTCGTGTGTGTTTCGTGTGCGTGTCTCGTGTGTTTCTCGTGTGTGTCTTGTGTGTGTCTCGTGTGTCCCGTGTGTGTGTCTCGCCTGTGTGTGTCTCGTGTGTGTCTCGTGTGTGTCTCGTGTGTGTATCGTGTGTGTGTCTCGTGGGTGTCACGTGTGTGTCTCGTGTGTGTGTCTCGTGTGTGTGTGTCTCGTGTGTGATTCTCGTGTGTTTCTTTCTCGTGTGTGTTTCTCGCGTGTGTGTGTTTCGTGTGTTTGTATGTTTCGTGTGTTTGTGTGTTTCGTGTGTTTGTATGTTTCGTGTGTTTGTGTGTTTCGTGTGTTTGTGTGTTTCGTGTGTGTGTCCCGTGTGTGTGTCTCGTGTGTGTGTCTCTCGTGTGTGTGTCTCGTCTGTGTGTGTCTCGTGTGTGTCTCGTGTGTGTGTCTGGCGTGTGTGTTTTGTGTGTGTGTCTCGTGCGTGTGTCTCGTGTGTGTGCCTCGTGTGTGTGTCTCGTGTGTGTGTCTCGTGTGTTTGTGTCTCGTGTGTTTGTGTCACGTGAGTGTTTCTCGTGTGTGTTCCTCGTGTGTGTGTCTTGTGTGTGTGTCTCGTGTGTTTGTGTCTCGTGTGTGGGTCGCGTGTATGTGTCTCGTGTGTGTGTCTCGTGTGTGTCTCGTGTGTGTGTCTCGTGTGTTTGTGTCTCGTGTGTGTGCCGCGTGTGTGTCTCGTGTGTGTGTCTCGTGTGTGTGTCTCATGTGTGTGTCTTGTGTGTGTGTCTCGTGTGTGTGTGACTCGTGTGTGTGTCTCTTGTGTGTGTCTCGTGTGTGTGTCTCGTGTCTCTCTCCCTCTCTCTCTCTGCCTTTCTCTGTCAGTCTCTGTTTATCTCTCTCTACAATACATAACAAATTCTTTAGCAAATTTATAAGTTTAAAGTCGCAACAAACATTTAAAAGTTATCTGAAAGCTTTCCTGCTAATTGTTACATTCTACAGAGCAATAGATTATACGTACAATAAATACGTAACTATATCAATATAAAATAGTACTAATAATGTTTGCATATGTCAGACCCTTTGCTTCATCCACAATTTTAATCACAAAATCACCTGCAAATTACTTCTTAATGCAAACTTAGCATTTCACCCACTCATTCAAATTTCATTTTCTTCATTTCACTTTACTACCGTAACAGGATTTTTCCGGATTAGTACAAATTTATTAAAGGTTTTTAATAATCACCATTTATTTTATAAATAAAAATACAAGTCTCAAAAAATACATTTCTTTTCATGGCATATTTCACACAAAAAATCATTCTTGGTCCACACCTCATCTTCACTCAATACATGTCTCCACATAATCTATTAACATACAAAACAAAAAACATCAGTATATGTATTATTTCCAAAACAAGTTAGTTAGTTACTTATTTCCAAAAAAAGTTAGTTAGTTATTTCCAAAAAAGTAAGTTAGTTAGTTATTACCAAAAAAAGTTAGTTATTTCCAAGAAAAGTTAGTTATTTCCTTCTCTCTCTCTCTCTCTCTCTCTCTCTCTCTCTCTCTCTCTCTCTGTCTCTCTGTGTGTCTCGTGTGTGTGTCGCGTGTGTGTTTCTCGTGTGTGTTTTCGTGTGTGTGTGTCTCGTGTGTGTGTCTCGTGGGTGTGTTCTTGTGTGTGTGTGTCTCGTGTGTGTGTCGTGTGTGTGTGTCGTGTGTGTGTCTCGTGTGTGCGTCTCGTGTGTGTTTCGTGTGTGTGTCTCGTGCGTTTCTTGTGTGTGTCTCGTGTACGTGTGATTCGTATGTGTGTCTCTTCTGTGTGATTCGTGTGTATCTCGTGTGTGTGTCTCGTGTGTGTGTCTCGTGTGTGTCTCGCGTGTGTGTCTCGTGTGTGTCTCGTGTGTGTGTCTCGTGTGTGTGTCTCGTGTGTGTCTCGTGTGTGTCTCGTGTGTGTCTCGTGTGTGTCTCGTGTGTGTGTCTCGTGTGTGTCTCGTGTGTGTGTCTCGTGTGTGTCTCGTGTGTGTGTCTCGTGTGTGCGTCTCGTGTGTGTCTCGTGTGTGCGTCTCGTGTGTGTCTCGTGTGTGTGTCTCGTGTGTGTCTTGTGTGTGTCTCGTGTGTGTGTTTCGTGTTTGTGTCTCGTGTGTGTTTCTCGTGTGTGTCTCTCGTGTGTGTTTCTCGTGTGTGTGTTTCGTGTGTTTCGAGTGTTTGTGTGTTTCGTGTGTTTGTGTGTTTCGTGTGTGTGTCCCGTGTGTGTGTCCCATGTGTGTGTGTCCCGTGTGTGTGTGTCCCGTGTGGGTGTCTCGTGTGTGTCTCGTGTGTGTGTCTCGTGTGTGTCTCGTGTGTGTGAATCGTGTGTGTCTCGTGTATGTGTCACGTGTGTGTCACGTGTGTGTGTCTCGTCTGAGTGTCTCGTGTGTGTTTCTCGTGTGTGTCTCGTCTGTGTGTGTCTTGTGTGTGTGTCTCGTGTGTGTGTCTCGTGTGCGTGTCTCGTGGGTGTGTCTCGTGTGTGTCTCGTGTGTGTCTCGTGTGTGTGCCTCGTGTGTGTGCCTTGTGTGTCTCGTGTGTGTGTCTCGTGTGTGTGTCTCATGTGAGTGTCTTGTGTGTGTGTCTCGTGTGTGTGTGTCTCGTGTGTGTGTTTCGTGTGTGTGTTTCTTGTGTGTGCCTCGTGTGTTTGTCATGTGTGTGTCTCGTGTGTGTGTTTAGTGTGTGTGTCTCGTGTGTGTGTCTCGTGTGTGTGTGTGACTCGATGGTGTGTCTCGTGTGTGTCTCGTGTCTCTCTCTCTCTCTTTCTCCCTCTCTCTCTCTCTCTCTGCCTTTCTCTGTCAGTCTCTGTCTGTCTGTCTCTCTCCACAATACATAACAAATTCTTTAGCAAATTTATAAGTTTAAAGTCGAAACAAACATTCAAAAGTTAACTGAAAGCTTTCCTGTTAAATGTTACATTCTACAGTGCAATAGATTATACGTACAATAAATACGTATCTATATCAATATAAAATAGTACTAATAATGTTTGCATATGTCAGACCCTTTGCTTCATCCACAATTTTAATCACAAAATCACCTGAAAATTTCTTCTCAATGCAAACTTTGCATTTCACCCACTCATTCAAAACTCATTTTCTTCATTACACTTTACTACAGTAACAGGATTTTTTCGGATTAGTACAAATTTATTAAAGTTTTTTAATAATCACCATTTATTTATTTTATAAATAAAAATACAAATCTCAAAAAATACATTTCTTTTCATGGCATATTTCACAAATATTTCACACAAAGATCATTCTTGGTCCACATCTCATATTCACTCAATTCATGTCTCCAAATAATCTATGAACATACAAAACAAAAACATCAGTATATGTATTATATCCAAAAAAAGTTAGTAGTTAGTTATTTCCAAAAAAAGTCAGTTAGTTATTTCCAAAAATAGTTAGTTATTTCCAAAAAAAGTTATTTAGTTATTTCCAAAAATGTTATTTCCTTCTCTCTCTCTGTGTCTCGTGTGTGTGTCTCGTGTGAGTCTCGTGTGTGTTTCTTGTGTGTTTCTCGTGTGTTTCTCGTGTGTCTCGTGTGTGTCTCGTGTGTGTCTCGTGTGTGTCTCGTGTGTGTGTCTCGTGTGTGTGTCTCGTGTGTGTGTCTCGTGTGTGTGTCTCGTGTGTGTCTCGTGTGTGTCTCGTGTGTGTGTCTCGTGTGTGTCTCGTATGTGTCTCGTGTGTGTCTCGTGTGTGCGTCTCGTGTGTGCTTCTCGTGTGTGTCTCGTGTGTGCGTCTCGTGTGTGTCTCGTGTGTGTGTCTCGTTTCTCGTGTGACTCGTGTGTGTGTCTCGTGTGTGTGTCTCTCGTGTGTGTGTCTCGTGTTTGTGTCTCGTGTGTGTCTCGTGTGTGTGTCTCGTGTGTGTGTCTCGTGTGTGTGTCTCGTATGTGTCTCGTGTCTGTGTCGTGTGTGTCTCGTGTGTGTGTCTCGTGTGTGTGTCGTGTGTGTGTCGTGTGTGTGTCTCGTGTGTGTGTCTAGTGTGTGTGTCTCGTGTGTGTCTCGTGTGTGTGTCTCGTGTGTGTCTCGTGTGTCTTGTGTGTGTGTCTCGTGTGTGTGTCGTGTGTGTCTCGTGTGTGTCTCGTGCGTGTGTCTCGTGTGTGCGTCTCGGGTGTGTCTCGTGTGTGTGTCTCGTTTGTGCGTCTCGTGTGTGTCTCGTGTGTGTCTTGTGTGTGTCTCGTGTTTGTCTCGTATGTGTCTCGTGTGTGTCTCGTGTGTGTGTGTCTCGTGTGTGTCTTGTGTGTCTCGTGGTGTGTCTTGTGTGTCTCGCGTGTATGTCTCGTGTGTGTGTCTCGCGTGTGTGTCTCTCGTGTGTGTCTCGTGTGTGTCTCGTGTGTGTCTCGTGTGTGTCTTGTGTGTGTCTCGTGTGTGTCTCGTGGTGTGTCTCGTGTGTGTGTCTCGTGTGTGTTACTCGTGTGTGTGTCTCGGGTGTCTGGTGTGTGTCTCGTGTTTGTCTCGTGTGTGTCTCGTGTGTTTCTTGTGTGTCTCGTGTGTGTCCCGTGTGTGTGTGTCCCGTGTGTGTGTCTCGTGTGTGTGTCTCGTGTGTGTGTCTCGTATCTCTCTCTCCCTCTCTCTGCCTTTTTCTCCAATCCACTATCGGATACGTGTTTTTTGTGAAAATACAACAGAGATAAAAGAACATTCGCTGCGATAAAGTGTTCCTAAACAAATTAAAAACGTTTTTAAAATATTCTAGACAAAATAAAAACGCGAGATATATAAACACTCTTGTATGTATTGTCAGTTTTCGTATTTTATCCATAAGCTCTTTGATTTGTCGCTGCCTGCCGCTTACCACCCAGAAGCGACGGTGCTGCCCTCAGAACTACTAGAAGTCACATGTTCTGGACATATCCATCACAGTATAACGGATAGATTTATACTGTGGCTCTATTGACCTAAAGTTGATGACGACCACTTTGGGCATCCATCTACTAAATAACCAATAAAGTAGTCTATCATTCGGGAAATTACATGTATAAGAATTTCAAACTAATGGTGTTTATACAGCACGTACTCTCTCGCCTGTATTTTCATGCAAAATTACGCAAAAAGGTCTCAAATATTCGAATAATTGGACATGACCGTATTTCAAATTGTATCTTTTAGAAATAGAATTCATTAAGGGAAAAATACCATCAATATTTTAGTTGTAGATAGACTCCGAAACATTTTTAAAATCTCGTTAAGTTTCAAAAAAATCGGGTGTTTCAACGAACATGAGACCTGACCTCCTAAACGTCTTTTACAGTATCCAACAACAAAATTTAAACAAAATCGATGGAGAGATTTTTTAAAATGTTTTTCTCTCTTCTCGAAAAGAAAGTAAAACGAAAGCTTATCCTTCTCCATTATCACATTGCAAACTTTCTTACAAAACTTAGCAATTGTAGTCCAAAAAGGAGAAATCTATTAGCAATAAGTATAACTTCAAAACATCTCTGAACAATACCGATGCTAATAAAGTATTCTTTATTATTTTGTTTTGTAACAAACCATATTGGATACTTTAAATAAACAAAACACTCTTCTATGCGTTTTCAGTGAAATAATAAATATAGAGGTGCATAAAGACTCGTGGCCCACACCTTTCCTACATTAACAAATTAAACACTGAATCATGTATTTAAAGATACACTCTTCTCGATCACTTCTACTAAAATCATAGTATTGTTTACAAATATTATTTCAGCTTTCGCAATTTTTGCGAAAACACTCATCGTTTCAGAGAAGAAAAACGAAATAAAAACTTTAATTGCCCAGAATTTCGAATTTTTTATTAAGACACAATAGTAATTTGTAATATTAATACTGTATATACAATTCCACTTGGCAAGGTAACAGAGAGTTTAAAGATTAGTTACAGATTACACACCACACATCACACACAACAAGCACACACACACATCACCCACACACAGCACAACACACACTAGACACACACACATACAACACAACACAAACAACACACACAAAACACAACACACAACACAAGACACACAACAATCACACACACAACACATCACACATCCAACAGCTCACTCAAAATACAACACCACACCACACACAAAAACCACACACACAAAAAACAACACACACAAATCACAAAACACAACAAACATAAAACACAACACATACACACAAAACAAAACACAAAACAAAACACACACACAAAACAACACACACACAAAACACAACACACACAAAACACAACACACACACCAAACACAACACACACACAAAACACAGCACACACAGAAAACAACACACACAACACATCACACACAAAACACAACACACACGAAACACAACAAACACTGAAAACACAACACACACAACACAGCACACAAAACAACACACACAACCCAACACACTTCACAGACACAAACACATTACACAACACACAAACAACACAATACACACACACACAACACGAACAAAAGACACAAACAACACGACACACACAAGACACAAACAACACGACACACAAGACACAAACAACACGACACACACAACACACGCACAAAACACACTCAACACCACACACACACAACACAAAAAACAAACAACACAAAACACACACAACGAACACACAACACACACAAAACAAGACACAAAACACACACAAAACAACACAAACAAACAACACAATACGCACACACAACACGAACACAACACACAAAAAACACGACACACACAACACACGCACAAAACACCACACACAAAAACAACTCAACACACACAACACAAAAAACAAACAACACAAAATTCAACACACACACCCAACATAACTCACACAAACAACACAACACGCACAAACAACACAAACACAACACACAAACAACACGACAAAATCAACACACGCAACCACAACACAACACACGCAAAACAACACACAACACAACCCACAAAACATACACAACACAACACACATCACACACAAAACACAACACACACAAACAACACAACACAAACAACACAACACACAAAAAAACACACACAACACAAAAGAAACAACACAAAACTCAACACCACACACACAACACAAAACACACACAAAACAACACAAACAAACAACACAATACGCACACACAATACGAACACAACACACAGAAAACACGACACACACAACACACGCACAAAACACCACACACAACATACACACAAACAACTCAACACACACAACACAAAAAAACAAACAACACAAAATTAAACACACACAACACCACTCACACAAACAACACAACACGCACAAACAACACAAATACAACACACAAACGACACGACAAAAACAACACACGCACACACAACACCACACACAACACACGTAAAACAACACACAACACACAAAACATACACAACACACCCACCACACAACACATCACACCCACCACACAACACACACACAACCCAACACACATCACACACAAAACACAACACAAGACCCACACAACACACACACACAAACAACTCGATACACACAACACAAAAAACAAACAACATAAAACACACAACTCTCACACAACACAACACACACAAAACAAGACACAAAACACACACACATCACACACAACACAACACAAAAAAACAACACAACACGCACACACAACACATACACAACACACACACAAAACACGACAAAAACAACACACGCACACACAACACCTCACACAACACACGCAAAACAACACACAACACAACACACAAAACATACACAACCCACACACACCACACAACACAACACACACACAACCCAACACACACAAAACAAGACACAAAACACACAACACAACAAAAACACAATACGCACTCACAACACGAACACAACACAGAAACAACACAACACACACAACACACGCACAAAACACCCACACAACACCACACACACACAAACAACTCAACACAAAAAACAAACAACACAAAACACAACACACACACAAAACACCACTCACACAACTCAAACACATGACACAAACAACACGACACAAACAACACACACAAACAACACAACACACACACAAACAACACAACACCCAAACCACACACACAACACCACCACACAACACAACACTCATCACACACGAAACACAACACACACATCACACACAAAACACAACACAAGACACATAAAAAACACACAACACACACAACACAAGACTCACACACAAAAAACACACAACACACACAACACAAGACTCACACACAAAAAACACACAACACAACACACACAATACAACACAAACCAACAACACAATACGCACACACTACACAAACAACACACAAACAACACGACACACAACACACGCAAACAACACACATAACACCAGACACACAACACACAAACTACACAACACACACAAACAACTCAACACACACAACACAAAAAACAAACAATACAAAACACACACAACGCACACACAACACACAAAACACACACAACACCACACACACAAACAACACAACACGCACACACAACACAAACACAACACAAAACCACAACATAACACACACACAACATAACACACACAACACAACACACACAAACAGCACAACATACACAACACAAAAAATAAACAACACAAAACACACACAACACAACGCACACACCACACACACACACAACCCAACACATATCACACACAACACAAATCACACGCAAAACACAACACCCACAACACAAGACACAAACACAACACCTACAACACACACAAGCAACACACAACACAACACACACAATACAACACACACACAAACAACACACAAACCACAACACACACACAAACCAAAACGCAACACATTCACACAAAACACAACAAACACAAAACACAACACACACACAACACAACAAACACAGAAAACCCAACACACACAAAACACAACACATACACAATACCACCCACAACACAACACACACAAGTCAACGCACACACAACACGCACAACTCAACGCGCACACAACACACACAAAACAACACACACAAGCAACACACTACAAATAACACACACACAAATCACAACACACACATCACACACAAAACACAACATACGCACAAACAACACACACAAATAACACAACACGCACACACAAAGAAACACAACACACACAACACAACACACACAAAGAACACAACACACACAAAACACAACACACACAAAACACACAGAACACAGCACACACACAACACAAAACACAACACACACAAACCAAAACACAACAAACAAAAAACACAATAGGCACACACAAAACACTACACACAAAAAACACAACAAACACAAAACACAACACACACAAAACACAACACACACAAAACACAATACACACAATACACAACACACACAATACACAACACACACAACACAAGACACACACAATACATACACCACACAACACAACACACACAAAGAACACAAAACGCACACACAACACGAACACAACACACAAACACAACACACCTCACGCACACAACACCATACACAACACACACACACAAACAACACAACACACACACAAACAACTCAACACACACACAACAAAAACAAACACAAAACACACACAACGCACACACAACACAACACACAAAACACACACAAACAACACACAACACAACACACACAAACAACACAATACGCATACATAACACAAACACAACAAACAAACGACACAACACAACACTCACACAAACAACACAACACACACAACACAAAAAACAAGCAACACAAAACTCACACACCACACACACATCACACAAAACAACACACATCACACACAACGCAAGACACACAACAATCGCACACACACAAAACAACACAACACACATTAAACAGCACACAACACACACAACACATACAAACAACACAACACACACAAATATCACAACACGCACACACAACACAAACACAACACACAAACAACACAAAAAAAGCACACACACAACACCACACACACAAACAACACAACACTCACAATACAACAAACATGCAACAGAAAACACACAACACAACACACACTCAACGCACACACACAACACACATCACACACAAAACACAACACAAGAAACACAACACTCACCCACACACAACACAACAAACACACAAGACAACAAACACACAACACAACAAACACACACACAACAAAACACACACAACACAACACACATCTCAAACACACACAATACACACACAACACAACACACTCAACGCACACACAACGCACACACAAAACACACAACACAACACACATCACACCCAAAACACAACACAAGACACACACACACAACACTCACCCACACAACACAACAAACACACAAGACAACAAACACAACACAACACTCACACAACGCAACACACACGCAACGCAACACACACAAAAAACAACACACACAACACAACACACACCCAACATGCAGTCACAACACAACACAACCTGCACAAACAACACACACACAACACGCACACAACAAAACACACACATAACACAACATACACAACAAACACACACAACACACACAACACACACAATACAACACACACAAATCACAACACACACAAGACACAACACACACACAATACAACACACACAAAACAACACCCACAACACAATAGGGACACACAACGCAACATGCACACACAACACAACATGCACATGCAACACAACACGCATATCACAACACACACACACAACACTCACAACACACACACAACACACACACACACAACACTCACAACACACACACAACACGACACACACACAAACAACACAACACACACAATACAACATACACACAACACATACACAAAACACACAACACAACACACACAGCACACACAAACAAAACAACACAACATACACACAACACACACACATCACACACTCACCACATGCACCACACACACCATTCATACACCACACATACACACAAAAACACTTTTGTCCTATCATTTGATAATTAATTTGATATTGTTTTTTTTAAATGTATCTATTTTAATTTCATTACTTTCATTATCTCATTTGTTTATTGGAAAACAGTTTTTAAATGTATTTATGTTAACTTCGTTAAATGTGTTATCTTCGTATTTCTTATTTTTTTTAGATTTTTTATGTATTTTGTACCTTTCTAAACTGATGATGTCTAGACTTTTGATTACTAAACTATTTAAAGCTGGCTCTCTGAATAGTTTTAAGTTGACAAAAATAATTTTAATAATTTCATATCTTCCTCGTCCAGGAATTGAATCAGGCTTTTAGGCATGTAAAACAAGTGTGCTGCCCATGAACCATTCTGGTGCTCCTCAACCTTTCTACCCTACAGCATGCACACTTAATACAAATAAAGAAATTCTTAGGAAACATCAACCTCTAATGTAAGCTTTATCAGGTCCTCATTATAGTTCCCAATACAGAATCAGTAGACAGGTCCAACACCATAAACTACAATAAATTTCCACCAATAAAAATCTATCAATTATTACTGATCAACTATTGAAGCATATATAATACTTATAGAACACATGTTGTTAAATTATATTCTTGAAATGTTTCTCAATATATCTTTCATCAAAACATATGAATGTAAAATATTGCTGTGTTAAGTAATTATTAAATTGTCGGATTTATGATGCACTAATGATCTACAAAATATATATGCATTTATGCAGTAAAATCGTCAAAAATATACACTAAAATGCCCTATAAAATATATTAAACCATCAGAATGCCGTTTCTCATGATTTTTACACACAGTAATTCATCCAGCCCTTTACTCTTAACTCAATGAAATTTTGAAAACTAATGTTTCCACAATGGAATGACTGTTGCTAAATACACCTGCCCTCCACCATCTACCTTCAATTGGCATTAGAATCACTTTGAACACAATTCGAAGACCCCTCAGCAGCCACTTCCTACCATGAGAAGGGGAAGTTCCATTCATTTTTGTATCCTGTTTCACTGACATTTGTAGGAGAGTACACTCTGTGAATGTGGGGGTTCAAGTCATGTGTACTCTTTAATCAACTTTATGTATTTTAAAGATGTACTCAACAGCACTATATATCCTAAACAATCAGGATTTTCCTGTTGTATAGAATGCATAAAACAGATACACTGAATTGAGATTAGCTATGTTGAACCACGAATACAGCACAGGTTACAAAATTAAAAATGTGTATATTTATTGTAATAAATTAAATAAACAACAGTATCAATAAACGTTTTCAAGAAAAATACGCAGAATAATTAGCAATTTGCAGATACATGTTGCTTATTAAGAAAACAGATAGAATAAGTAAGATGTGGAGCATAAAATCATGTTTAAATAGTTGGAAAGGCATGTTTCATGCACATACCAAGTGAGTATACTTTTTGACTACAGGTGGAAAACATATTTACATAGAATTTGCAAAGCAAAGTACCTTGCTTATTTCAGGGTCCAGGTTTGATTCCCAGACATTCTCATGTGAAATTTATTCTGGCAAAACGAGTTTGCGTACTTCACAGGGGCTAGTCCAACCCCTAAGCGCTCTAAATCCTACCACTTTACTAATTCCTTCCTAATCCTGGGTGTTGGGAAGTGACACAAGAGCACGTATGGGAGGGACATACTCAGAAGTGCTACTTGGCAGTTCTCTTGACAACAATGTATGGACTACTATGACTACTATATAAAGTAACAGAGCAACATAAGCTCCCAACACTCAATATATATATATATATATATATATATATATATATATATATATATATATATATATATATATATATATATATATATATAAAACAGAAACAAAAAAGATATGCTTTCACATTACAATTATGGTGATCATATTCTTCACAATATGACCAACAATGCACAAGAAAGTGAGATGTTTGTTTGTTTATTTTCTTCAACATCAATTATCTTGAAATAAAATAACATAAAACATAAAATTTAAAATCCTTTCATTGGGGACCCTATGTCTACAGAGATTGCACCCTTAATGTACCCATTAAAAGCAAATATCTATTTTATACAAAATAAAGATATTTATAAAAATATATGCGTAATCAATGCAACTGTCATAAGGCACAAGCACACTAATGAAAATGCAACAACATGAGATTCATATTATACAGTAAGTAATACTTTATCCTGTTCACAATACAAATCCTCCAAAAGATGATGAGTGTTCATAAGCATTACATTACTGTAGATGTGCTCTATTTTAAGGTATTCTCAGTTTGGAGTATTTGCAAGCATTTTTCATTGGTTGTTGTTGCATCTTATTGATGATCGATAGAAGGACATTTTGCTTACTGAAAAGCATGTTTCATTATTTTTCCTTCATTCAATTTTACATTTCATATGAATTTTAAATTATCACTGATCTGTTAATCTTCCTATACAAGTATTTTACTAATGATAATCTTAATTACAAATATTCTTTCAGGAAATGAAGTTCAAGAAGATTAGATATGGTTTCACCTCACCATTATTTTACTACTATATATTTTCATTCTGAAAAACAAATTATTAATAAATATAAATGTATTAGGATTGTTTCAAATTAAAGGAAAAATAAACTCAATTAAGTGTCAATTCTGTTTCTTGAATGAAATTAGGTTACTAGCTTTCTTATCATATGATTTCACATATTTTAAACCTAAAAATACTTATTACAAAGATGCAGCACTAACTGCTGCACAAGACTTCTTGTAAAAGTACATGGGCATGCCCAGGCAAGACATACTATCAGAAATTGTAATCCTTAAGTAACCATGCAAGATTAATAGGTATTCACAGTTATATTTTTGTGTAGGTAAGGACATCATGTTACATGAAGAAAACCATTAAATTGCACTTCTTGAAAAGTAGAATTACAATTATTTGTACATCATTTTGCTGTTCTAAAAGTTGACTACTCATGGAATAGAAGGAAAATTTGTAGGGAAAATGACTGACCTGAAAAATAACGACCTTCCAAAGGAATTAATTTTTCATTGAAATATTCCTAAAGCTAGACTTTCCTGTAAGTGGAAATAATTGTGGTTTTTAATCAGTGAGAATTTCAATTGAGGTGCAGAATGTGATAGTGAGCTATAACACATTTTCTCCAAAACTTAAGACATTCACAGGATTATATTGCCCTAATGTTTAAAAGTATTTTTTTTAAAAATATTATTACTGTATTTCTAAACTTTCAGAGTTTTATCAAGCGTTCATATTCAAACACAAGTACTGGCAATTTTACTGTAGTAAATATAATTTTCCAGTCTCAATTGCAGCACAAATTTGTAAACACATGATTATGCTTGAAAAAATCAATGATATAATATATTCATAATTTCACATATATATCATTGTCACGGGAAGGAAAAAGAAGATGCTTTAAAATTACAGATGGGATCTGGCTGAAAGAATGATTGCTGCTACAAAACACAAAAAGCCCAAAGTATGCAGTTCAACAATCTGTTAGTCATCATTTTGTGTACAAACCATTAAATTTAACATAGGATTCCAAATGTTGAAGTTCAGGAGGATTCATGTTATGGAGTGTAAATACAGAAAAAACTAAATTGTCTATCTTAATGTATTATTTAAAATACCTACTATAACTTAAGCATCACAGATTATCATACTTACTCTTCTTATTTGAGATGTTCCTATACAGTACTGTACTTTGAAAATATTCCAATAATATTTTAAGTGAAAATAATGTAGCTACTTAAGCATAAAATAGATATGAGTAGTATATTACCATACGATCAAAAAACGTTATTAATTTTCTTTAAGATTTATAACTTATAACTAACATTTTCTCAAGATTTCAAAAAGTTGCATTCATTTTCTTGTAGTATTTTTGCTATGAAAAAAAGAAAAAGAAAACACACACACACACACAGTTCACTCTGTATAGATTACTGCCGCTTTCTTACCCCAGTTATATTCAGAAGACATCATTACAGAAAATCATTAGATATCAATTGTTTTATATTATATATTAGAAAATTGTTTTACAAAAGAGTACAATTTGAGGAATCAATCTGAGCGAAGAGTTCTGACTAATAAAGCTAAGAATGCCAAGAATCTAAATCCAGCTATCAGTCCAAACAGGCTGCAGATATCCATAGTAAAATCATTCTGAAACATAACAATTGAGATATTAAAATCTGAAAAAATAAAATAATATTAATAATAAAAATTTAGAATACAAGTTATTTTTGTACCTCACTGAAGCTCAAGGTCTCTAGAATTACTTGACCATTTCGAGGACATGTGCTGTTTGAGTCCATGCAATCAATATGATCAATACCAGACCACTGATTTATAAGTAACGCCTCATTGCCATAGCGAAACCAAGATAAATAACTTAACCAAGTGAAATACTCAGGGACAGAACTGTGAAAAACCAAACAATTAATATTCCTCAATAATTCAAGTAATTATTGTATACTGTAATAATATCATAATATTTATTAACATTATTAGGCCAATATAGAGCAAATAATAGACACAAGTGAAATGTGTAAACCAAGGTAATAACTGAGGTGTATAACCAACCAAGTTCATTATTTTCAACGTTAGCTATGTGTTGTCCAATACATTTCAAAATACAACCTTATAAAAAAAATCATAAAACTAAAATCTTTTCTTGGAGCAGAAATACTCATATATCATCTTTAGCTACAACTCACTTGTTGACCTTTAAAATCATAATGACAACCAGACTTTAAGAGTATCTTTTATTCCTCTTTTTGGTTATGTTAAGTTGACACAACAAAACATCATGAGAAATCTATTTGGCAATAACATTTTTATTCTAGTGCAAATTGATGTGATAGTTTTTTAACATACCCAGTGTTCAGAAAAAATCCTCCAAATAATAAGAAAGGTATAACAACAGGAGGACCAATAGAGAGTGCCATTGTCACGCTGGTGCTGACACAAGATATCAGGTAACCTGGGGGGAAAAATTGATTCATGTTTCTTAAGAAAATATTTAACAAGTAAAAGTTTGTTCTTACATAATCTTCAAGTTTATATAATTCATTGACTGAAAGTGAATTCATTGTAATTTTATATTCAAATTACATCAATGTATTTTTTTCTTCTACTTATCATATTCTTCAGTTTGAGAATATCTGGATTTTTCTTAGTGTAAAGTGTTAAATTAAATTTTACTTACCAAATGATGTTGCAACATTAGCCACCAGCATAACTATAGCAGTTGCAACAAAAAATCGATCTACGGAAGGATTGAATCCTACTAAGTAATATGAAATAGATGTAAACAAAACTGGTATTGCTATGAATATAGGTATTTCTGCCATTGTCTTGCAAATGAAGTATATATCTGTGCGATACATGCCATTGAAATGTTCTCGCATAAACACAGGTAGTTCACTACAAAAAACCTGGAACAAGCAAATTTCGTTAAAAAAAATATCTGGCAAAGATAAAAAAAAAAAAAAATTGTGTTCTCAAAAACTTTGTTTTCTAATGCGAAATGAAAAGCAAAAAATGATGACAATAGAGCAAAAAGGAA
Organism: Gryllus longicercus; assembly: GCA_038098605.1. NCBI lineage: Eukaryota > Metazoa > Arthropoda > Insecta > Orthoptera > Gryllidae > Gryllus > Gryllus longicercus. The sequence continues at coordinate 742,973 of JAZDUA010000537.1, read as the reverse complement.
ATTTTTGAATTAAATTTTGAAGACTTACACTGATGACAGCAAAAACATTTTGAAATGTCATGTTTGTCAAAAATATGAAAAGAGCTCCGTTTATATTCATGACTCCATCTTGGTTGAGTTCTTGCCCAAAGTATATTATGCCAATCATTAATGATACCATCTGGAAGGATAAACCTGATTAATATTGTTCCTTTAGCATCAATTCTGACATTAAACATATCAACCAACTGATTGTATACCAGTGTCTGCAGCATTCGTACTCGTATGAGAATAGGTTCTTTTAATACACTCAGCCAAGACCTCCAAAAAACAGCTCGGAATTGAGCTATCCATGAAGCTTTGTATGGTGAACAACTGGCATCTGCTGTTTGCCAAGGATTTTCACCCCAGAGACCTCCAGCCATTACAGCTTTTACCTGAAAAAGAAGTGTCAAATTCATAATCAATATATCAATCATATTTCTAAAACATAATTCTTTATTAAACAGTTTTCTCTGACCTGTGTATCAGCTACATTTTCAACTTCGGCAGCAAGGCGTAAACCTTCTTCTGATCGTTGGAAAGCATCACAGACAAGTTCAATTGTCTGTTTACAAGCTTCCTCTCGAGTGGGTACTACAGCTAACAATTGAATAAAAAAATCTGCTGGGTTGTAGTTACTAGGGCAAGATGCACCCATTCTAAATAAAAAAAAGAATAAACTAAAGATAAAATCTGTCAGTGGTATCAGAAAAGGACACACAACAAAATAAGGATGTAATACAAAAAAGTGAAGTAAAAACAAATAGTAATAATAAAAATAAATAACAGTCACAGTAATAATGATAATAATTATTACAATAATTAAAATAATGATAATAATAATTATTGGAATACTTAAAAGAATGAAATCTTTGAAAAATTATAAATATTAAGGAAAGAAAATAAATTATCATCAATATATTCCAATAAAATTATGTATTTTTATAAAAGAACTCTCAAATTAAGTTAACATGTTACCTTTAAATATTAATACACAAAATTAAAAATAAATAAAAATAAATAAAAAAAAAAAAAAAAAAAAAAAAGAAGCAGCACAACTTTACTTACTCTTTAAAAAAGTTACATGCACCTTCTGGAGTGCCAAGATATGCAACACGACCTTCAGCCATGAGTAAAATTTTGTCAAATAGAGCAAATACTTCAGAAGATGGTTGATGTATAGTACATACAACAGTTTTACCCTTTAGGGCCATGTTTTTTAGTACAAGAACTACATTTTGAGCCATGAAAGAATCTAATCCAGATGTCGGCTCATCACAAAACATTAGGGGCGGATCTGTAAGAACCTGACAAAAAATAATTTATGAATAATAGTTGTTCTTTAAGTACCACCATTATTTCATAACATAAATCTTTTTATGCTACAAAAGTCAAATTTTTAATGTATAGACTTACTTCTGATGCAAAAGAAAGACGTTTCATTTCTCCACCTGAAATCCCTTTAATTCTTCCAGGAACTCCTATTATAGTGTGTTGACATTTTGTGAGAGCTAACTGAAATTGATTATTCAACAAAATAAATAATTTCACTACATTTAATTATTTATTCTAATTAGTTATTTTTTAATTGCATTGATTGTTTAATGAGGAACTAAAAATACATCACCCCAAAAAGTATAAGGGCAATGCATATGAACAAATATTCTTACTTCTGTGATAACTTCTTGGACACGTCTCATACGCTGTTCATACGGAATGTTTCTGTCCATTCGAACTAAGGCCTGAAATAGGAATATTTAATACAATTATTCTTGGTGTAGAAAATTTTGTCACATGCACCATAAACTAAACTTTTATTTTATTTTTCCTGCAGCTCAATAAGACAAACCTGAAATGTTAAGTGTTCCTTAACAGTCAATGTACCAATGAAGAGATCATCCTGTTGGACATATGCTGACAAAGCTGTTAGAGCATTGCTTGTAACAGGGAAACCATTGACAGCTCGCTGGCCACTTACAGAAACATTTGAAGGAGATCGAAACATCAATGCATTTAGCAGGGTTGTTTTTCCTGCTCCACTAGCACCCATAATAGCCAACAGTTCACCAGGATATGCTGTGCCATTTACTGAAAAAGTAGAAAATAGTGAATTTATATATTAAATGTATCACCACTGTATTACACATGTGTGCTTCAGAATATGATATATTTATTAAAGGTGTCTAAAGAAAAGAAGCCAGGGCAGTAGATCAATGAAGGCCCCAGTTTCAAACAAAATAATCATATTAATTACTGTGTAAAAGTAATGAGTACTATACATGTTTGTAAGAACATATTAGTTCTCACATACATAAAAGTAATAAACATTACACTGTATACTGATAAATATGAAGGAGGGAGTATTTGATTTGTATTCTGCATTGCTTTATTTTATTATTACTCCATTTATTTATTAAATTAATGTCAACAGCATTTAAAAACTGTGTGTGACATGTTAGTGCTAAAAGGGTAGGTTCTTAAGTTCTGGGATCCCTGTCTTAAACTTATTAAAAGTTGAATTACGAATATAGATGGATAGGAGCATTTTTGGTAAGGAGGATAATATTCACACTTGGATAGTAAAAACTATTTGCAAAGGCAATCAACTTCAGATTTAGGCTATTATCCCTCATTGTGTCCTACCTGAAGGAATCGACTTATTGACTTGAGAACATGGAAAATGATCAATTGAATAGCTATATTCCCCTCTGAAGTCTAGAATTTGTTCGTAGTTAGGGAAGTTACATTTATGTTCAGAAGAGAAAGAGGAGCCATCTCAGCATTTCCTCAAAGGGTCAGGAAAATTGGACAAAAAACCTAATGAAGATGAGGATCATTGACCCAGAAGCTGAGAATTGTTTATGTTTATACCACAACGTACTTCAATATTCAGAATGTGTAGAATGTATAAAAATGTTTTGGGAAAGAACTGATAACAAAATATTCTTTTCGGAGCAATAAAAACTATTTGCAAAAATAAATCAGCTACGATTTTGTCTTTTATACCTCAACATACCCTTCGTGAAGGAATTGACTCCTTGCCACAAGAATATGGAGAACAATAATTCAAATAACTATATTCCCACTTGAACTCTAGAACACATGCACAGATAGTGAAGTTATATTTATTTCTAAAAGCACAACAAGAGGCCATCTCAGCATTTGCTCAAAGGATTAGGGAAAATCGATGAAAAACGAGATCAAGAAGGGGGTCATTGACCCAGAAGATGAGGTATGTTTATATTAATAATACAATACCTTTCATGTATTGCAATGTGTGCAATATATACAAAGACGTCTATGGAGAATATCATTTACAAATTAAACACATTTACTACGTTACATTGAAAGGAACACAACTCATAACTTTATTTGTATGTTAGTTGTCAGTAGCCTAATGTTTGGGCCAGCAAGGCCTGCAGTGCGGACAGGCCCAGGTTAAAGAGGGCCTACATTTAGGCTGAAGGTTTTGCAATTGTGAGAAATATTAATTCCTTGATACTTTCTCTGACACTTTGTGAAAGTTGATTCAATAAATGATTAAAAACAGCATTTTCCAGAACGCCTTTTTTCCGCTTCGATAGCTTATGTAGCCATATTTCTCAATTAATAAAGATAAATAACAGTCTTAATTTTATAAAATTAAATAATAAAGGTTGATTTTCCCACTACTGCTTATTAATCATAGAATCATGAATGTCGTAACCCAGATAATATATGAAATTGAAATTTTGATATCAATAGATTCATTGTCTAAGAATACACATAAAAAAAAGTCATACTCCAAAAATAATATTTTCCTGTTACATTTTATAAAAACAAAATCTTGTATGCCACATAATTTAAAACAAAATCTATCAAATTCTATTCATTGTAATAATAAAGTGTGAAAATAAAATAAGTTGAATTATTCAAAGTCTATGTTGAAACTCTAATTTTTTGACTGACAAATTGTTGAATAAATTATTTATTTAAATTAAAGTCACTAATGTTCATAATTTAAAAAAAAATTAAAACCTTGTGACATATCGAAAATGGTCGGAATATTTGGGACTAATTATATTGGTAATAGACAATTGATGAACCCTTCTGTAATATGTATCTGGGCGAGGTAAATTGGTACGCCGACGAGGTAAAATAAATAAAATGACGTCAGAGTAGAAGGGGACCGCGTAGCAAGGCCTGATGGATCGGGTGGCAGATAGCGTCGATGATTTAAAAAGAAATGGAAATGATTAATTACTGGTTAAATTTCTATCTGTGAATCGAGAAAGATTATTACTAACTACGCGGAACAGTGAGGAGCAAAGTCGTATATTGCCGGCGTAGAACGTGCTCTATAGAGGAATTTTATAGGACAGTATTCGGCAGCAGGCACCCATCTGCGGTGACAAAGCTAGGAAGTCGAGTGAACGTACAGAACGTGGCAAATTAAAGTCAGTTATATTATGACATTAAAGCGGAACAAGATACGAAGAAAGATGGGTGTGAGCTGACTTGACGCGACGCCAACCCATAGATAAGTTAAATTCAAATCGTAGCTCCATGTAAACTGCCAAATAATGAATTGCTAATTAATTGCCACAATTTTCGTGGCGTGGCGCCACGCCATCTGGCTGTAAACGATACATTGTTTTGTTGTATACTGTACTACACGTTGTTTACAATTCGAATTGAACTTACGTGTATGCAGGCATTGCGTCAAGCTAGCTTATGCCGGTTTTGTCAACAAAAATACATAGCTATGAATGCGAAATTGCGACAATTAATTAGCACTTAATTAGTAATAAATTGTTTGAAAGATTCCGTCGAGCTATCCGTTTTCTCAACGAAAATACGCGGCAAAACACGCGCTATTGTAGTTATTAATTAGCAAGTAATAATTAATTAGGACGTAATAATTGACAGTTGTTTTTTTAATTTCATTCGGGTGTGGTGGCAGCTGTTCCAGCTTGACCCTCCAGCAGGACGTGACGGTTCAGACTCACCTCCCTTGAGGATGTGCTTGACGGGGTGCGCGGGGCGGCCGGCGCCGTTCTCCGCGTCGCGCGCCTCCGCCGCCCGTCCGGGCCGCAGGCGGCGCCACCAGCGCTGGCCGCGCTCCTCTCCGGTGACGAAGGCGTTCATGTCGCACCACGAGTAGACGAGGCGGTCGGGCCGCATGCCCAGGCGCGGGGAGTCGGCGCGAGGCGGCGTGCCGTCCCCGCTGCCCCCGCCCCCACCGCCCCCGGCTCCGCAGCCGTTGATGAGGAAGTCTCGCTTGAGGTTGTGCACGGTGTCCGCGGCGCCGTACCCGGGGTCCGACAGGGAGCCGTGGGTGCATGCTTTGGTGCAACGCTGCCGGTCCTGAAACGGAACGGTAGTTCGTCGTGGTCACAAGACTGTTGGGTCTCTGGAGACTCAACGTCAGCGTACGGCCATGTATGTGATTCTAATCAGGCCCGGATTAAGGACGGAGTGGACGGAGCGGCCCCGCAGTGAAAAGGTCTCCGTACATTACAAAAACAAACAAACAAACAAACAAAAAAGGACAACACAGAAAAACACGAAGAAATGAAGACAAAATTAGTGAAAAAAGGGATCAAATGCCGCATATTCTTTCTCGCTCTCGTAAGCAAGATACGCTACACGGGACTGAGACTCACGAAGAACCATGTATCGAGAACGCGCACCAGAAATGTGACTCGATATTCTCGTAACCAAGACGAATCCTTGCTGCAAGCAGTTTTACTGATAGAAACATTATTTTTAATGTGTGCTGTTGTTCGGGGTCTGTCTTATCAGATATCAGCAATCGTGTTCGTGTTATATTGCGAGAATCCCCACACGAAGTGAAGTAGTAGTCCCGTAAGTGTAATACACGTTTTATCGCGGTAGATGGCGGTGATCTTCCGCCGCTGGATGGCGAGATCCGGCGCCAATCTATACGTCGGCTTACGGTTTTTTATACCAGGTATCTCCCACCAGCGGGGCACCATCCCAGACGGTACAAGCTCTAAGCTCCCGACATATGTGATAGTGCAGTACGTGTGTGTGTAAGTAAGGGGTGATGTTAAAACAAGGAAGAGGAAGGAAAGATTGCTCGCCGTCTGTAGTCAGTTAGGGAAGTACTCCGCCATTTACTTGACACTGATCGAAGAAACCACGGTAATTTGCCGATCAGAGCAGCCAGCCGTTAGAATGGTGCTACACACAGCCACTGACTTCGACCTATCAATGCCTAGCCAATGCCGAAAATCCTCAACTCAATCCTGCACCCAATCCGTCGGGACTCGAATCCTGACCGGAGGCATTGCAGTGGCATCAATTTGATGCCCTGAGCCACCTGAAGACGGTGGGTAAGGAGTGGGAACCTTACATTTCGATTCGAATTTACGATTGTAAACGGGCCCTATTGTAATAGGGACTTTGCGCCACCTCGAACGTTAGAGCACTATAGACCTTCTACTCATGCGCACTTCGAGTTTCGCGCCATTTTTGTGCATCTGCGCATGCGCAGAAGATCGATATTGCTGACGCCAAGGCTGACACAAACTCCCTAATTTACGATTGTAAACGGGCCCTGTTGTACTAGGGAGTTTGTGCCACCTCGAACGTAAAACCCTATCGATCTTCTGCGCATGCGCAGTTTAAGTTTCGCCCAACTTAGGTGCATCAGCGCATGCGCAGATCTGTCGCTAAGGTAGGTACAAACTCCCTAAAGGCCCATTCACAATGCAAACGTAAACATAATCATAGCGCATAGACACACACATTAACATAAAGTGCTATACTGAAGTAGTCACAATGTCTAACATAAACGTAAGCAAAATAAGAGTTTCTATTGGCTGTGAGACATTCTGGTTTACTATTGGTTGGATGTGAGAATCGATTTCAAGGTATCGATCGTGTCCATGCCTATATGACGTTAGTTTTATCGACTTCACTCCAATTTCGATTCTCGATTTTGAGTTACCGTTCTGTGATTGGTTGATTTCTTATGTTACTTAAACATAAGCACAGAAGCTTGAAACGCTTTTAAGTTAACGTCTTACCTGTTATGCGTGAGCGAACGCATTGTGAATGAGTCCGCTTATGGTCGTAGTCCTAACTTTTATGTTAACGCTATGCGTATGTTTATGTTTGCTCTGTGAGTGGGCCTTAATGCCCCCAGCAGCAGAATCGCAAGCAGAGGCGTCGATCGCGGGGCTGAGCGGATCGACACCCGATCGCCCGCCCGCGCCGGGGCGCCGCGCGGGAGCGTGTCTTGGAAACCGCAGCGTGCTCGCAAGCCGTGCGTGTCGGCGGAATTCGAGTAGCCGATTACAACGCGCGCACCAAGTCGGTGGCGAAGTACACGATTTTGCGCGCGCCGGAAAACAGATGCCGAGACACCTGCCTGGCCTCGAGCGCCGTTCAGACACGAACGGTACAGATTCTTCTGTCCTAGAATCACAGGCCCCCTCCACAATAAAACACGTCTAAAACCTACAGAATAAAGTCATTCGCACGTCTTTAAAAGCCCCATAGTACATTTCAAATTCACAAAGACCTGAAATTCCCTCCAACCAACCAGCACATCACATGCCTCTCCGAAAGATTCTTCAACACGCTTCAAAACCTCTTTTCCCGAACGACATTCCTACTAGGAAAAAAATACTCATCCTCATCTAAGGGCCCGTCCATAAATTACGTGACGCTAAAGAGGGAGAGGGTTTTTGAGGCACCGTTACGCTTCGTTACACAGGGGTAGTTGGTTATTCCATTACTGTTATGTAACATTGAATTTTTTTACATTTTTTAACATTGTTGAAATACTTCTTTTTTTGGCACACAGAAATATGAAATTATCTAATTAATTTGTTTCAAAACAAAATTATTTTAAGTTATTAGAATTTGTAACTGAATGAATGAAAGGAATATTTTTTTTTTTACTGAATTATAATTTATTTTCACTTTTTTCATTTACATAGGGAGGTAGTTGCAAGCGTTACATAATTATTATGGGGGGGAGGGTCAATCGCGTGTGGGTTTGTTACAGGGGTAAGAGGGGGTTTCAAAATATTCCAAATTTGCGTTACGTAATTTGGGGACGGGCCCTAAACAGCATCCGGTCCACATTCCCCAAAGATAAATTCCGCGCCCGGTAAATCCCATTTTATCTCCACATCACAAGACTTGTTATCCCACTTTTTTCACAATTCAGCTAAAACTACTAAGCTTCCCATCCTCATTTCCCATTGAGGAACCCCATGGGAACATCCTCATTCTTATTTTTACATTGTATTATTGTATACGTCTGTACCGCATATCATACTAACAGTACTGTAAAGTGGCTTTGTGCGCTGTTTCAGAAAAATATTTAATAATAAAAAAGAAGAATCATAGGCATAAAGGTTTGTAATTACTCGGTTAAGAGATTGTATGATGCAAGAGTAACAAATCAGGAACCGAGTGCGTTTGCATATGTCGTTTAAAGACTGCAACTGAAGTTTCCGAGTCCGAGAGGTCTTTGGATTGAGTACTGACGTTGACGGAGTTTCCACATTATGGGAAAATATCACTACACGGATGAGCATTTGGTCCGCATTGGCCGACCACCCGGCCAACCGGCACTCGGGTAGAGGAGAAACTGAGCGCCATTTAAACTCGTGCGCAGCACATCTCCGCGCATTACGCCCTGAGGAAGGTCGCAGAATGGCGCCTGAAACGTCGGCACCTTCGCCATGGACGCGGCGTTAACCCGGACAGCCTAGTAAATACTGACTCCGACCGGGGAAGCCTACGCACTAACGTATATTCTTACTTAAACATTCGGCGAATTAGCGTTTGATCAGCTGGAACGCGGTTGTCCAATCAGGAGATTCGTGTCAACTGAACCGATTTGATAACCTCATTCCAGATGACCAAACGTATTGCGCCGTATGTTTAAATCGAGTGTTCAAGTGTGCAGCCCACTGGGCGCTTAATGGCTCAGTGCTCATCCACAGACAACCGATGTGGCCCGCTGCTTGTTGAGTCAGCTCGATAGAGGAGCAGAGATTCTTAAGCATAATCGGCTCATCTACACTTCGATTTAAATACAGCGACTTCTGACGGATCATCTGCTGGAAGCGGTGTCTGCCTTCGTTACGACTTAAATGTTTGGTATTGAAACTCCCGATTGGGTAACCGCGTTACAGCTGATGATCTGTCAGAAGTCACTCTACTTAAATGAGAGTGTAGTGAAAGGCTAGTGGCGCGCGGGCTACTGCAGCCAGTCTCCGCGGGCTGTCTGGTTCCAATTCTTGCAACTCTGATCTACAGGGGGACCCATGATAACGTGATCGGACAACTCCCCTTCCATCTCTGGGTACCGGGGTTCAAATCGCGATCGATTTATTTGGAATTATTAGCGGATGAAGAGGGATGGAGGCAGGTTTTGTGGGTATTCTCCTGTTTTTCTGCGTATCGTTTCATCATTGCTACATTATCACTCAAATCGTATCAACACCATTTTCACCCATCCATCTCAGGAAACCATTCATCTCAGGAACGGTCGGAAAAGCTTCAGTACTGAAGATCATTAAAGATACATCACCATGATCTGCGAAGAGACCAGTAAAATCGCGAAAACATGGAAGCCTATCTGTCACAAAGACAGGGTGTCAATTGACAAGGGAGGGAATTAGGGATGCAACATCGATGTCGAAGATTCCAAAACATTAATATTTTCATAGAAACATCGATATATTTAAGCCATCCTTTTAAACATCGATATATTAAAGCCGATGTTTTTTAACATCGTTGTTTCGTTGACGATGTTTTTGGTGTTTTCTTTGTAAACTGAAAATTCCCAAATTCACAATGTGTGAACTTTACAGTTGTTTAGTAACAACCACTTAAAAGCCACTTTACAGTTGTTTAGTAACAACCCACGAAGTGTGAGCTCCTGACTGCGAAAAATTGGTTTATGGCAAAACATCTGATATGTAAGTCTGTTCGTTCGTTCGTGTGTCTGTGAAGAACTCTAGTGGCTAAACCGTAGGCAGGATTTTTACCAACATCGATCTTCCCTGATCGATTTGGCTGAGACTGACGGCTAACGAGCACATGGTGCGGTGATGCCCTCGCATTAACTCTCGCCTGCCGGAAAGATTCCTGACAGGTAAGTTAACCTCGGTATATCTCTGATTTATATTTCATTCGAGACCCAGACACTGAGAACGATGACTCATTCTCCTCGCTCGAAATTCAATCTTATTCAATCTTACCTTTGTTTCCGCACGTGGTACAAGCAAAGTACACTGGCAAGAGTTTCGAGGCTATAAGAATGTTCACTTCTTTATGGTGACTTGTGAGCTGTTCCATGAATCACGATGACTATAAATCATAATTCACCAATTTCAAGAACTTTGATTTTCATAAATTGTTACCCTTTTGTCTTATATCTCCAAAAACTGCGCTGAAAATGTAAAAATATGCAGTAATCGTAAAATATATCAAAATATGCAAAAATATGCAAAATATAATTTGTCAGGAATGCTCTAAATGAGCAGTTTCGGAAATATATGTGATTATTTTCCAAGAAACAATTAGAAAAAGAAGGAAGGAAGGAAGAAAAGAAACAAAAAGAAGCTTTTGCATACAAATCCGGGCTCTATTTATCAGAATTCTTATTACCTATGTGATCATTTTCCAAGAAACAATTAGAAAAAGAAGGAAGGAAGTAAAGAAACAAAAAGAAGCTTTTGCACACAAAGCCGGGCTCTATTTATCAGTGTTCTTATTACCTAAAAATTAATATTTTCGCGTTCCTTCGCGGAGAGGGGACGAGAGAAAAGCGCCCAACGTGCAACAGGAGATGAGATCAAGTCCGGCCCATCCCGCGAGGGATCCGGGGAGGGGGCGGGTGTTTCGTCTGCGAGGTCGTGAGATCGCGTTACTTTGGCCTGCTGCGGCCGGTAGCTCTATCCTTTCACGCGCTGCGCTAACTATGAAATGAATATCCGCGATCCTCGCCCCCTGGTAGATCTTCAGTTCCCGGACGACATGCGAGAAGCCCTGAGGCTCTCAAAGTATTGATCCGACGGATCCGTTTTCCAATATCAACATTCTTATGATCTATTTTTTAGTAATTACACATAAATTCATTTGGAGATTGTAAAAATATCAAAGTTGTCAAATTTTCTGTTCCTACTTTCAAAAATGTAATGGATAAAAATTCTACATTTTAATTCAAATTACATGCAATAAACAAAATAAGGGGGAAATATTCAAGTTGTAGAATAATTTATAAAAGTATGCGTGGTTAGATTGTAAACCTGTATGCAGGAACTAAGCAGAGAAGTCAGGATTATGGTGGTTACACAACACGATCGCTAAATTATTAAAAGTGAAATCATAACAAGAATTCCTAAGAAGGACAACGTTCGCCGTCTCCCAAAGTGCGCTGTGTGGACACCACTTTGAGAATCTTTGGCATTCGGGTACTAGATGGTTGCATCTGATGCGTCTTGGTTACGTTACGTTGTTAACAGTTCGTGTTTTCTGATGGTCGATTCAAATTTATTAATAATTCTGCAATTAAGTTTGCGAATTTGGTGGCAGAATACACTAACTTGACATTACAGAACTTAACAACTTTAGAAAATCTACAAACTTTACAAATTAACGTGAACATTTCACCGTGCAACCTTTCATAGCACTTCACTTCACTACACTTCACTTCACCGCACTGCGAAACACCGAGGTGTAATGTCTTTCTTACACACTCGTTTCCCTCAGTTTCACAATGCCACTGTACTGCACATAATAATAATAATAATAATAATAATAATAATAATAATAATAAATTATTATGATTATTATTAATAATACTTAATTACATAGAAGGCCTAGTTACTTACACCGAATAATATTAAATATATTTGTAACACACATATCAACATTCAGGAAACTAATTTATTTTTAAATTTGTTCAGGCTTTTTAGGAAAGGGATCGAAGGTTGTCACGTTCCGGTCTCTAATAGTTCGATTTGCAAATGAATATTTCCCAACGTCCGTTTTCTGAATTCTTGTCTGAATTTTGTGTATGTGATTCGCTCTGCCGAAATATGTAGGTTTCCCTAATATACTTTGAGTTTCTTTCCACTTCAAGGCCTGTGTACGCTTTATACATTGCATAGAGACGTGACTTTAATCTCCTCCTTCCGAGGGACTCCCATACCCCTTTATTCTTGGTACCCCTCAAAGTAAATGTAGATTATGTTTTCACTTTCCTCCCTTGTTATACTTCTCCCTGTGTATCCTAAATTTGTAAGAATATTAAAGTGGATATACGATTCCTCCCAAGCTGCAACTTGAAAGCCATAAAGAAGTCGTGTGTTGACTTAAAAAGAAAAACTTTTAATGTAATCAAATTACTCGTACCTTCGCGAGTACATTAAAGAAATGAAAGAGGAGCAGACTAGTTTGCGATAAATATTGCATGTAGAAATGCCGCTAGTTAACATGCTGAACCTAGTTCCGGTTTTTTCTTGAGGTTCGTGGTAATGTAATGCGAACGTTGCGATACTCAATACCAACTCCCTGCACCCGAGTAGTTCATTAACACGGCAGACACGTCCTGTTTTGTCTCGAGAGAAATATGACCCATGGTGCATGCGGGGAACGGGTCACGTGAGCGACAGGTTTTCGGGGGAACGGGGTAGATGACCTGCGAGGTCAACCTCAACTTCATTTGGGCAAAACCAACGTAACAGTTGATTAAAAGAAGTAGCGAAAGTGGTTATTACAGGCAAAACGCTGACATTTATATGGAAACCACCAAACACCACCAGAGCTCTAATAGCGACCAACTTAGCGCTTGAGGACCACCATTACTATTTTGGAACAAATGTCAAACATTACTTATTTTAATCCGATTTAATTATTACACTTGTTCCAAGGGACTTATCCAGAGATTTATTTTGAGAAAAATCCGGCGTCGTTAACAGAATTGCTTAATTACGCTCCGTGACGTCACGTCAAGTGAAGCAACTCGAGACACCACGGATTCCCGGATTGGTGACCGTCTCGGACCCCCCGTTACTAACGGCGCCGAGCCCCTGGCCGGAGGGAGAAATGGCATTGACTGACAGTGACGTCACGAGACTAACTCCAGAACTTAAAGGAGGATTACTCCAGATAATGTACATTCGCTCAGCACCCAAAAGGGCTAAGATACGTGTTGCGAAAAAAAACGCAACAATAAAAAAAGCTTGCTACGCGAACAATTACATTTTAGCTATTGGGCACATTACAGTTCATGGATTACCTAATAACAAAAATCCTCTACAGTCGGGACTCGAACCCTTGGACCTCTCGGTTGGCAACGCTGCAATTGAAACAGTTGTTGCCGTGAACCAAATCAAACGTTGCAACCTTGACGTAAAGGGCATTTTAAGCCGGGCAAAGAGACGCGGCCGGAGAGGGCACCTGGCCTGAGCGACCTGGCGGGGCGCGGGGACAGTGCCCGAGCGAGGCGGGGCATGGCGTGCGTGCCCGCTGCGGCGCGGCGCGCCGCGGCGCACGGGTAGGGTTTCCCGCGGGCCGGACGGCTCTCCGTCGGCCGGCCACTTAATCCCCCAGCTTTCGTCGTCGTCGTCGTCGTCTCCGTCGGCGGCGGCGGCGGCGGCGGCGAGTTGAGTGTCCCCGCAACACTCGAGAAGCCCCGCAGGTACTAGTGTTTGCAGACAAATTAAGTACACGGGGCACGCAAGGCTGGCGAGACGAGACCCTGCGATACGCCCACGCGCGGGACATCGATGCCCAGCGAGGAGGAATCACGCACGCTGTGTGTGAGCTGGCTGCCTGAACGACCAAAATACCAAAAAATTGCGAAAATTTAAAAATCCCGATCCCGTTGATGTTTAATCTGTACACGTAAGCTTCCGCGGCTCGAGTTCATGACTTGTTGGCCTCTTGGCCTCCTCACCCGGACAGCCAAGAAGTCACAATGTTCAATCTTTTTGGCATCCTAATGACTCCTGTTTGTAAGATGAGGATTACTGCGAACTCCTATGTATTAAAAGAATTACAGATGAAATATTTGGGGATTTATGGAACGAACAAGCGTTGTTTACTTTTCATTATGTTCTTTTAGGATTTCCAAAAGTTTAATTCATATAACTTATATATTTTAATTACTCGTAAAGTCATTGATCACTATACCCAATACGAAAACAACAGAAAAGTAGGTTGGCGAAAACTACCTGTAAACTCTCTCTGCAGAAACAGAAACGAAGTTCGAATTAGAATATTGAACAACGCGTCTGCTAAATAAATGAAAGTCTTCTTTTGCAAGATTTCTAAATACGAGAGCAGTAAACTCCTACTCTGCGTTGAGCCGAGAATATCTGCCCAGGTGACATATTGATTGAATTAGTCATCTCGCATTTTTTTACTTACGGTGTACCTGATGGAATATTGAAAGTGTTACTTGAAATGGATTCTCAGCTGTCGAGAAAATCAGACTCACAAAAATGAGATTGGTAGGCCGAAATTGCGTTGTTTCTAGTCACACAGCGGTAGACGATTCACAGTACCTAATAATTTATCTTGAATTGCATATTAAAATGAAATCATATAATTTATTTATTGTCCGTACCCTGTAATCCGAAAATTTGAACTTTCATATCATCGTTTAACGTTTTTGCATAAGCAATTTATGGAATGGACTGAAGTTCACACTCTGACACATGCAGGGCCATGTGCAGAAATCTGAATCAAATAAGTGCAAAATTGTATGAATGTTTCTTTTGTACCTTCTTCGCACATAATTTTCTTAAAAACATTTGAATTACTTTCTTATATTTTAGAATAGTTTAAATATATTCAAAATAAACATTCTTTATCAAAGCAATGATCATTGGCACACGTATCGTCATATAAATAGATATAAAGAATCGTCATTTTTTAAAATAGAGACGACTAAGTATTATCCGCGCACGTTTTCTTGAGCCCTCGCGTCACTAGTTGCGAGAGGAGTGGGGAGTTCGGTAATTTTGAGATCACGAATTTTATTTCAAATTTTATTTCAATAGTTCGTTGTTCGATGCAAAATACTTTCTATTACATGGGAGCCAACGTTTCTGGTTACCAGATATTGTCTACAACGCTCGTTACTGTCATTTTTTTTATTAATTCAACTAATATTGGCAAAGGAGTGGGGATAGGTATTACTGGGCTCAAGAAAACATGCGCTTATAAATTCTACATCGATTGTATGGCATGACTTCATGCACCAAGGTCTGCATTTCGGTACAAGGTGCACTTTACATTTCGGCTGGTGTCTAGCGTTACGACATCGCCAACCAAACATTACATTATTATACTACTTCCCCTCCGCAACTCCCTTAACATTTATCTAGCAAAACAAAATCAAAACATTATAAGAACAGTTCACAAAATGTTCATGATGAGAGTGAATAAATCAATAAAAGACCACATTTATCTTTCTTATAAAAACATTGATATTTCGAAAACACAACGTCACTAAATGAATGCATTTGTCTCACTAGGGTCAACTTGCCCCCTTTTATCTGAAAGCGCGACTGCTAAAATGTAGAATTTCCTTATTACTCGCAGACATTCACCCTTGCTCACTTAAATTCTTCAATTACTGATAGGCGAAATTTACAGTTTTTTATAATTAATTTTTCTTTATAAATTGCCCAACAGGTGATAGACAACGTAAAATATAGAACAACAAAAATAGGCTTCAATAAATTGAATTTTTAAATCATCCTTATTTTTATTAAAAATAGTATCGATGTCTGGAAAACATCAGTATTGATGTCGCCCCTACTAGGGATGTGACATCGATACCAATGTTTTTGTAGAAACATCGATGTTTATGTAGAAACGTCGATGTATCAACGTCGATGTTTTTTTAACATGAATGTTTTGTGATCGATGTTTTTCCTTTTCCAATGTTTTCTTTCCGAATTGAAAATTCTCATGATCCCAATACTGTAAAAATTAAAATATGAAATAATAACTGATGGTAGCACTTTTCACGTGTTGGAACCAAATGAACGCTGTTAGTACTACCTTCATCGACCAAACTCTCTCGCCCGAAATGGCCCGCATGCCCTTGTACGAGTCTTTCCTCTTTCTTCATATTCATTTCGCACATTGAGATGTGGTCAACAAATGCGCTATGAACGTAGGGTCTATCTCTTTTCGTACTTCTGTTAATTATAAACGTACCTCTCGTACCTTTATTTGGCAAATTGATAAACATGCAAAATGCCAAATTGAATTTTAATGCACACTGCAAATTTAATGTTAGAAGTTATTTAAACCAGTCCAAAAACATCGATGTTTTTTTATTTATTCTTGCTTGGCGATTGGCCCTCTGCAGCCTCATACGATAGATACATTAATCATATTTAAATACCAGTAATTTAAATAACAGTTATTTAGTTTTAGATATAAGACAATACAGTAATTTAATACAGTGGTTTATAATGGGAAAAGACTCATCGGTTTGTATCTATGGGAGATCGAAAAATTATCTTGGTAGCTTTCTTTTTAATCGTTTGCGATGAGGATTTTGATTACCTATGTGAAAGTGAATAGCTGAAGGGATCTTTGATATTTTGGAATAGAATTTTGCGGATAAGAGGACGGAGATTGGTGTAATGCCAAGTCCATTATGTAACTGCGCATTAGGAATGTACCAGGGAGCTTTTGTGATGGTGCGTAGGAATCTATTTTTGAAAATTTGGATTTTGTTGATGTTCGTTTCGGCTGCGGCAGCCCAGACAGGGGAAGCATACGAAAGCATGGGTCGTATCATTGCTTTTTCGATGGTTTTAGTCGAAGTATTTTTAACATCGATGTTTTGTTATTACTCGCGCAACTTTTCTTGAACGATGGATTGAAGAAATGCGAGTAGAGTGGGGGTATTAGTTACAAAATATGCCACTAGATTTTATGAAGCAATGCCAATCTCTGCAGAATCAGTCACGCCTTCACAACGTTCTCAATAATTTGCGTTCTAACTTCCTGAGGAGTTCGAGGTATTTCCTGTGATAGATCTTTACACGCTTCGGTCATTTCTTTAGATTTTTGGAGGAAATAATGGATAGACGATCACGTCTTCAAAAGAAAATTGTTCCTATTTCATGTCAGTGAAGATGTGTTTGGAATATTGTCATCAGTGCTCGCTGCGAGCTTTTGCTCTTCTCTCTTTATTGTGCCAGAGAGGGGGAAGCAAGGTCATCGTTCAAGAAATGTTGCGCGAGTAATATCAATGTCGCATCACTACCTACTGACTTAATGGCGTCGACTTTAGCGAGCGTCTCAGTCCGCAAGTCCCGTGGCAGGGGGCAGTGCTCATTGTCGCGTTCGCTTTCCCGCGTCAGGTTTCCCTGTTCCGAGCGCGTCCGGGTGCTCGGGTCGAGCCCGCTTCCGCGCCCACCCTCCGGGCCGGCGCGGCGCGGCGTGGCGGAAGCCGGTGTGCGGGGGCGGGGGCGGGGGGCGGGGACGGAGAAGCGGCTGCCCCTGTGCCCTCTTCATCCCCCGGCGTCGGAAACCCTCTGTGTGTGGCGTAACTCGAGCCTTCCGGCGCGTCATCGGCCCCGCTCGAGCCAGCGCGGTTGAACTTCACAGCCCTCCCGCAAGGGTTCTCCTGGCGTCACTTGAATTGAATTGAATTAATGTCTTATTTTACGTGGCGAGACTCGGGCCATCAGGCCCGCTCTTCCGCCTGACCACGCAAATTTCGCTACGCTCCTTTCACCAACTAGCAGAGGAATGAGGTATTTCTTGGGCGAGAAAAAGGCGATTTTGAATTTAGCTCAGAGGCGTCATTTAGGCTTGAGGATCTTTTACATGCAAGTAAATCTACTAACATGGGACAACCGGCTTTACTTCCCCTCCGAAGGAAGACGTACGAAGGATTTTTTCGCCCTTAAGAATCCACGGCTTCGATCAGGTTTGAACCCGCCAACTTGGGTATACCAATCCAATACGCTAACCGCCGCCGTCACTTGGTCAATCTCGCACTAATTACTAATTACATCAGACCGATATGGACCAACTATCGGGCGAGCATTATTTTCAAAAGAAATAAACAGGTATATTTTTACGAAGAAAAAGTATCAGACATAAACAAGCAATTGAACAGCACTAATTTAGTATTTTCGAAATATTTAGCAGCACTGAACTCATTGTCTTTCTTGCCGTGACTTCAAAGTGACGCTGGAGATGACTTCACAAAATATTTTCAAAATAGCCATTCCCTTTGCCGCACAACTCGATCCGCTATACTAAGGAAGCAGTGGCATATTCAAAAAACGTGCCAGTTATACCCTTAGTAGATATGCTCTTTGGTTATACTGATTTAGGAGCTCATAAACGATTATTTCTAGAATTGTTTCTTCTAAATCTTGTGAACTGTGCTTCCTCTGTCTGCAAGTTTGAAGTCTTTGAAGAATCCAAGAACAGAAATACACACGCGATTCCCTGATTTGAGGTAAGTTTCCAGCTGAATGTTACCAACCTTGAATACTTCCTGACAAATATGAATATAACCCCAAACCTTGCTTCAATAAACTAAAAGAAAAGCCACCTCCAATCTAATCAAAATCACGTTACAAACCAAGCTAATGATATAATTGTACATACTATATGTCATATTGTTACATTCAAGAATCCTAAAATTCATTGAATTTTTTTGCCAAAATAGTCATTTATATAATTCTGAACCTACCAAAAATATGCAAGGATATAATTATCGTGGTGGAGAATTTTCCTCGCTCTTCGCAACACAAAACCCACCATTCTTCTTACTCTTATTTACGAATTTTCTTCAGCGTTTCTCATAACCACGTCCCTTACTGCTACTTCTTCGAAATCTGGAGAAGGCCGCTATCGAAGCATAAAGATAATGAACCTATTTCTCGCAAACATCTGAAGGTGTGGATACATACGCTTTGAGGTGTCACAGTACGATTCGGAAAAATTCATGCGCCGCTCTTTCCGTCCTGACGTCACAACAATTGTACAAATAGATCAAGTTTAAGTATTCCTCGATATCGCAGTTCGCGTCATGTTCATACGCAATGCACACGTTGCAGAATTCGACAGAAAAATGGTAAGGCGAAGCGCGTAGACAAATGTTGTTTCGGCTTTTTCAAAAACCAGCGAGAGCCGAGAGGGGCACAATAACAAGAGAAACTTTTTTTGAATCCCTCAGTCCCTTGTCAGACAGTCTGTGTTGTTCTCGAATCAAACATTTCAGTTTCACTATATTAATATTATATCAATTAACTATATCTTATTATCTTATGTATCTATATCTTATTATATCAATCAACTACATTAATCAGGCTAGAATGGCGAATGGTGAAAAAATTGATCCAATAATATTAAAAAAATCGATTTTATGTTTTACTGATACGTTATTGCTTGTTATTGCCTTTGATACGGAGTTCGATATACACTGGATAAC
This sequence comes from Gryllus longicercus, assembly GCA_038098605.1. NCBI lineage: Eukaryota > Metazoa > Arthropoda > Insecta > Orthoptera > Gryllidae > Gryllus > Gryllus longicercus. The sequence continues at coordinate 723,490 of JAZDUA010000537.1, read as the reverse complement.
TTAGTGGATCGAGAGGATTGCGGTAACGAGAGATGTATGCAAATAGTTAAAAGATGCTACATCTCCTCTTGTGAAAGGAATTATGAGACGGCATTGTGAGAGGAAAATATGAAAAAAACACCGAGTCGAGTTATCATCTAGTTAATTAGTAAATGAGTAAATCTGAGTCATTAAAATTAGGTTAAAATAAATTCTTGCATGGACCACGGGTTTTTAACTGGTTCTATAGATCTGGAGCGACAACACTTTTTGTCGCCGCTCTATTATTAAAACATTTACAACGCCCTTGATGCATAAATAACAATAACTTCTCACGATGAAAAGCAAAATATACAAGAAATAAGAATCTGATAATAACGAAGGGTATTTTTTTATCGTTTCCGCTCACTTCTCTCTAAATGATTATTTTTCCTTCTTTTAAGGAAAAAAGTTTAATATTTTTACACAGTGCCTCCCCAATGAATATCTAGATCCGACCCTAGGTGTAGTTCGGGTTGGGACCGTCGCATATGCATGGGCGGGAGAGTAGGCGTGGCCGGAAGTATAGGCGAAGGCGGTTAACATATGCGTGGGCAAGTCTAGGCGTGAGCGGAAGCGAAAGAGTGGGTGGAAGCGTAGGCATGATCAAGAGCGCAGGCGTGGGCGGGAGTGTAGGCGTGAGCGAGAGCTTGTAAGGTAGTAGCTTATGCGTAGACATGGGCTAGAGAGTGACACGAGCGGGAGCGTATTCATAGGTAACAGTGAAGGCTTGGGCGGCAGCGTGGGCGTGGAAGGGAGCGCAGGCACGGGCGGGAGTGTAGACGTGGACGTGAGCGTGAGCGTGGCTGGGAACGTATGTGTAGGCGTGGACGGGAGCGTTTGCGTAAAGGTACACCAGACGGTCGAAGCGTCAGCTCCGGTAAAGCCTAAACGTTGATGAGAGTGTAAGCATGAGAGGAAAGCGTGAATGAGGGTGGGAGCGTATTCCTAGGCGCAGGAGCGTAGACACGGGAGGGAGTGTAGGTGCGGGCGTGAGCGTGAGCGTGGCTGGTATGTGTAGGCGTGGACGGAAGCGTTTGCGCGGGAGTAGGCCGGAGCGTCGGCGCGGGTGAAGCCTAAACATTGATGAGAGTGTAAGCATGAGAGGAAAGCGTGAATGAGGGGGGAGCGTATTCCTAGGCGCAGGAGCGTAGACACGGGAGGGAGTGTAGGTGCGGGCGTGAGCGTGAGCGTGGCTGGGAACGTATGTGTAGGCGTGGACGGAAGCGTTTGCGCGGGAGTAGGCCGGAGCGTCGGCGCGGGTGAACCCTAAACGTTGATGAGAGTGTAAACATGGGAGGCAGCGTAGGTGTGGGCAGGAGTGAATGAGGGGGGAGCGTATCTTTAGGTGCAGGAGCGCAGGTACGGGCGGGAGTTTAGGCGTGGGCGTGACAGGGAACGTATGTGTAGGCGTGGACGGGAGCGTTTGCGCGGGAAGCCTAAACGCTGATGAGAGTGTTAGCATGAGAGGAGGGAGTGAATGAGGGGGAGGGGCGTATCCTTAGGCGCAGGAGCGTAGGCGCGGGCGAGAGCGCTGCGCGCTGCGCGCTGCGCGCTGCGGCGCGGTCCGTGCAGTGCCCGCGGCCGCGTGGCTGCGGCGTCTTCCGCCTCGCGTGCTGGCGCCTGGCTTCGCCGCTGCAAGGTCGCTCCGCAAACAGGTTCCTCTGGACCGGAGCGTCGGCAGCTTCTCCAGCAACGGGGCCGAAGACTCAGTCGAGCTCGCAACGTCACGATTTTCAGCTTCGGAAAGTTTCAAAGTTTTGGAATTTTACAAGGAAATAGTTTCTTGGATAACGTTTTTTTTATATTAAAATGTTGGTTAACGAATTAGATGTGTATACCTAGAAGGATAGATTGTGTTCTGTACTACGAGTTAGTAATCTGCGATGGTTACGTAAACTCTGAGCAAACCAAAGGAGGCGGGTTTGAGGAGGACGGAGGGAGGGAGGGGGAAGAGGAAAATTAATAGGCTGGCAGAAACACACACACTGATATACATGGTCTTTAGGATACTAACTGATATTGAAAATAAACTTAGAATATTAATTTGCGGGGAATATTAATGCGGAAATTAGAGGAAAATTAGGAACAGATTCAAAGGATGATCGAAAAAAACTTTGTTTGGATGAGCAACGGCTTTTTTTCGTATATGGAAAATGTATGAACGTACAATAAATAAAATATACAATACAATTCTTCAGTACACGAGTTATTAAATTGAAACTCCATTTCTAGTAATCCAGTTTTGAAAAAATAACATAAATTTGTGCTTTTTATAAGTAAATTATGGTCACCAGTAAGTATTTCGGTGACCAAATATTCGCCTCGCTCGTACAGTTTCTACTTACCACCGAGAACTAACACAAGCTTACATATATGCAAACGAATAGTACCCACCAAACCTTTAAATATTTGGAAATGAATACTACACATGGACAATATCATGAAAGAGATTGTACAAACTACGACACGATCAATTTATAAATCCGTCAAATTTTAAAGAACGATGGACGAACATTGAAAATACTTAGCACATAACGAAGATTAGTAGGATAATAAGTACTTTAAAATTAAATCCAAACATACTTTCTGAAAAAAAAAAATTAAACGCAACAACTACTGGAAAATACACTGCCACGATCCGGGGACTGAGAAACATTGACATCCAAAAATGTGTGTTTCTGGAAGGAAAAGAGCTACTAAATAAATATAACATCGTAAAAAAGATGTACACTGAAATCCATTAGCAAGTCATAAAGACCTAAGAACGGACAAAAGGATGTAAAAGTAAAGAATAAAGTTGTGGCAAAAAATTGTCGTTTAAACCAAGCGTAAAAATTAAATAAAATAAAAAGAATTAATATAAAAGGTTGAACTCATAACTAAATAGGAAGGAATGGGAGGCTCAAGTTAAGAAAACCAACAATTAGATAGTGCACGTTTTTAGCAACAGGCTTTCATGTTACTGCTTTCACGGAAACGATCTAGTTTTACTTTTTTACAATGTGTTTACAATAGTTTCATCAGACCTTTCTCCTACTCGTTATAAAAAATGAGCCTCCGCAAACACTACCAGATAAAAAGAGTATCGTAACGAGCATTGAGTAAGCAAAGCAGTGGTGCAGTTTACATGAATGTTGCACATGCAAGGTAATAGCAAGAAACGACTCAACCATTGATAGCAACGATACACGCAACAAATACAGTAACAACATTAAATATATTAATAATTTTACTCGTTTTACGGTGTCAAAAAAGAAGGATATTTTTCCTGATAATAAACGAATACACTTCAAAATCAAATGATTCATCATAATTATAACGATTTTCCTTATTCGTTTGTTTTATGTATTTGTTTTATGTTTGATCCAACACCTACGGCAAAGTCTTGTGCTCGTTTTGAGCAAAAGGCTCACATTTCTCAGGGCTTATTGCTCATACATTTCAAGGACATGAAAGCATTGAAAATTCTGAAGAAATATCTATTTGGAATCGCTCAAAAACTACATAAACATCATTAGAAAATATTTCCTCTATAATAATTGTTGGTTGCGCAGTGTCAGTTTCAAGTTTGCTTTTTCGAGACTTATTTATTATTAGTTCATAATTTGTTAATATTGAACGTTTGAATATCTGTTCCGGATGCAAAAGGGATTATTTATCAGAAAATTAATTTAACCTATGAAGATATGAAAAATGAATCGAGACGATAGCACAGAAAACAAAACAAAACAAATAAAAATTTTAAAAAATCTGCCCTAATTTTCTTTGAACACAACATTCTTATAATAAATAAGGGCACTGCTGTAGATTACATGCCTTTTGTGTCCCTTCTACATTTATTTCACAACTGTGTCGGTCAATGTGTGGAAAAGCTCAAATGCTTACGTAACACTTGGCGTCTGCGACTGTTACGTAAGTGGATGGTCTGTAGCGTCTCCCTTTCGAAAAGAAAATCAGTCTCTTCAGAAAATATAATGATTTCAAAAGTAAAATCATTAGTTGTATGTTTTATTTATCCTTATCTAGGATTGAAAAGTTGACAATTTAGAAACTATGATGTTGTCTTTGTACGTAATTCCCACAAATCCCCAAATTGCAAAATATTTTCGAAAATTGTTCTCCGCAGTGATTTACTTGAGAAGTTAATTCTGTTCCCTTCTTGGAAACTCTGCCCTAATTTTCTTATGGATGAATGTTTGTATATTGTACACAAATAGTACATACATTGAACTAGTATATACTAGACAGAATGATTAGAAAACTTCTATATTTAGGAGAACTTTTCTATTTGATTTGAAGTAAAAACTGTGCACGATTTCTTGAGCTCTGGAATCCCTACCTTGGCCCTATAGTTTGTGAAATAGGTTCAGGTAGGAACGAATGTTTTTGAAAAGGATTGATCGGCAAATATTCGCTCCCATGTAACAAGAATTTGCAAAGGTAAATGAGCTACAGACCACGAGAAACTTATGTTATAGCGTAATTCCATGGTCCACACAGAACTATGCAACTAATTCTGATAGTGCTATTCGAATAGTTGAGAACAACACACTAGGACAAAAAGGACCCGATACCACGCTATTTTGAAATTAGGTTAATTATATGAAACGGAAACTCATTGTAAATATTATTCTTGTTAATAAACTTTAAGCAAGATAATAAGCATTGAGTATGAAACTGATGCTTAGAAAACATTTACTGGATGGTAGCTAAGGGACTGAAGAAATTTCAAGGAAACAAAGCAAAATAGATTGAACTCTACAGTTCAAGTAACTCTAAACACGAAGCGCTCCTTTCGAAGTAAATATCACTTAATTCAATCAACTAAGAACTTTAGTTAATCAACAGCGCATCGTAAAGGAATTTGTTTAAAAAAATATGTTATACATTACCTCATCTAAAAACTAAATTATGGCCGTCAATCAATTTAAAACAATTGTTGATAAATTTACATTTGCAGTAAATTTTTGTAATTTCTCTTTTTCAAGTAATATTATAAAGTAAAAATTTCTGACACTTCAATAACCATTTGAAAAATTCTTAAACAAACAAAGATCAAAAAGTACAACAATTTTTAAATTCATTACTAATTTAATTATTCAAATGTGTGAGTAATTGAATTAGCAACGCCGTATTCTATATTACGTTTATATATGTTTCTAAAGTTCTTTTTCTAAAATCCGAATACATTTTTATTCGTCGATCAATGCATTTCGAACCATTTTTGTGAGGATTCTTAACAAAAACCGTAATCCCGAAAGTCAACTTGGGACTCTTACCTTTCCTTGCTTTTAACGATTAGGTGAGGTGAAGCGAGGCCAGACGAGACGAAATCACTCTCATCGTAGGAAAAAATCTTTTGAAGGGCGGCACTGAGCTCGGATGGAAGAAACGACAACCGAGAGGCTGGATGAAGAATAGAGATAAAATAACAAAGAGAAGAAAAGATGAAACGAATCGAACACAGACGAGTTCACTTTGAGACACTGTGTTGGATATCTTGTTCTGACGAATAAAAAACATATTTGACTTATAAAATGTTAAAGTATGACATTACCTGTATAGTAGTTCACACACAAGTGTAAGTTGAAATTTATAAAGTTACCCTAGATACAGCGGCCCGTAACCAAACAGGGACAGACGCGACCCCCCCCCCCCCAAAAAAAAAACAAAAATCAGGGGGATGGATTTAATTCGCCACCCATCAATTTGTTCAAGAAAATTTACATGTTTTATATTTTGAACTTCTTCCTCATATGCCGTTCTATAGGGCACGATGAAAATATTCCTTTGGAATGTGATGCGATGAATATTGCCGGTGCACAAGAAAACTGGCACACCCAGTAATTGAGTTCCAAGTAGAGATATATTTATAAAGAAGTCTATTTTTGCTAGTAAAAATCTCATAAGATGGAAGTTCATAAAGCAGCCGAGACCATTGACTTATTTCAGTGAAATAAGCACCTTGGCTCAGATTAAACCGCTGCAAAAATGCTGCAAAAATTCTTTGATTAATTTGTGACCTCGGATTATGTAAGGGACGCTTAAGAGAATGCTACATGTCTCATTTGCGTTGAAATTCACGATTTTTCGAAAATTGCAAAAATTCAGATTTTTTTCGGAGTCTTCCCAAAACTGTAATATGAAGTTTTTTTCTTAATGAAATATTCAAAGACGATTATGTTCAATTTTTCGAAAATATGAGTATTTTTTGCGTAATTTTGGTTTCTTTAAATATATTTCACGTATGTAGCAAAGAACGGCAAAGAAAGTGGTGCTGGTCTCATTTTCGTCGCAAATTATTACAAACTAACATTTATCTAGAACGTGAATTGTGAACGTACACTGAATTTAATGGCATAAAGCTGTTTTCGTTTAAACGTTTGAATTTTAAAAAAATAGTGGTATTTTTCGTTTATTTAAGAATTTCTCAAATGGTAATTGAAGAGTCAGAACTTTTCACTTTATAATATTACATAACCATTAACAATATTGCGAGAAAGTATGTGCTGTTGTAGTATTACTAATTTAGAAGTGTTACTTTACTTATGGGCCGACGAAATGATTGTGAAAAATAGTTTCAATCAATTGAGAGAATTTTTGAGAGTACCGTGTGGAGGAGAGGCCCGAGCGTTGCTCTGGCTCCGCCACTACAGAGGGAGGGGAACTACTGCGAAGGCTCAGTGGCAAATTTGCCGCTGAACCAGCAGCGTTGCTGACCGGAAGGTTCTATGGTTTGAGTCCCGACGGTGGCGGACTTTCGACTACAACCAATTCAGCCACTTTGCAGATGGAAATTCTAGCGGTCGGTTATTCTGAATGGTAGTTTTCCATGGTTTCGCGGATCGATATCAAGCAAATGCTGGAGCAGTACCTTGACATTCGGGCCACAGACCGCGCGCGATCATTTCGTCCTTCTCTCTCCTCTCACACACACCTACACAAACAAGTACTACACCACCACACATGTCAGGAGAGCAATCGCAAGCTCGGAACTCTTCCGCGTTGGAGGCAATGTGCTGCTGGGGAGACGCACGGTAGAGAAAAACCCTCCACGACGGCGAGAAGGTCGGCGCCGGATCTCCCTTTCCGACGGGGGAGGAGCACTGGGGCTAAGAACCGGACCGTAGTGCAGTTGAGTTGCCCGGAACCACTGAATAACCAATCAATCCATCGCTGCAGATGGGGGGGGAGGCCGGAAGCAACGACCTGGACGCGATTCGCCGGGCGAGGGCCTGCGGGCCCCGGGGCACTCACGCAAGGCAGGGTGCTGTAGGAGGACTTCCTGGGGCGGGAGTGCGCGGGCGCCGCCTCCAGCAGCGGGGCCGACTCCTGCTCGTCGCTGGCCGTCATGGCGGAGCACCCAGGCCCCGAACAAGGACTGCGCGTGCCCTCGGGAGAGATGTACGTCCCTCCTCCGTTGATCCGTTCGCGCGCGTGTTTGCCGGCGCACTGGCTGCGCTGCGCGGCGCGGCGCGGCGCGGCGCGGCACCACCACCGCCGCCGCCGCCGCCGCCGCCGCGGACGGGGCCAATGCCGCCACACGTGGAGATGTGTTGGCGGGCGCGCAGTGAGCGCAAAGGCCGCTCCACGCGGTCATGAGTACCTGCTAGAACAGCTTACGCTCTGCACGTCCCCGGGGGAGGCCTGATTTCCGGGAACAAACGTCCTTGAACCTCTGTTTTAAAAATGATTTAATGGGTAAAATAAATGCACTTCGAAAACCTTTCTCCCTCTTTTCTTTCTTTCTTTGTCTGGGTGTCAGTCTGCCTCTGTCTCTATTTTACTTTCATTATGAGATTCTATGTGTCTCTCTTCCTCTCTCTCTCTCTCTCTCTCTCTCTCTCTCTCTCTCTCTCTCTCTCACACACACACACACACACACACACTATAGCTTTCTTGTTTCTTTTGTTTTTTCGATTGTTTCTTTCTTTCGTACCGGCAAGGGTAGCTCAGAGCATCAACTGATGTCACTGCAGTGCCTCTGACCGGGAAGTCGTAGGGTTCGAGTCCCACAGTGGCAGGATTTTCAACACTAGCTCTACAGCTAGGTCGAATTAAACTGATGTCTGAAGGGGACTTCTGGCAGCTGGCTGCTGGTTGCTGGCTGCTGGCTGCTGATCGGTAGTTTTCCGTGGTTTCTCCGATCAACAGTAGACGAGTGTCGGAGCAGTACCCTAACAAACCACGGACCGTGAACAATCTCTCCTTCCTCCTCCACCTTCTCTTATCCTCATCCCTACAAACAGCTGAAACCCAGATAAACTACATTATTACAAAGGCTGGGAGACCAGTCTGGAGCTTACAGCGTGTCCTGGCCGGGGCGGTGCCCTTCTTGTTAGATACCTGGTTGCGGAATCCCCGCAAATCAACGTAGGTCTGCGCCGGATCTCAGCACTCAGTCGCCTACTCACACGATGATAACATGCATTACACTTACGGGACAAATGACCTCAGCCATTCACATGCCCGGAATCATTACAATATTTTTTCTCTCCATGCGGCCTCTTTTCCTTTTTTTTCTCTCTGTCTTCCTCTCTCCGTCTCTGTCTTCTTCTGTTTCTCTCTGATCTCTCTGAGTTTCTGCCTCTCCCCCTCTCTTTCTTTCTCTCTGTTTCCCTCCGTCTCAGACTCCCACTGTCAGTTTTTCTTTCTTTCGGTATTCTGTCGCTCTCTCCCTCTCTTTCCCTGTTTTCCTCTGACTCTCTCTCCCTATGTCTCTATGTTTCTATCTTTCTGTCTCTCTCTCTCCTTCCTCCCTCCTTCAAACACAAAGAACTGTTAATATCTAATCAATGGTGACTGGAGACTGCAAAAGTTCGTGGTTCACAAAATTATGCCAAGGTGGTTAAAGAAAATATGGCGGGACTACTCTGCTACGATAAAAGTACAGTGGTTCACAAGGCTAAGCTCTTCGTGTGCTTAAAAGCAGCTAAAAACTGATCCACGATTGAATGGTGCAACTGACCCCGTCTCGGATATCATTTGTTTTTCATTTTGTAGTAAGACGCATGTTAAAAAACCCTCAAACGGCATATTAAAAACCAATTCTTCTTCTCCAATATACTCATAAAAATATATTTTGTTCTTCTATTGTATTCCGTAATTTTAGTTTTCATTGAGTCATTGCCAGCCCTGAAAATTGAGAAAACCTGTTTTTTGCTCAGAAGATGCTCGGGATTCGTGGAGCCATAGATACAAGTGACGCCTCCGCCCGATCCTCCACAAAGAGTTCGAATCCCTTATCAAACGTATTCTGAGGCCTCCCCACATATGCTACTGTCTTTGCATAATTGATGACGATACACAGCTCTAGAGCACTTAGCTGTAACTGCTAATAATTGGGAAAGTGGGTTCGATTATCTTAAAAGTAGTCATCGGAATTTTAGACTAATGTTTATTTTATTTCTTTGTTGCCGACATTTGAAATAATTGAGGTATCGAGGGACCAAAGACGACGAGACTTTCCCAGTTCTCAGAAAATAAAATTTTCAGTTTACTTATTGCGATTCACTGTTCAACATTATGATTCAGCATTTGACATTTTTTCACATCTTGGCCACAACATTTTTGTGCATTTTATACATACGTTTTTACACAGGCAAGTAACCCATTTTTCAGAGAAAGAGCCCTCTCCTTAGGTCTTTTGATGCCTCAGTTATGAACACATTCCATGACTCAATGATATCAAAGAACCAAATTTATAATGCCTTAAATTTCTGTTTCATCATTACAGCTCAAAAATTCCTACCTGCCCTTCGAAGGTCTATTTCGTATAATTGAAATCGTGGATAATAAAGCTTTTTTGAAGAGAAAATGAGACTGAAGCTGAAGTATCTAGCTCTACAACAAAAGCGGAAACGACAATTATTCTATTCTTAAGCGTATCTTATTCGCAAATTCGAATGTACACCAGCTGAAGAAATTAAAACAAATAAAGATCAGTTTTCGCAAATAAAATTATTTTGAGGGGAAAACCCATATTTCAATATTTACATTTTTATATGTTTCTTCTAATGCTATTTTGCTCAGGAATAACTTGACAGTTTAAAGAAACTGTCTTAACGTACTGAAAACAGACTAAAATGTATATGAAAAGGACATTTTTCACGTAAACTAATTCTTACGTAAATTTAAAAAACAAACAAAAGTCGTTAATGACGAAACTAACGTACGCAAAATATACTCCCCCTCCATACCTCGCATTATAGTTTTTACTGTTCTTTGACGAAAATAAATCAAACAGTTTTCGCAACTAGCTAATAATTCATATATAATATAATTAAATTAAAATAATATTGTACCGACATAGATAAAAAATAATTTATGCACGTTACATTATGCTGTGAATAGAGCCAGACGAAGATTTCTATATTAGTAAGAGATGGATGAGTGTTCACCCCATCAAGGAAGAAAATATATGTAACTTCATTATCTGTGCACGTCTTCTAGAGTTCAGTGGGAATATAGTTAATCAAACTACCTTTCTCGGGTCGCGGCAGAAATATATTTCTTCACGAAGGACATGAGGGATAAGAACCCAACTCTATGGCCGATTTGCCATTGATAATATATGTTATTACACCAGGGTGAATATTTTGTTAACAATTCCTGCCAAAACGCTCGTTTCTTTCTGTATTAAGAATACATATGCAATATGCAATAAGCTGATATTAAAGAACAACAAAATTTATCGGTATCTCAATTTAATAAAACCTCAAATGGAATGTACATATAAGAGAATTAAAACATTAAAATAAGTTCATTATGTAACGCAATTAAGATTCTTTCAACTTCTGTCAGCGTTCATGCAGCTCGTTGGGTGTATTTTGCAAGTATACATTCCCACATGGGATATGGCATAATATTTTGGGGAATTTCATCCTGTAGTGCCGAGACCTTTAGATTGCAAAAGAAAATAATTCGAACAATGAAAAAATTCCACCCACGCTATCTCTGCAAGCCTCTCTTCACTGAGCTTGGAATTTTACTATTGCCGTGCCTATTTATTTACGAATCTGTAATTTTTGTCAAAACTGACTTACTTAACCGTGAGAACATATTTTCATGCAATACTGATATTTATAATTACAACACACGTCGTAGTAATGACATTCATCAAGTGTCAGTGTCAAATGCTCACTACAAGAAATCCACATACAATACATATACGTTACATTACAACAATAAGTAAATAAATAAATAAATAAATAAATAAATAAATAAATAAATAAATAAATAAATAAATAAATAAATAAATAAATAAATAAATAAATAAATAAATAAATAAATAAATAAATAAATAAATAAATAAATAAATAAATAAATAAATAAATAAATAAATAAATAAATAAATAAATAAATAAATAAATAAATAAATAAATAAATAAATAAATAAATAAATAAATAAATAAATAAATAAATAAATAAATAAATAAATAAATAAAAGGATAGCACGCGGTCCATAGCCGGTGATCTACAGTGCCGACACGGCATACGAATACATGTGTTCAGGGGAAGAGATAATTAACCAGAGCAATCAGCAACGGAAATTATGTCTTCTAGATCAATGGGAGATGGTTGAGAGTTCAGTCAGTCGATCGGCCCTAAGGATGGGGAAACGAGCCAGGATATGGAAGAAAGGACAGCATGCGGTCCATGAACATTGTTCTAGGGGGCTGGGTCACAAATTCGGCTGGAAATGATGAGGGAAACCACTGAAACTGCTGATCGGAGCAGACGGCCTATGAATTCGATTTCGGCAGATACCACAAGCTCACGGACTCATTGCGTAAGTCTCTGGCACCTGGCGGGGATAGAATCCGTGACCTTCTAATCACTAATTCGTTGCGTGATCAGTCCACTCCAATGACCAGAACGATACATAACGCGCTGTTTTAACACTCGCCGCTACCAACATTGATATCCTTCTAATCTAGTAATTAAAAACTCAAAAGTATGAATATTGAAAAAAATGTAAAATTGTTTAAAGAGTTAGAGACGTTACACATTAAACTAGACTACAAACAGTAGGCAAATAACAGATCGAAAAGGACTAGTCATTTCTGTCGTTTGAAAGGGGGAAGAATGAAGCCAGAATTGGAAGTAGTAGTAATAGCTGCTTACTGTCAAGCATTGAGAACACGACATTAACATAAAGCGATTCTCAAAATTTCCCAGAATAGTAAATGCAAGAAACAAATAAAAACCTTTGATCATATCGTTTAAGCTTGTTCAAGTACATGAAAATGCACGATATGGTATAGTTTCCTCCACTTGAAGATCTGTTACACCCTCAAAATTCAAAACACATGTTCCAGGTAGTACGAACATTCCCAAAACCTGTAGCTTCTGTTGGAGTGTAACGGCATGACCAGCGTATCCTTACTAATAGTACGGATAGCAACAAACTAACTGAATATAGTTATTCTGAACTTAGAGAAACTGGTGCTGCACAACAGCACATACTTTCTCGAAGTTCTTTTGAAATTTTCTTGAGCTCGCAAGTGAGATCGGGGCCAATTTTTAAGGATTATTTTCTATATTCTAGGAAAAATAATAAAAAATTGGAGTCGTTTTTGAGATTAAAAAATAATAAATTGCCTCTACTTCAAACAAAAATTAGGTGAAAACTACTGGTTTATTTTTCAAAAAAAAATGTACACTACTTTATTCAAATATCTAATTTTACTTTCTCACCACTTCTTACGCAGAATAGAGACAGTATTCTAATGCTGCGGGAGAAAAACTCTTATTGACGGGCCCTGGCAACGAAAAATTGGATAAATCTTGTCCCTATATTCAGTAAATTACATTCTCTAACACGTTGTGTAGTCAAAATCCGTGTTTTGTGGGCCTTGATATAAAAAAAATCGATTGTCAGCAAAACGCCTGTCCGTCTGAGCAACGCTAGCGGTTAAACCGTTCAGCCTTTTTTCTCCATAATTGATATTCCCCAATCAATCTGTCTGATCTCATGGCCCCTTGAATTTGAAACCAATGTTTTAATATTGGAGGCACTTTACATTGGGTCATCTTTAAAATTAAAAAAAAACACGAAATTTTTTGATTAAATTTTAATCTCTGGTCGCGTAAATGACTAAAATCCTTGATTTTTGGGAAATTGCAAAAATTCGGCGTCTTCCTACAACTACAATTACAAAGATATTTTTTTATTATATAATTATATTTTAATAAATTAAAAAGCTCACTAGATGTAATCTAGGCAAGCTTGTGTGAGATATTATGATTTCTTTTGTGTATATTGTGCTGCCAATACAGTATCAGTTAAATTTATTTATGCTTATATCTTTAGTAAAAGTAATAAATGACTATTGTTCCTGGCTGTCGAAATAAACGCAGATATGCATCACAAGCGCTTGGTTTGAATTGGTGTAATTGGAATTTTTTTGGTTTAACTAAGTTTTCAGTAAAAAAACACTTGCTAAGTTTTTATTATGGTAGAAATTACAATACTTCAATATTACGTTGCAATATTATGCTGTTGTAGCACCTCTAGTTGTAGATCAGATTTCACTTTGGGAAAAATCGCTATCTTCAATATTATAGTAGTAAGTTGCCGGAAAAAGTTTGAATATTTGCAATTTTCGAAAATTAAAAAAAAAAATCAATGATCTGCGCTATTTTTAAGCGTTCTTTGGGCTATCCGGAGAAAAAGGTTAATAAAACAGTTAGAGACATTTTTGAGAAATGTTTAAAATTGTTTGAACATTTTGAATTTCCCCTCCCAAAATTTGCCTCTGGATCCGCCCCTGTATCAGCTGTACGTAAAAGAAAAGATTCGAATATCACTATATTCTCTCACACTAAACGAAGTGAAGATAGTTTGATTAACTCTTCGCCCTTCGGGAACCAGATCTTGACCACTGTGTCGACGGACTTGGCTGCTTCCAGGACGGGCCACGGGCCGCAGGTCGACCTCGCGTTACATAAACGACCGGTCAGTAGGAACGCCAAGCGTCCCCGAGAATCGGACTAACTTATGATGCGTTTCTTAAATACGAAATAGCTTTACTTTCCTGATTCAGGTAGCGAATACTTATCTCTGCTGCGTTTATAGATCATTAGGAATCCTACCTGTAGAATCATTATTTTGAAAAAAGGACAATTCAGAACAGAAACGTATCCACAGTTTTGTTTCGGTCCCTCCCCAGGGCTCTTCTTTTCATTGCGTATGTTTTAGGGACAGAAAGGTCGAAAATAGAAAAATAATGATCGCGTATAGTTTCAAAAATGCGGCTTTTATTAGGGCCTGTGTGTAGAATAAACACATATTTACTTGATTTTTGAATCTCAAAACAAATATAGTTCGTTTAAACAAGAACATGATTGAAAAGAACAAGTGCTATTTCTCAACAGTCGCTCTTTCAATGCTCAAAGAATGTTTACAAAAGTATTCGAAAAAGTGCTTTAGTTCTGATGAGTCAATGAAAAAAATCTTTCATGCTGACCGTCAATATCGATGTGTGTTCCTGTGTCCGTCGTGACAAGACTGTGGATTGCTGTGGTTACGCCAATATCTGTCCTTGCCGACCCTCGCAGTCTCCCCTTTCCTCGTAAAAGTCTCCGCACCGCGAAGGCCGCCTTCCCCAAAGGCAACAGTTGCAGGAGCTGCTACAGGAAATGTTGTACGTTTAATTTAAAATCACATGCCAGAAAATCTAATTTTATACTTAAATCATTATCAAAGCATTGACATATTATACATCATTGTACCTCTCTATGATCTATCCTTGGCTAGTGAGAAAAATATGTAGTACTTCAAATTTAAAAATCAAAGGTGAATAAATTTCTCGAACACTAAAAATATTCCGAACAATAATTTTACAGCATATTACTTGCCTCTTGATTGTCCATTGTTGAGCGAAAACTGTTAGAACACTGCACACAGATGAATTAAAAATTGTAACTCTAAAAACTAGTTTTATAAAACTGAAATGTATTCACTCTGTACAGAAAGGGCTTCAACTGAAAAAATGAGATATAATATGGATGATATAATACAGATGATACAATAATTCGTATAATATGGAGGAGAAGCAAATATAATGGGCTGGTGGGCGACCGGACATAATGTTGAAGAGTTATAAAGGTGAAAACGAAAAAGTGAAGAAAAAAAAAAACTGTTCTTTAGACCTTGCAAAGTTAGCACAGGGTGTGGAAGGCCGAAAACTTGGAGTCTTAGCTACTGCCTAAGTTCATAACACACAATTAAAGAAAAAGTTTGTATGGCCTTCTTACAGGCAACCCTTCTTTTTCAGTAGTACTTGTCGACTTGACTGTAAAAGAAAACCAGGGGCAACAGGTCAGGACGTTGTTGCGGCTAGGAGACGGGACGCTACGATCAATCCAACGATCCTCGAAGTGTGTTTGTTTATTTTGTGTTATCAGGAACATATTATTACCGTAAATGTAGTGTACGTAGACTGCGATGTTCCTCCCCGGCTGGAACGCGAGAACCGGCGCCGACCTTTACGAATGTTCGCGAGATTTCACACTCCGCCAGCAGGGCACCGCCTCAGCCGAACAAGCTCTTAGCTCTCGACTGGCCCTCCATGTTAATGTAGTGCATGTAAGTATGTGTGTATAATGGGAGAGGAGGGCACGAGGATGAGGAAGGAAATATGGCGCGCGGTCCGTGGCCCGTTTGTTATAGTACTACTCCGGCATTCGCCTACTTATTAATTGCAGAAATTACAGAGAACTGCGGATCAGAACAGACAGCTGCTATAGAATTATCTTCGAAACGGACTGCGAGAGGTGGCTCAGGGCTTCAACGGATGTCACTTCAGTGCCTCTGACCGGGAGGTCCTAGGGTTCGAGTCCCGACGATGGGAGGATTTTCGACACTAGCCAGATACCTGGGTCGAATTCTGTCACTGGGAA
Source organism: Gryllus longicercus (assembly GCA_038098605.1). Classification (NCBI taxonomy): domain Eukaryota; kingdom Metazoa; phylum Arthropoda; class Insecta; order Orthoptera; family Gryllidae; genus Gryllus; species Gryllus longicercus. Next base: position 707,563 of record JAZDUA010000537.1, on the reverse strand, counting down.
TTCTAGCAGCCGGCTTCTCTGATTGGTAGTTTTCCGTGGTTGCTCCGATCAACTCCACGCGAATGCCGAAGAAGTACCCTGTAACAAAAGGGACACGTACGGCGCGCGATCTTTCCTTCCGCTTCCTTGTCCTAACCTCACCATCACTAACACACACACTTACGCTTACATGCACTACACTACCCCACATGACGGGAGACCGGTCGGAAGCTTAGAGCTTGTCCGAGTGAGGCAGTGGGAGATTCCTGGTTGGAGAAAACCTCTCTAACCGACGGTAGGTCGGTGCCGAATCTCGCCATCCAGCGGGGCAAGATCACAGCCACCGCCCGAGAAAAACGTGCACTACACTTACGGGACTAATGATCTTAGCAGTTGACGCGCCCGGAATCACTAGTAATCAATTAATTAACCAATCGTCGTCCAAATAGCTGGTGTATTTGACCCAACTATCTCGTTAGTATCGAAAAACCACCATTGGCACTCGAACTGTACGACAGCCTGGTCAGAGGCGCTGCAGTGGCAGTAGGTTGGTGACCTGGGCCTCTCAGCCGGTGCAGCGAGGTTTTGTATATATGCGTCGAGGAGAGCGATAAGAGCGCGTCTCGAAAAAACGGTTTCATTGGCATGGCAACCTCAGGACCCGTGACGCAGCGCTCCGCCAGTTGTGTCCAGTACAGACAGATGCCACGTTCACCTAAAGGCTGCAGTCTACAAGCTGTTGTAATAATATCAACGTTGGTCCCGGTTCGTCCCTCTACGAATACCATACGATCTTCCTTGTCCAGGTAAAATCACTATAGGATTACTTCATATTTTTTAAGATTTATAACAATTAAACCGGGAGAGGTGGCTCAGGGTATCGGAGTGCCTCTGAACGGGAGGTCCTAGGTTCGAATTCCGACGGTGACGATTTTGATACTAGCGAGATTGCTGGGTCAAATGCTGCTGCTGTTGGACAATAATTCTACACCAGTCGCCTGCTCTGATCCGTGCAGCTTCTCCGATTGAGAGTGGGCGAATGCCGAAGTGAATACGATATAAAACGGACTACGGGCCGCGCGCGATCTGTCCGTCCTCATCCTTGTTCTATCCTCTCCCACTACGTACACATACTTACATGCACTACACTACCACACATGCCGGGAGATCAGTCGAGCGCTAAGATCTCGTCCCAGTTTGGTCGAATGCAGCCGCTGTCTGCAGGGGAATTTTAGCGGTCGGCTGTTCTGATCGGTAGTTTTCCGTGGGTTTTCCAATCAACATCAAGCTAATGGCGGAGCAGTACCGTAACAAACGGGCCACGGATCGCGCGCGATCTTTCCTTCCTCTTCCTTGCCCTATCCGCACCTCTTACTCACACGCACTTACTCTTTCATGCACTACACTGCCACACATGCCGGGAGACCGGTCAAGAGCTTAGAGCTAGTCCCGTCCTGGGCGGTGCCCGCTGGTGGGAGATATTTGGTTGGGGAAAACCTCGCTAGCCGACGGGCAAGTCAGCGTTAAATCTCGCCATTCAGCGGGGGAAAATCACCGCCTCTTCCCGCGATAAAGCATGCACTACACTTACGGAACTAATGACCTTATCAGTGGAAGCGCCAGAAATCACCAATAAAAATACAATTAATTTAACTTCAAAATGAAACTGCTCTTTGAATCCATTCTACTTGTAGTAAAGGCATTTACATGAATGCATTTTAATTTTAATTTAATTTTTCTAACAAAAGGCTGAGGTCTGGGTAATTACTTTGTGTTTATTGTTCATGTCATCTAGAAGATCGGAACGAAATGCCTGACCGTGCCATGTATCCGAGTTTAGGAAACTAACTTTATCTCCCAGCAAAAATAATAAATATTATCAAACGTCCGTCCATTACGAGAAAATGCTTATGTTGAAGCAAGATAAAAGTTTAATTCTCCTAAAGAGCAAATGGAGGAATTGTTTAAAATTATTATCGACCATACCCCAGCAACAGCTTGATGTTCGATTTGTAGTAAATGAAAATATTTTTTCACTCAACTCACAGAACTTTGAGAAAACGATAATGAACGTGGAAATGCGCGCCCAACAAGCTGAAGTTGAGTATTCGCTACAGTGAATTATTGTCAGCAGGAAAGGAACTTCAACATCACTCATACCCTGCGTGTCTTTGGCACGCAAAATATGGAAGGGGGAGAATGAAAGAAAGTCCATCCCCCCTCTCGCCAGCAAGACACCCTAGCTTCACACTAACAAATGATCACAGAAAATTTACAGAAATAACTTCTTGCCCCTTGTTATTTGAATAATAATAATAATAATAATAATAATAATAATAATAATAATAATAATAATAATAATAATAATAATAATAATAATAATAATAATAATAATAATAATAATAATAATAATGATATTTATTAAGTCACATATACAATTACAATCGTGTATGACGAGTCAAATATGATATATTTAGAGGGAGTACAATTGCATACATCTTCTTGGGAGCAGTGAGTGAAGTTACATTTATTTTTATTGTCCAGAAGCAAAACAAGAAGCCATCTCAGCATTTGCTCAAAGGACGAGGGAAACTGGACAAAAAACCTGATCAAGATGGAGATTGAACAGTATGATGACTCATTTCAAACGTTGGTGGTTCACCAAATAATGTTAATGAGGCTCACATGGATTTGAAGGGCACCTGAAAAATGTAATCTGCTACTCCTCGTCGCCTTTGGCGGCACTGTACACTTTCCCCAAGGAATTCGAATACGGCAGCAACAGATTTGCAACTAGCGCACGACAGGTTCAACAGACGCTTTAAGGGTGAAGGGGCCGATTTACTAGTAAACAAACAAATTTGCCATTTTGCAGGAGAAAAGTTTTGTCCTGAGCAGAGCTGTGTATATAAAAGCCAAAATTTAACTCACCTGGTGTAAAGAGTCGAAATTATAGCTCTTAGTATATTTCGCCCATATTTGATCAAGCAAGACAATAAAGCAGCATGTTTTGATACCAATGAGACTGTCAACTCAAAAAGACGGACGGAATCAACAACCAGAGAAAAAATGTATGTTCTGGAGTGAGGACGAAAATGATTAATTGAGCACTTCAGTTACAGTGGTATAACTCTGTTGTGAATTTAGATGCGAGAAATGCCACGTCATATTGGTGTTTTATTTGATTGAGGAAAGTATTAAGAAAAAATAAATGGACTACAATGTTTGGGAGAGTTGATATAGGGAAGTGTACTTAAGGAATTGGATTTAAAGGAGGGACGTTTGTTATTTGAAAGGTAAAGAAGATAAACCTAAGAACTGTTATTGAAAATTGTAAAATTAACTTAATACTTTATTGTTATTTTCTGTTTACAAACAATACTGTGCATTTTTTTTGTTATGAATAAATGTTCTCATTTCTTTTGAATTTTTAAAGCATTTTGATTTAATATTTTAATAAGTAAGTTATAATACTCTCTGGTTACTTTATTTAAATCTATGGTGTATGTTATAGAATCATGAGCTCTATCAAATATTAAATTTTAATACAGATGAACATTTAACAAAAATACAAGAGACTGCCAAACACAAATATAGTTATGACACTCTGCCCCCTGGCAACAACAACATTCCTATAAACAACAAAATTGTGACAACACATTGTGAGCCATGCGGGCCCTAATATGCCACCGCTCCCACCCATTCATCTTCCTCCTCTCCTTCCAAACCTCTCTTGCCCACTCCACCTCCTTCAGCTGCCTCCATTGCTCTCTTAACCCCTCTTGTTCCTCCTCTGACCTCCATGCTTCGTTTACCCACTCCTCTTCTTTAACCTTCTTCCACACCTCTCTTACCTTCTCCAGCTCCTTCACCTACTTCCACACTTCCTTCCACATTCCATTCTTAAATGCAACTTCCATTGCAACAGAAAACCCACTCCTGTAAATAACCTATTATAGAAATATTACTTGAGAATAAGCTCAACCATATTTCAATATTGTGCTTTACAGATCACTGGCTGACCAAAAAACAATTAGATAACACATAGCTTCTCTTTAGCTAAAGAGTTAGCAACTCACATTGAAATATTAACAATGCACATCATGCATATGGTGGGACATGCATTTTTATTAAAGATACTATCAGTTTTGAACCCTACACCAATCACATTTATCTTATAAAAGACACAGTCTTTGGAATATGCATCACTGATTTAACTTTAATACAAACATGGGTCTTATGCACATATCACAGCCGTACTGGAAATTTGAAAATCTTTTAAAATTATCTCGAAGTTATTTAACAAAATTTGAAAAATACAGACAGGACAAAATTATTCTTTGTGGCCTAAATTGCCTCATGCAACCAAATAATGAAAATCTATTTAAAGACTTACTAATACATCAATACACCAACTAGAATATCCAAAAATAGTAGCACTGCTATAGAGCAAATAATAGTAGATGCAAATAACTATAGTTTATCTGTTATTACATTTAACACAAGCTTCAGTGACCACACTGCTCAGATACTAACACTTTAAACAGAATCAAAAATTACAGATCAGACAACGTACCAAGAAATCCATAACTATTCCCAAGGGAACAATAAAATTCCAAAACTTGCTCAGATTAGAAAATTAGAATGAAGGATATAAGGTAACTGATGCAAGTGATAAGTTTAACTCAATCATAAGTTAATACTTAAAACGCAATGCCACTTTTCCTCAAAAACCCAAAAAATCCCACATAAAAAAACAAAAAACAAATTGTGTATAATCAAAGGCATCAAAGTGTCGTGTGAAAGAAAATGCAACATGTATAAAATACCAGCACATAACAAATGTAACTCCAACTTCATTACATAAATCAAAACATATCATTTGATCCTAAAAAATTAATCAAACAAGCAAAATTTATGACAAATGATGAGTACATTGCAAATGCACCTAACAAAACAAAAATTATGAGGGACATTATTACACTACAGCACCAATCAATAATAACAGAAAAAATATAGAGATCTACTACAAAAACAAACTTTACAAGACTCTCAAGATATAGCTGACATATTCAATGAACACTTTTCTCAAATTGGTAAAAAATTAATCTTTAATTTTCCAATCACGTTTCTTCCAAATAATGACAATTTTTAAAAACTTATCTTCTGTATTGGCATTGTTTGAAATTCTGATAAATGTGCTTTAGTTTGGTCTTGTATTGACAAAAATTTTCATTTGGACTGTGAAGTCTGAACGAACCCTCCTGTTCGGGGTTCTCAAAGCACCACTAGAGACTAGAACTAATGAGGTAACTGGAGGAAGTGAGGTAGTTACCCTTACTTTCCTCTCCCAGCCAAAGCACACATCACTCCCACACCACAGCAAGAATGCTTATTATTACTCTGCAACATCCATACCCTCAGCAGCTTTTCTGTTGGTCCAACCAGTCACAGCAACTTTCTTCCACAGGCTGTGAAAGCTACAAATTTTCCTTTGCCTCTGATAGCAATTGTACCCAATCCCTCATGCATGAAAAAGGACTTGGCTGATCATGAGGCTTTTAGGAGAACCTTCAATTTCATTACAGAAAAAAATGATATAAAATTATATTCATAAATTTTAAACATTTATTGAAGGAGTTAAGATAGCCCCCCATTTTTGCAATTTTTGTAATCGAGAGGAAAAAAAGTTGGTGTAAATCTGGGTATTTATCAGTTGATAAACACTCTTTCTGCTACTTATGATTCATGTTCATTCTTGATCATAATTTAATAAGTATGTTTGATCAGCATTTGAATGACAGTATTTGTTGTGTAAGAAAACTCTAAGATTTATATTTTGGATATGTGAAAATAGGCCAGAGACACACATTTTGAAAATGCATCTGTTGCAGAGTACACAGACATTAATGGGGCATAGCAATCGTGCACTTTGCAATGTCCGTTGGGTTTTACTTGTATATACAGAGTTCTGATGTCCATTACATGATACCCTTATGTTGCCTTGAGGTTCTTGCTTTGTTATATACGACTGATCAACTTTCAAAACTTATGGGTACGTATTTTTATTAATTTATATGCAATAAAATTTCTTCCTAATGCTCTCGTCATTGAAGCTAAGTAGCCAGGATGAACATAAAGGTAGATGGGATGAACATAGAAGGTACTGAGAGATGTTAAAGAGAATGAAAAATTATTTGCTTGAAATTTTAGTTAATGAGACCATAAAAAAAAGAGAATAATATATAATTTGGTTTTAGAATAAAATTATCAGTTAATTGAGAACTGCATTGCTTCCTGATGAACACCTGACAATAACTTTTCAGGAGACATTCGAATTCTAATATAAAATTTCTTTAAAGAAATTTCAACAAAATATCTCTAGTATGAGTTTGTACAAGCGCAAATGTTTATTAAACCTGAAACTTCATTTAATTTTTTTCCATTTTATTTGATAATTCACATTTTAAAAAATACACTACATCCTTTTTAAATCAATCGCAATACATTATATCAAATAATTTTGTTTTCAATATACCTGTTAGAATGTAATATGTTTAAATGAATTACTACAGAAGAGTTAAATATTATGGTATCTGTGGATTGGCTGTATGTAGTACAAACTCATTGTAATGATCTGATGGACAAACATATTGCATAACAATAACAACTTCGGCATTATGAATGACTGAACTGTACAAAATGTATTACAAATTTATAATTACATTGATTCAGACCTATTACTCAAATACATCCTATTTAACAAAGCTAAAGAAGAGGTTTTGCTTTCAAATGAATAATTCAATGGATGTATTTTTGAATTTTTGAATTGAATTTCCAATTTCAATTAAAGCTGCTTGAACACAATACGAAAAAATAAACAAAATTAACCATCAGTACATTGCAATGACTTCCACTACATTTAAAAGAATACTTATAAATTTATAAAAGATTGGATAATACTTTTATTTACAATGTTTTTCAACATTTTCATATACAAATTTTTCACTCAAGACAGAAAACAATTATAATGAAACCAAAACACTTCATAATTGGAGTTTAAACATCTTACACATTTCATTCAAATATAAACTATAATTCTCATTTTTCCACTTCTTTTAGTCAGGGGAATATAATAAAGACAATTTTGTCCTTCAATATATTTTCTCTGCATTCTATATTTAGTGAATCGAAATCCTTGCACAATGTTGGCATTTTCAACTACACTGCATCACAGCAAAACTGGATCATCTACATGTGTAAATCACAAGAGATGTATACAGCACCAGAAATCTTGGACTATACAGAAATGCAACTTGTGTGCTGCAAAGGAAAGCAAGGAAAAAATATACATTTTGGAAAAGGTTGAACATGCAAATGGAACTGATGAGATTGTTTCTGTATGATGAAACTGAACTTTTCCTTTTGAATATATCTTTGATTCTCACAAAAACTAAATAAGCAATTTCTGGCTCTTAACGCCTCTTGTGCTTCCAGCTTCTCAAACAATACCTCTTAACTTGTTGAGAGAAAAATTTTGACACTTTCGAATGTGTCAGGGTCATGAAGAAAAATTAAATGTAACTTGATTTTGAAATTTGAGTAGTAGATTGATACTTTCTATATCTTTTTGTTTGAGTGTTTTGCTTTTATCACAAGCAATATCACTCTTATATTATAAAATTTCATTCTCAATCAGATACAAACCAATATCTGTGAGTGTATTTCTTGTGTCAGCATCTTTTTTCAATTGATGAAATATTTCAAGATTGATGCTCAAATTAAGCTGATCCTTTTGGTGTTACACAATTGTCTGAACAACAAACAATTGAAATGTGGGTGTAGAAGCTAAGAAAATTCACATATAAAACAAAAGTTGGTTTAAAAATGCATGGGAAATCTGCAGTTGAGCATTGTTCACAAGGTGAATATTTTTGCTACACCCCTCGTATCTACAGACATTACTATTTTCTTTAGAAGCATTTCAAGATTGAAATACACATGATAAACACTAATAGTGCCCTTATCAACATTGTTTAATTGAAATTTGAAATAATTTATAGATAATCCAAGGCAATAAATTAAGTTAACTGGCACAACAAATTTGGATTTCATTATATTTATGAAATACATGCTATTTTGCCAAATTAATTAGGTCATGTATTTAGATTGACAGAGGGTATATTCACCTGTGCCCCTACAATATTGTATTTTTGAATAGAATATAAAAGTTCATAGGAATAATGCACATCATTTTGCCTTCTCTAGACGTAAGAAAATGGACAGTAGTCAAATTTGCAAGAAGTGCATTTTGTAGAGTATATTTAGAATGCCATACATCAAATTTTTTCCAACACTTTATATATTAAATAAATACAAACTTCATCAACCTAAGTATTCTGTATGTCTGACGAATACAACCACGGTAACAACACAGTCTAATTTTCAAGAATATTCTAATTCATTTGCTTAGTAGCTGTAAGTTGGAGCTATAAACAGTCAAGAACACACAAATTAAAAATGAATTTAGAAAAATGAAAACAATAACAAAAAAGTAAAAGAATCCACGATTATATCCATTTTTAATTATTTACATTTCATTTTGAATGTGGGCATCATTGATGATAATTGTGATTAGTCATTTTTGTTTCACAAAAAGGAAAAAGAATAAGAAAGAAAGAATGAAAACTAACAGTAAAAGCTCTGCACAATAAAATCTTGGGTATTTCATACATTTCTCTTTTCAACTTAATCCTTTTTATTTTAAATTTATTAATCAATTGAATAAACAAATATATCAGAAATTGCATAAAAGAAAACTTCCATTTCTTCTAATAATAGCAAGATGATGAGTAATACAATTAATTGATTTAAGAATATTTACAATATTCAATGCAAAAATCTCAATTCTGAAACACCAGTTAAACGCTCTTTTGTCACAAACAGATATGTAACTAATTATTTATTAAATTTAAAAATAGGTAATTAAAAATGATCACAAAACATATAAATGTACGTATTTAAGACCCATTCCTTGAGTATAAAATAATGAAACATCCACCTTTGGAACCTAAATATTCTCTACGAAACAAAAATTTAGCCATCTATACACATATTACAGTTTAATTCAAGTCTTATTAAAACTGTTTTTTGATGTTACTATTATTTTGGAAATAGTTTGAAGAGTATAAATAAAATGCAATTAATTGTTGAAAAGCTTGAATTTTATTTTCCAGAGTTTTTACTGTAAGTTTGTCAAGCAGATTACTTCATTTCCAAAGCATGATTTCACAACATTAATATGTAAATTATTCAGTAATAAAATTAGTTTATAAAATTTACTAGTTATTATAAAATCAAAAATATTTATGAGTATCTGCACACCAACCAGGTTTTTCAATGTACTTGCAGCTCCATTAGAGTTGAAGTTAGTAGTTTAAAACCTGTAGCAAAATAAAATCCAAAGGAGAACAATAAACTTTTTACAGGTATAGCTTATTACCATTTTATCTAATAGATTTTGGCACAATGATGTTTAAAGGAAATTAAAAAATTGAACAGCTATAGAATATCTTTTAAACAACAAGATCTACAGAGCAATTGAGGAGGTGGAAGGCAGAATGAATTTGAAGAAGGAATGTTACAGAATTACAGATATTGTTTCTTTGGGTATAACAGTGTGACTTGTTGAACAATAAATTATTTCACTGCTTTAGTTTCATTATTTTGATTATTGAATTTAAAGTAAAAATTGTCTTATTTAATGTAATGGCATTATCTTAATGTTAAAATGTTACAATTGTAAAAACCCACCAAATTGTTTTTCAAGACACACCACTAGTACCGCAAGCCCACTGGAATTGATAAAGAAGTTCAAAGCTCTGGTCTTGAAAGCAGATGTCAAAGAATCTGCTGTTTATAATTCACTAAAAGAGATTGAATATTTTGCATCTCAATGTAGTCATGACCTTTATTTTTAACTGTTTATTTCTTCTAATGCAAAGAAACCTATACTTTCTTTCATTCTACTAAACTCATGTTAAGGTTTAGCTACCTAAAAACCACTGATCAATTTTTATAATAATTATGGTAATTCACAATAAAAGAATGTATTCTTAATGTTGAGTCTATTATGTATCAATTTAGTTTGTTTTTTTATTTTATTAGTTTTCAAATTAATTGCCTTATAATACACACTGTCCATTGTTTTCTCAAATACACACACACACAAAACATACACAACTTCTACAATTGTATACACTAACTGAGCAAGTGTACGAAGTCCACATTTTATTTTATAATCAACCATCTTGAATATAAACACCCAATTTTGGGAACATCAGACGTTGATCAACAAACAATCTGATAACAGCTTTTATTTTTAATAGTTTTTGGCATTCACAAGATGCCTATCTCTTCATGTTTAAATCATTTTATTATTTATATTCTTTAAAAAATTATATGAGAAACAAACAAGTTGGCACAATCTTTGCTCTGTCCTCTAGTCTGTTCATTATTAAATTTTAGGCCTCAGCTGAAAAAAAAAATAAAATAAAACACTATTCTTCATTCTCTAATTTTGGATCACACCAAAACTTGAAGAAAACTATTGTTGATAAATGTTTTTATTTCTTAATTTTATGTTTATTTAATAGAATTTATTAACAGACATTGGGGTTTGAAGGGCATGTGTTTAGGAAAACATCTTTTTGGATTTTAGAGAGAAGACGGTTAAATTTGAACTGAAAAAAAAATAGTGAATGATAGAAAGTTTGAGTATGTTGTTTACTATTATTTGTCATGAAAGTGATTTCTCTGACATGTTAAGTATGTGCTGAAGAGTGCATGTAGCAATATTATGTTGTAATAAATAATAATATTAATAGATATTACTTTACCAAAGTACTGTAAATTATAAAATACTCTTGGCCACAGAATAAATAAAGTATTTCATCAGTGAAATCTCACTATTTAAAATGGGTGATTTACAAGATTTTTTAAATTGGCATGGAAATTAAAGTGAATTCTCAGTTTGTTTAGAAACTACTAAATGTGATAAGACAAGACAATTATTTTTGTAATCACTTCATGTTCACACATCCATTACACCAAAACAGGAAAAGGACACTGTTATTTTTTATTTTCACTGCTATTACTTCCACATCTTCTTATTTCTGTCCTCCTCTATTTTCCCACTGCACTGACTCTTGTTCAAATTCACTTAATTTTCATTTCCTGAATTGGTTTGCTTTCCAGTTGAGTCATGTTCAGAAGATTAGGAAAGTAAGAGGATAAGGGAAGTGCTAGGGTTAATCTGTAAAGTTCATATACATATCCACATTGCCAACATCATCAATGATAATCAACAGTTACCATGTAAACAGATTGCATTGTTTCTTAAATTCGTGTAACTTTGTTATTTCTAATATTAATAACACTTTGTATCTGTTTCAGTAATATTCTATAATAAAATTATTGATGTCATCTTTCATTTTCTTAACAATTACTCACTAATTAATTTATACAATATAATACTGAATACGAGAAGTTCAAATAAAATATAAAGGCATATTGTGGACAAGTAATTCAGTCACTGATACAGTGCAGAAAATACAATAAAATTAAAAACATTAATATCATGCTTATGAGCTTTGAATGTACTTAAAAAACTTCAGTAACTTATACAGAGAAATGTCTATTGAAATAAAGCTTATTTGTTCAGTATGGGTCTGAACAACTATCTTACATGTCACTTTAAATGAGTACATGTTTACTTGAAGTAGCATTGCATACTTGACAACAGCCCCTGGAATAATTGAATTATATTCTTTTATAAAATACACCCCTTGAAAATCTTCAGCACAAGAATTGCCAACTGGTATAGAGACAATTTATAAATGCACTTTTAAAATGTTTTATGTAACCTACTGGGTCTAACATCTAACATGATGCCCCACAAATCCCAAAGCATCATTCACTTCATTTTCTCAAATGTGCTGTGCTGATCATTTCAAATATCAAAATTTAAACTGTACTCAAATAAAGCTTTGTGAAAAGGTAACGTTTCAGGATAATTGTCTCTCTGCAACGACAATATGATCATATTAAATTTAAAATCGTGTCTCTATGACTATTTTTATTTATAGCTGCCTTCCCTGAACTTTCATTTCACATTGTTATAATTTTTGATTTTATAAATTTCATATACTTTTGGTGCAAGATAAGAACTTTGCACAAAAAAAAAAAACAGTAGTTCCAGACTATATTATGAATATATAACAACTGTATGGCGATGATAAAATAGGTGGAATGAAGATGATGTTTAAAAATGCTGTCTTTATTTTTACCACAGTCACATGCTCAATATGTAATGGTAATACTACCAACATCACTTTAAAATAAACAAGTGATAATATATGTTTCTATTAGACAGATTAGGAGAGCAAAACGTTTGTATTTTTCCATTGTGCCAACGAGTAAAAGGTTCTTTCAACACATTGTGATCATTACACAGTTCCGAGGTGCCAAAAACCTGAAGGAAGGCTCTAAGTAATGACGAACTGCGAAGAAGGGATGTTTAAGGAGGTACCGAAGGTATTGGAGGAATTGGCATCACTACACACTCTCCGTGATCAGTGCTTGTATTCCGGGTAGCGTTTCGGCCGCAAGAGCGCTGTCTGTTCCGTGCCCGATACAGACGACGAAGCTGCGGTCTCCCGAGACGAGTCGTTGTCTTCTTCCTCTGCCGAGTCCTCGCTGAGCGAGCGACGAGGTCCGTCGCCGCCCGCGCCGCCCACGCCGCCCGCGCCGCCCGCGCCGCCTGCGCCGCCCACGCCGCCCCCGCCGCCCGCCGCTCCCGCGCCGACCGTCGGTGGGCTGGGGCCGTCGCGGACTGACCCGGTGGAGGAGTCGTCTTCGCTTTCGGAGGGAGGGGGCGACGGGTAGTACTCACGTTTCACGGCCCCGGCCGCCGCCGCTGCCGCCGCCGCCGCCGCCGCTGCCGCCGCGCCGATCCCTGCGGCACCAGCGCCCGCCTGGCTTGAGCCCGCCCCCTTGTCGGCGGCGGCGCCAGCCGACTGGCGGGGGCTCGACCGGTGGTGGTGGTGGTGGTGGTGATGGTGGTGGTGGTGAGACGAGTGGTGGCGAGAGTGGTGGCCGGCAGACACATTCAAGCCGCGTTCGTAGGACGAGCCCAGCTTGGCGGTGACGGGCAGGGCCTCCTCACTCGCAGACCGGACTAGCTGTTGTTGAGCTTGAATAAATTCATCACTAGAAAATAATAATGATAAACAAACAACAACAGGGGGTTGTTTTACATCGTAGCATGCAGCCTTGAGATTAGAATTCTGGGAAGCTAGGAGACAGTAGCATGCTAACAAGTCACAGGATGCGCTCCGTAACTGTGCTGAGCCTGATGATAATGAACACCGGTGTTGGTCTTGCAGGGAGGTGGTATTACACACTGCACACACATTTTGCTAAGGAAATGAAAGCTTTCACGAAATAACATTTAATACACTTCTGACTTTGCTACACATGCACACAAACAACATAAACAATTTTTTTTTTCAATTTGAACTCATTATCAGTGGCATAGCATGAAAGTAGACAAGGTAGAAACTGTCAATTCAATAAATAAAGAAAATATTAGTCTCGAACTGTGAGTGTTTTCAAGCTAAAAGCAGAGTTAGAGTGTCTGCACTCTGTCAGTAAGGTAATGACAAATCTAGAGCCTCAGGACTGACAGATCTCTATTATTTTCTATACAGAAATTCAAAAAACCAGGCATCACAACAAAAATTCATGTGAGTAAGACTCCTTAAGGGTGTACTTCACTTCTCTACAATGAGTAGAAATGTCTTTCTCATCTAGAAGTGTTTCAGATTAACACGAAGTGTAGTTGTATTACACTTCAAATTTTTATTAATACACATGTTGAAGACAATTGATAAATGTTTATGGTGTTCATGGTCTTAGCTAGGAAATAATTAAAATTTTATATTTTGATTTACCACTGAGAATAATTCTTATCTTGGTTCTGATGTCTACCTGACTGATCGTGTCACGCTAAGCCACTGAAAACAACACAGGCAAGTTTTGAAATGTGGGGAAAATTAGAGTAATAGAGGGAATCCTTTGGCTTCTGGCAGGGTAATTTATATGTTAGTATCAACTTGGCTGTCGAGCAGATACAGAGTCTCCCATTCAGCCAAGTAGATACTGACTCTGGCTATGGAAGTCTACGTTTTAATATATGTGTTGCCCAAATGAATGTGAGACTGCTGCCAGTTTGACAAAAGCTTTCTCAAGTGACATGAAAAGACAATATCCTAAGCCTTGTTGCTGGATCATTGAGAAATGCTTTCAGAATTTGACAAAACAGTGCACAGCATCTGAACATTACTTGAAAAGTCTTGATTATTATCAATGATTGAGTCTTCTGGCCCATTCTACCTCCCAACTGATACAATTATTTCTAAGATTTCTGTCATGATTTTCTCTCTATTGTTCACATTGCTTTATTGTTTCTGACATCCTTGTATCAGACATATGTTGTTTCTATTTAAGATGGTACTGTTTCTAAGATATCTATTGTGCTAAAGGGTGTCATAAATTATATGTATACTAAAACTAACTGTCAGTTTACTACATCTCAGAAACTTATTATAAATATGTCAATGGTTTAAATACCTGGATTTTGAAGTGTTTGTGGATTCTTGGATTACAGAGTGTGTGTTAAAACCCAGTCTTTAAAACACTTTTCAACCATTTTGAAAAGCATTAGTTCTTTAGAATCTCAAAATTTTGGCAAACAATATCTGTGGAAAAATAAGTACTTTCATATTGTCTGATTCCCATCACTAAACACAGAATGAAATCCACGAGTGTATTCAGCTGGGGTCATGTCTCCCCAATATTTTCAAGAACAACTAGCAGTTTTATTTTGATTTCATTTTTTACTAAAGACATTTTCACTATAACATATTTTAATGATGATTGTTTTGGTTTCTAATGTACAGAATGTGAAATGATGATGTAGTGGATTAAAAAATGGTTTGCAATCATTCAGCAGTCAGAAAGTAAAAAATGTTCAAGGAAGGAAATATAAAGATAATCTTGATTTGACAGGTAGATGTAGGAATCCTTCATGAGCCTGCATTTTCATACCTAATGAATAAGCTCATTGCTTGATCCTACTATGCTCTGCCATCATCTGTCAAAGCTGCCTCCATCTCTAAGGCTGCTGTGGTATTCTACATTTATTGTCAGAGTATATTTTTGCATTCATGAATAGCTTGAACACTACTTGACATGTTTTTAAATACCACTGAATATATCAGGTTAACTTCAATAAATCAATTAAAACGTTGTGGCTTAAACTAAAATTCCAGGAAGATTCCACACTTCCTTTGATGACCTTTTTATATTTTGGATGCAAGAGACACTAATGCTAATGATGAAATCCAAATTTTTTATTTGTAATTACTGTAATATTACACAATTCCAAGTAATTTATTTTTCCCTTACATATTCTGTCATATAATTGAAGTGACTGTATTGTTTCTGTGAAGAATCTCAAAGACTGCCTTACAAAGGCTGCATAGGTGTAATGTGCACAATAGGTGTAATGTGTGGGGGAGATACGATTTATTTTCCCAGGTATTATTTTCCCCCAGACAGGCTATCTTTACTATGACTTGGAATCCTGTCAACTTCTTCCTAAAGGAAATGGATAAGTATGGTAAGGGAAAACTTGGGAAGATGACTTCGGTACGAGAGAGCGTGGGAAGAGAGTACCACAGAACTCTAAGCTGCTCAATCCAAACACTAGCTTCTGGAGATGAGGAAGCAAGAACAGATGTGACAAGAGTATTATGGATGGTAGGAAATTAGTTGCATTGTATGCCAGGAAAGGAAAGGGATAATTAAGGAAAGAGATAATTAAATTGTATAACACAACGGACATCCTCTATGGAAGTTATGTTTCTAAGCTCACTAACACAATTACAAAATGCAGAAGTGATGATCATAAGAAGAATGGAAATAGAAAAGTGAAGATGGATTTAAGAATAATGATGTACAAAAAGAAGTGAAAGTGAAGGGTCTCAATTTAAAAACTGATGGAGTGTAGAAGTAAGATGCTACATGTTCGAAGAATCAATAGCTCCCAGTTAGTGAAGTTTACCTTACAATGAAAGTCAAGAACTAGAAGAGATATAGGAAAGCCAAGTAAGAGACGGAGAAGAATTCCGTGAGATGAGAAGAGGTAGATACCCGATACTTAAAATGAAGATGAAATTCTATTTATTGTATTACAATAAATCTGTTTATTTCAATGCAGAAAAATTGTAAATTTCAGGAAAAGTATGATATGAAATGATAGAGAATGGAGAATATCCAAACTTATTAAAGTAATATATAGTGATCATTATTTGAATGGATGATATTTAATATGAGGACAAAATGGAAAATCTAGGATTTTAGGACTTACAAAACTTGGCACTGTGCTGTATTTTAACTGAATTTTTGTTATATTAAACTAAGGGATTACAAATTAAGAAGTTATGAATGCTCAAGCCTCAATAAAGTAATTGAAATTAAAAAGTCAAAGAGCACATAGATGCTACAAAAACATATTATATTTTTATTGCAAGTGAGCTTACTTCTTGAAATTAATACTCACTCTTAAGCAAGTAAAATGAAAAATTGTTTAATCAGTCTTTTTGCACTGAAGAATGTAAATATTAAATAATTAAAATAGTATATATTTAAACGATGTAAAAGAATAAATCAATTGTTTTGCGGTCTTTTAAAAACTGCTATTTTGGAGGTATGAAGTATTATTTAGCATGCATCAACAAGTACTTGTCAAATGTAAAGAAAAATTTGCATTACATTAGCAAATTGAAGTTTGCAAACATATCTACAATAGTTATTAAGAGATCAATACCATCAATTTCAGATCAGATTATAATATTTCTCTTCAGTATTGTTTTATTAAAGGTTATTGCCACAAGATTTTGGAAGTCTTAAGTGTTTCAGAATCAAGGCCTCAAACTAAAAATAAAACTTATTGGTTTTGGTTTTTGTTTCAATAGTAACAGTATACCGAAACTGTTATTTTATCATTAAATATATAGTGGAAACTGAAACTGAAGGGAACGATCAGCTCCAGTTGTGTGTTTTGATAGATGATCATAATTTTGCGCAATTTTTTACACTAGGGTCACATTTTGAGACATGAGGTACAGTCGACTCAGTTATAGTGAACTTCAGGAGATGAACCCTTTTGGTTTCCTATATCAGAGGTTTATTATAAGCCAAAATTAAATGAAACAGGGTCATCAGTAAGGGCATCGTTGCGGGTCCGCTACCTCCATCTCAGAGGACTCATCTCTTTGTTTATGACCTTAAGCCAAGAATATTTTTTCCAAGCTGCCTAGTTTTTAAATTTGTGGCATTGAGCTGATATATTTTACAGGTGAGAATTAATTATCAAAACATTGTATTTCTTATGTATGCTTTAGGTGTGTTTCAGAGTTCACCGAATCTTCTTTTGCTTATTTGTAAAACAAGTGAAATGGGACCTGTGACTTAAGTTCACTATATCTGAGTTCACTATAACTGGAGTCTACTGTATTTTGAAAATGCTGATGTCAGAATTTTGAATTTTTATTCAACTTCCTTTAAAACATTAAATTTTCTCTTATTTAAAAAAAATCAAGCTTTCTGCTCTGGTTAAGAAAGTAATTGGCAACAAATTCAATTTATCAAAGTTCTTTAGCATTATCATTAATTTTGAAATTGATAACAATTTAAGAACAAAATCATAGCTGGAACCAGAACGAAAGGGTTTTGTAGCAAAAACCAAAACAGTTAACATAAATATTTTATTAACAAAACTAAGTTGTATCAAATTGTTTGATACCTTGTCTAGAATGCAAAAGTTCTTACATGAAATAAAAAATGCTCTTTGACATTTATGCAATTACTTCAAAACATGTGTTTACAAAAGGTGCTTCTCATTACAGACACATCACTGTTCCACTTATAAACTTCTAGAAGTGCAGATGAAAGAAGCAAGATTTATTTTTATTTATGTCAAAATCAAGGCAGAAAGAAAATGTGACAATAAAAACAAACATACAATAAAAGTATTTCAAATAATTATTTTATTAAACAAACATATATTATATTATTGCAGTTTTCTAATTGAAGTTAATCTCATTGCAATTTATACAAGTTTAATAAAATTTTAGTTATTAAAAAAACTAAAATAATATAATTACTATAAGTGAGGTGTCTGTGAATTCTTAAAATTCCAACTTTTATCAAATGAACATCACAAATAACAATAAAACATCAATGACAATGTGAGCAGAAGGGCATTCATTTATCATGTAAATGATAAAGTAATCATCAGTGGCAGAGCCAGAAAGAATTTCAGGGAGTGGGGGTTCAGACCTCCCTATTATTGTGATAATAATTTTTTAAATTGTTGTCTTGGAATAAAAAAAATGTACTTTGAATGTGATGAGATCTATGCCTCTTAATTCTTTTGAATAAATTAAGTAATTACAATAGTTAATTTCCTACAAAATTACAAAAAATGTTGGCTTTCAGAGAAGGCTTCCTTCCTTCCTCTCTTGGATCTGCCACTGGTAATAGTCAAAGTTACCAAAACCATAATATTGATCAAATCACTGATTTATGATACATTGGAAAAATTGTACTGTATGTAAATATTTTATCATTTGCTTTCAAGAATCAATTAAGATAATTCCTTTTAAAAAAAAATAATTGGAAAATGAATTCCTTGCATCAGAAACTGATTAGGTGCTCACCTTTCACTATCTGGTGTGTCGCCAACAAGATGTTCACCACTTCGATCATGATCAGCGGTCTCATAGATGCTTTCTTCCTCCTGCATATGATGTTGATGGTATGTGGGTGGATGCCGAGTGGTAGTAGGATGTCGATATCGTCCATAAACAAACCTTGGTTCTTCCTCACGTCCTCTGCACCGTCTGCAAAGAACATGATTAATAATCTGATTTATGTCTTAAAATTAACTAATATCTTAAACACATTTTAAGAAACAAAACCATTTATCTTAAACTAAGTACACATACTCAAAAGAAGAGTGTAAGTATGTATGAGTCAATTATAAAATTCCTGAAGAGAATATTATTTATATTTTACCCATGCTCTTAATACATTAAACATTTATACCAATATGTTCAACTCAATCAAGTAAATCATTGAGAAAGTGTTGTTTTTCTTAACATTTGTTGTACATGTGCATGCACACATTTAATTTTTTCTAAGATGCTTATGATGAGGTACTAACTAAAACTGTCATGCAGATTCTATTATAATTAATTTTCCTAAAATAAATTTCTGAAAAAACAAACAAACAAATACTAGTTCCATAGCACTTAAGAATTTGAAAGAAATTATTACAATCCTCATGAGTGAAGTTTTCATGATGAAGGTTTTTGAAAACTACACTATGAAAAGCTCACAATGATAATTATCATCAACCGGGCATAGAACTAAAACAATATTTTCAAACAGTTCATAGCAAACAAGAACAAATAACACATCGCAAGAGCACAAAGGAAAGAATAATGTTAGCAGACTGACAAAACTAATTTTATTTATCAATAAGATATAAAATGGATAATTGAAAAGTGCATACAGAGAAGAAATGTTTCCTCAAAACTCCATTACATAAATTCTTTTTTAAACTTAAAATTTATCTTGTGACAATTCCAAATATTACTACATTTTCTTCATCAAATTTAAGACAGAAGTGGGCGAGAGAGTGACTGAGAAGGAACGTCCTATTAAAAAATGATCAATAAGGCAACGCTTTATAATGTTCTGAATAAAAATTTTTGGTTCAACACACTTCACATACACAAATGATTATATTGGTAATGAAATGAGTTGTATCTGTTAAAATTAATATTAAGAAGTAGTACAACAGAACTTTGTTGAAGATTAATATGGATTTTTGATAATAACTTTATTGATACTTTTTTTATTAATGTCACTGTACTAGATAAAGGATCTCACTAGCACTTTTTATTTTATCCTTAAGACTTAAGATAGGTGGATAAAGGTAGGAATCTTCACAAAATAAACTTTTATCACCTTTTGTTTGAAAAATTAGTTGATTTCTCTGAGCAATAATATACTACACAATTTGGCATGTTAATGCCAGTCATGTCATATTTTACAATGGTTTGTCATTGTAGTGCAAGATAAGATGATGTCTAACTTGCATCTTGAAGTAAAGTGAAGTAAAGTTCCTTCTTTTTTCTTTCAAAATTGCAAATAGATATTGGTTTATGTCAAAGTATCATACTCTGATGATTTGTCTGATATTAAGATTTCTTACATTTCATTATATTCATATCAATGAAAGTCTTAGGATCACAGAAGCTCAGATCATGAAATGTTTTTCTTTTAATTAATGATCTTTGAAACAAAGAACAAGAGTTCTTGAAAAAAAGGCAAGTGAAATATTATTCAGGTTCACATATTACCATTTTGTGAAATGATGTTAGCGAAATACTTCAGTATTCACAAATTAATCAGATTTCATTAAAAAAAAAATGTTTTCATCATTAAACAAATTTATATTTTTGAAAGTAAATAATATTAATGTACATAATATTGAAAAATAAAGATACGATGATAATTATTTGTGAAGCAAAATTCACAAATCAAAAAAATCAACACAAAAAATTATTTAAAAGACAAAACTATTTTCAACACAAAAATGGCAGTGGAAGGTCTAATCATGACAACCAGATTAAGGTTGTCATGATTAGACCTTCCACTGCCAATCCATAGCAGTATGAAACTGTTTCATGTGGTGGTCAAGATCAGTTGGCACCAATGAATTCCTATTAACATGTCTTAAAAACCCTGCTCTTGGGCATATGATTCTTGAAACAGAAATCTTTTCTTTAATGACACAAATAATAGATATTCATCTGTGAAAAATATTCCTTCATGCTCTCCAGCAAAACTAATATTTTGTTGCAGCTTTCTACTGGCAATCATTAATGTACAAGCTCATTCAAGATTCATGCAGTCAATATACATGCATGCAACATAAAAGGAAAGGTAGATTTTTCTGTGGACTGATGATCATTGGTAAGGATTTTAGGGATGGTGAAGGACCCATCAATTCTTCTTAAATTCTCCAGTATTAAAGTCTTTGTTTATGTTTTTTATTTTTATTTTGTAATAAGTTTTTTAGGGATTGTTTATAATTTTTAATCCTATTTTGAAAATACTCAACATTTTAAGTATATGTCACCAATATTCTCAATAACATTCATCGATTTTCATTTTTTTATTATACATTTCTTCCACAAATTCATCTCAAATATAATGAAGTTAGTTAACCAAGAAATAAAAATAAAAAATACAATCAAACGGATAAAAAGCAGATATAGTGGCATAACAAAGGCAAAGTAAAAAGGTCTTCCTTGAGTGGTATCCTTGAAATGACTCTTTGAAGCATCAAAAATAATAACTATTCTACAATAGATATGATTATACCAACCATAAATATTCTACTTTTGAAAAATTGTGTAAAACGTGCTTAGTCATTCCAATTACAATAGTTTAAAAGGTGTCTTAATTTCATCAAAGTTGTTTACTCAGAGCTTTCAATGATATAACTACATTTTAAAAATATTTTATACATACATACACACATAAAATTGTAACTTATTTCTTGAAAATTTTCATAATTACATTAACAAATTAATTTTAGAAAATTATAAAATATAGTTCATAAATGAAGCAATTATTTATTAAAAACTGTGAAGTATGAGAGAAAACTAACAGAATTAGTACATTCATAATATTTAAATAATGAAGCACACTGAAATACATAAATAAATTAATTTTGAATAATTTTTCAATGAAAAGAGCATTGAGCATTATTCCAAGCTACAAAGAAAAATAAAATAAAATAAAATAAACCGAATATATTATATAATTTGAAAAAATAATGCAAAAAAGTAAAAGTATGCTATATATGGAGGCTCACGAAAGGTGCATGCAACATGTAGATTGAAAAACAGAAACAGGTATAAAAGATATTAAATTATAAATTCAAAAAAAGAAGACAGAAGAAATTAAAATAAATCAAAGTAATAGAATGAGATAAACTAGTCAATACTCCTGGTTAATGATTGTCTTATTACCTCAGTCTATGATCACAACGTGCTAGGTTGCATTTCACAGGTAGAATTTGCGTTTCCTGCAATGACATAAAGTTAATCAAGCGTCTGTCAGAACTATTGGTTAAGTGTATAACACTTGTATCTCAAATTATTCTTAGTTTAGAATTTCAGAAATTATGAATAATTAATTAGTACGAATTATTGGTTGTCATAATTAATTTATTCTACATAGAATTAGTTTTTTGATATAAATGCAAAAATAACTGATTATTTTGTGTTATCAGTTTAGGGGAGGTTCATTTTATTGGAATTTAAAACATAGTTAATGAAAACAGGTTGAGAAAAGTTAGGTTGAAAAGGAATTGTAAGGTGTTTGAAACTTCCTAATAACATTAATATTTTTATATTGACAAAATGCAAGAAAGTAAAACTGCTATCTTAATAGGAACAAAAAGAGTGCATTAAAATAGAGGAAATATCAAACTTTTGTGAGTGTATAAATTATACAACACTAAAAAAAGATCATGAGCAAAAAATTAAAAAAGAAAAAGAAAAAAGAAAAACATTTAAAAATGTAACTATACATAAATGAATATTTGTTCATAAAGAAAATATGTTGAACTTTTATCATTACATTAATTGTTGATTTGGCTTCACTGAGTGGATCACAGAAAAAAGAGAATCATTGTTTGAATAGCTGTGACGAGCTTGGGATACATTTTGCATGCTCAAAGTATACAAAAATTCAACTTTCAATAAACTAATTTTAGAATATTATTATTATTATTATTATTATTATTATTATTATTATAGTTTCATACTGCTATTTAATATTCCAATGGCAATAAAAATCTTCAGTGGCTGAGCTTTTCTTGTTTTATTCCTTGCTATTATTTTCTATTATTGCTATTATATTCTGCCATTGAAAATGTTGTTGAAATGTGTCAAAGAAATGCAAATAGTTAACAGGACAACATTGGGATCAGAAACACTGTAAAACATTGTGGAGGATTGCGAAGAAAGTAAGATATTTGGTAAATTGAAGTAACTATACAAATCTCACATGGTCTACTATAAAAATATAGATATCATTTTGATCTTCAGAACCAACAATTTAATCTGATAATCCTCATTTGCTATTAAAAGAATCATAACAGAACAATATTTCATTGAAATAAAAGAATGTGACTTTCAAATTCAAAGCATTTGCAAATAATCTTAGAAGTTAATATACAGCACATACTAATGTTGTCTCTAGAAAGAAATTAAGTTTTGATATGAACTTTCAAAAACATTGTTTGAAAATATCTTAACTGAAAAAGAAGGGTCAAAGGCAAACTGAATTCCTAAATAATAACTTGAGAAAACCCTTTTATCATTCCATGAGAATGATGTTTAAATCATTTCTCATATTCTCACACCTTTTTAAAAGCTTTTTGCCATGTGTTTATCATGCTGAAAATAATAGAGAAAAGGAGACCCATTACATTTGTGATTATTATTTTAATCTTTCCTTAAGTCAAAATATACTCTTTGCCTGCGTTATTCCACTTTCTTATTTCTTTGTGAGCAAGCAGAAAGTCATATGAATTCTTCCAAAAGAGAAAATACTAAGAAGTTCAGAAACAGAAAATGAATGCTTTCATGAAAGAAAAGTGTAACAGATTCTTTCAATCTCATAAGCTTTGATGTCTGTTTGAAACAATAGTTACAATAAAATGTACTTTTTGAGGTGGTCACAATTTTTCTTTCAGTAAGTATGGTATTATGTAATGAAATTGAGAAAGTTACACTGATGAATTATAACTTCAAGAACATTTGCAAAATCATTAAAGATCATGAATATCAAACCATCCACAAGCATATCTAGATGTTAATGACAATTCCTTTTGGAGAATTTGCAAACTCAGAGTGGAAAGGCAAGAAATTTAGGAATGTAAAAGTTGCAAGATTTTCACAAAATGAATGGGAGAAGAACAGAGATTCAAATACATGCTAATAAATAAAATTATTTGTTCAGTGATTGAGAATGGAGAATTTAAATACTGCTTTTCTACAAACTCCCCAGCAATTCTCTGGTTTTAAAACAGTTGTTTACTGGGAATTGGATTTGCTTAGTTGAAGAAAAGGTTAACTGGATTAGAGAATTGAGATGTAGCCACTCAAAAAATACCCTTGTAAAATTAAGATTCTAAAAGAGAAGGAGAAAAATCAAGGAGTCTACAAATGGATTTTTTAAGAAGAAGTTGTGGTGTATCCAAAATGGAACAGAAATTATTAAGAAAATGCTGGTTCAAAAATCAATTATAGGTAAATTGGAAACACGAAGGCTGAAATGGTTTGGTCGCATGAAAAGGCTTGACTGTAAGAGATCGCTCAGAAAAGTTTGTGAGTGATTTCCATTAGACAGAAGAAAATACCTAGAGAGAAGGTAAACCTAGAGAGGAATGAGAGAATTAGGTTTTTAAAGATATGCAAAGAAGAGGTCAAGAAGAGTATGATTAGAATGATAGAGGGGTATGGAGATTGGGATGCAAGACAGACACAAGAGCTGTAAAATACTTGCATGAAGAAGAAGAAAATGAAGATTCTTTTAAATTCCCTATCTATAACCACTTTAATACTAGCTAATAGACCTTTGAGATGAATGTTCTGTTTCCACCCACTGCTTCCACTTCCCATATCTGGAGATCAATGAAATTGACTTATTAAATATTGTGTAAAATTTCATTTAGGCTTTAAAATAATTTTTCAAAGTTCAAATCAAGACACATTTTTGTTTATTTTCAGCATTAATTTAAATTTTTATGTTAATCAAACCATAATTATTTCAAGAATATTAAAAGAACATTCATGATTCGTCAACACCCTTCCCTCTCATTAATTTGCACCACTGTTGTATGACACTAAACCTAAAAGTGAATTTATTTTTTGAATGGCTTCTTAACAGAAATCACAGTTATAAAGAATTTCAATTTTTAATTCCCAATTTCTATTTTCTAACCTTCTAATTTCTTTTGTAATTATAAAAATATTGCTTCTTGGCCTTCTCCAAACTTCTATGCAATGCATTATTGACTCATTGATTAGTATATTTTTATTTACAAAAAAATGATTGAAAATCCCATTAGCAACAAGAACAACTACCAAAGAGATAAAGATGAGGAACATAATGCACTTACTAACATTGTCTCTTGCAACCATGTTGTTTCACTAAGTACAGATTGTCAATTTAGAGTAAAAGTTTTTAAAATATTTCAAAAGAGAATAAATAGTATTTTTACATAATGTGTGGCATGAAAATCATCTTTTCAATTCTATATTTCTCATTTCAGTAATTTATTTGGTATGTACATCAGAAAAAGAAAAGAAATATATGTGTATTACCATTATAAATTTACTTTTAATAAAATATTGTCTGTAGGAGTATTTCTTATTGATACAATTTTTTAGAACATTAATTGTTGATCAAAAACCTTACAATACATGTCTTAAAATGAAAGGAGTACTAAGAAATTTTGATAAATTACAATCTTTACCATTATAAAAAAATGTCACTTGAATTTTGGAACGAGTTCATCTTCAGTTGGATAATCATTTGAAAAATATATTCTGTTCTTCAGCACATTTTATGTATAAATTCTCAAGTTTCACAACTCAGACATTGTATAATTGATTATTATTTTCTTGAGATTAGTGGAGAAAAATTCAACAATGTTGAAAAGGAATAAGATGTATGTATTATCCTAAATCTACAGAAGCATAACGTTTTGAAAATGTCATTATTAACCAATCACTAGACCCTAAGACAGAATGATGAGTAAGGTTTAGCTTAGAGGAAAGTGTCCTTTAGAATATATTTACTCATGGATTTAGGATCAGTAATAGGTAAATTAAAACTAAGTTTCTTTTAGTTAATATCTTTCTTCTCATAGGGTCAAGATTGTGTTTGATTTATCAACAAAACCCAATGTTTCTAAATTCTAGCCAGCCTACTGACATGCACTTATCCAAGTACCAACCTAGTGTAGAAGTGTCTTTCCATACTCAAACTGTATTTGTCATTCCACCTTTAATTTCAAGCAGCAGAAATAAGAAAGTTTTTAGTTTTACATTTTGACAGTTAATCATAGCTGTTGTTACTGACTCAAAATAATTTTCTTTTTTTTTTTTTTTGTAAAGACTAACATCATTTTTATTTAATGGAAATAGTGCATTCTTGTTCCAAATTTTATTTTATTTCTGGTATCATTTATTTAATTTTTGGTCATTTGTTAAAAGAAAATTTAATGTAAATAAATTATTTTATACCTAATTAGAGGTAAAATATAATTAATGTTTTTTTGGGCATCAATATTTTTTCTCCTTCATATTTTCGTTCTAGTGGAATGTCATTTCAGGAAGATGTTCAGCTATCAATAAATGATAATTGGAACATTACAGTCTCTCAATATAAAACAAATATTCATTTATATATTTTTGACTGCTTTACATTAAGATGACATTACATTATATTTATACATTAAGATGTTTTTTGTTTGGTTTCATTCTATGTTTTAGGGTATTGATTTTTATTGAAAGAAATAAACTTAATATCTTAAAGAAATGAAATAAAGTAACAGTGCAGAACTGATGTCATACTCAAAAATACATATAATGCACATTTCCAATAAGAATTGTAGCCAAAACTGGTGAAAATTGTCCAATGCTACATAGTGCCAGAATAAAAATTCCTCAATAACTAGCTAGAATCATGCATGACAAATTTTCAAAAAGGGAAATGTTTTAAACAATAAAAGATGAAGATGTAATTCTTAATTAAAGTAATAGACATGTATGCTAAATTGAAAAAAGAAACTTATTTGACTTTTTTAACAGTAATACATCAGAAACTTTTTGACCTGCATAAAAAGGTGGAATTGGTGGGGTTGTGTCCAGACTACCATTCTGTGTATACACATGGGTATTATCAATATTTACTTATAGTTGTAACATCCAACACAAAATAACTTAACAAATCAGAGGGATTTACAGTCAGAACATCTTACCTTCGATAGGATTCACTCCTAGCCATTGAATGCACAATTAAAATGCATAGCTCTCAAAACATGATACTGCTCATATATCTATCTGTTTTGTACAGCTAGCATAAGAATGTTTTGAATAACTGAATATTGTGTAATGATAAATGTGTTGGTCCTATTATAAGACTTTGAAATAATAATCAAATGAAGTATTTTCAAAAATTTAATTGAACACTTCACAAATATTAAAGAAGAACACTTAAGAGGTAACTGTAATGAGAAGCTGTTAAATTTCTACATAAATTCCTATAAATTTGTTTATATTGTTAATTTATGTTTCCTCTACAATACTACTAAAAAAACAATGCAATGATTTCATGGATTAATTGTCTAATTGATGATAAAGAAATATTAAATTTAAAAGAAATTAATATTTCATTGGTGACCAAATGATGGGAAAGTGGTAGACCATGAAAGAATATAACAAGAACACTGACCCTAGTGTTGAGATGTTGTACCATTAAATAGAAAGAAACTTATACAATAACACATTTTATTCTAAAAAATATTTCAAGTGAAATTTATTTTGTTATATGAACAAAATTCCTCTGCTGCTAACTGAACAATTTTTAACAATACACTTATATATTTTTCTCTATTTTTTATCATTTGTTCTTTAGAAACACACTTCATTACATAAAATAAAGATGAAATGCATACAGGGGTTACTCACGTTTGTGGCTCACTGCAAGTAGCGGACTCAAGACGATAATGCCGATCTGCCTCTGTCTCAGACATTCGTATATCTTCCGAACCACTAGGGCTCATGTGGCGAGCTGAATGGTGTTCCAACTGGCGAATGAGATCTTCCAAGTTCCTGATGCGAATAGGTCCACATGATGGAGGCACTTCATCCTCCTCGTCTTCATCAGGAGGCTGTGGCTGAGCCGGGTGGTGTGTGTGGTGGGAGTGGTGCGGAACGTGGTGAACTCCTTCCACCATTACTGTGTGGGTTTGAGGAACACCATCACAAATTTTTTCTTGACTGCCTGAACGTTTATAGTCACCATACGCTCCCGCACTCCCCCCGCCACCCCCACCGCTACCGACACTGCCACTGCCACCACTACACTCAGCTGGAAATAAGTAAATAAATTAGCAATAAATAATAATTTTTATTGTTATTGCAAATCTTTTTTAAAAACCAACATAACTTTTTCTTTGATCTCTATTATATTTAGTAATTTATCACAATTTTCAAGTAATATTTACAGTAATATTAAGAAACAGAATTATTATAATGATGTTTTTTTTCTTACTTAAGTTTTAAGAATACTACTGAAGTGCAAAAAATTCTAAAATTGAAGTTAAGAGTTCTTTAAACTCATAAAATATTTTTGATGTAAAATTAATTCATACCTAAAGACTTTCGAATTATCTCTTCACTGAGTAAACTACTACTTCCAGAGGGAGTTGCAGTTCCTCTATGGCTTGCAGCAGTTCGCAGTGCTTCAAGGATATCCTCATGATAACCATTGAGGCTTTTCAAGGTTCTCTCAACTTCAGATATAGCTCCTCCTCCTCCACCCATCATATCAGGACCCAAATTGTTGTCTGACTGAGACATTATTTCTTGATTATCAGACTGTGAATCTTCAGACCACTTTTCTTTACATACATCACCCATGACAGTGCCATAGGGTCCTGATTTCTTTAAAATGCCCTTTTCTGGTAACTTGGAGAGGTTGTTGGGAGGGAGATCAATGAAGGACACAGTTTCATCCCCTGTAAAATAAGAAAACATAAATAGAATTAAATATCTGGTATTCACTTATTTATCAATGCAATGGAAATGAAACTTGATTGAATATTTCTAGGATAACACTACCAAATTTAGGTTGTTTCTTTTGTGCTTAGTTAATTTTTACTTACTATATATCAGAACTTATAAGGAATGAATATCTTAACATTAATTCACTATAATTTAGCAATAAAATAATTTTTAATTATTAATATTTTCTAAAAATTTGAATAAAATGTTATATATTAATTATTTATCTAATGAATTACAAATTTTAATTGTTATAATCAACATTTTAACTTTACTAACTTCAAAAATAAATATTTCATATAAAAATTAAAATGCCTGATTCCATTACTGTTCTAAATATGTAATCAATACACAATAAATGAAATTTTAAAAAGTTGATCAAGTTTCTGATATTTTTTAGTTGATATTACATTACTGAATTAACTTTAAAGCTATTTAATCAATAATATGTTTTACAAAATTTTATTTCAAAATGAAGTCTTATTACCAATGATATCTTGTACATTTGTTATTTGGATTTAAATGTATTGATTTATAGTCAAGCAATGGATGTGATTAATTAATTTTGAGAAAAGCAAAATACCTGAGTGAGTTGCATCCTCTTCACTACCTGATCCCATGCGTTTCATTTGTTGAATTTTGTGTTCCCTGTGAGCACAACACAAAATACACAGGAGCACACAGGATTGAAAGAAACATTTATTCGCTATTTCTATTGTATTGTAATCCAATCAAATGGTTGATATATGTTAAAAATGAAATGGAAAATTGCAAGCAGAAGACAGAAGGGAAAGACTACATACAACTACAATAGCAAACTTATCATACATTAGTGACATTTTTAATTGTAAATTGTAATAAATTGTATCAATTATAACCACTGTGTCATGTTAACAGTGTGTCCACCAATGCTTGCATATACTTTGCTTCTGGTTATTAAACTAAAAATTCTAATAAAAAAAAAAATGTGGCCACAAATTTAAGTTTTTTAATGCTTACATAATATACAACCAGCAGAACAAAAGCAAACTTGAACATTGAAAACAAAAATAATAATTTATTTTTCTTTTTCACAAATTTTAAAAATTGGATGCATTCTTGCTTAACAAGATTAATGAACTACTGAATTTCTGAAATATAGGGTAATCTACCACAATCTGTCAATACTATAAATTTTTCCAAATGAATACGATTGAACTCATTTGAAGCAAACAGTAATATAAACAAAAATATTTAAATATTATAACAAAACAACAGACTCCAACTATTACACTTTACAAATGCTTGAAATGTATTAAATTTCTAATTTGTCATTGTGTATACCTTACACAAATTTTCTAAGATAGACATTTTTTGTATATTAATATGAATCTGGTAAGAAAATAAACAGCTTTTCAGTCGTTTTCTTCTATTTCCATGATCACTGTAATTTATTTGAAACTGCTTCTAATTCAATGACATAAAAACAGCTCATAACAGAATTTAGTGAATGAAAGTACATTGAACACAATACAATAATAAAACTATCAAATAAGGCAACTCTTTTAATTTTTGGAGCTTTGAGATATTGCCACAATTAAAAAAAAACAAAACAAACCTATTTCAAAATCAAAGAAAATACACAAGAAAGGAAGTATGAATATTGTTGACTATTCCTTATATTGTAAAATTCCTATCACCAACTTTCATATGCATTGTGAAATATGGGAACAAAATAGAAGTTGTTGACATTTAATAAAATAATGGCACATGAATTATGAGAAAAAAGCAGCTATAGAATTTAAAAAATAAAATTACTTCCTTTTTTCCATGCAATTAAACATCTACATGAACATATGAAACATGTATCATTATGAAGTGGTAAACACCAGAACATTCTACTGAAAAATTAGGTACCAATTATACCATACACATTTAATATTTTTCTAATAATACTTATAATGTTCAAAAATATTTCTATACAATTTATGATTTTTTCATTAGGAATGTTAAAAGATAACCAATATTTAAAATTAATTCCACTGACGTTTTCTTTCATAAACCTGCGTGTTCTCAGTGTTTACCATTAGTTGAAGCAAATCAAAATTTTATCATGTGTGCGGCACTAAAGGTTCATAAACTGAATTGCAAAGAAGAAATGGAAAAGCGAGCAGAACAGTGAATGGATTAACTAACTGCTGGAAGCGTGAGGCGAGTCCTGTTGTCATATGGTTCATCGGGCGGAACAGCACACGCTGGGAATCTGCGCGACTGATAAAACAGAACAACAATCTGTCAACCAATTGTTTAAGCCTTCAAGGCTCATTCTATATACTTATTTTTATCAGTAGAAATTGAATGAATATAAGCAGACTATGAGATATTTGCTTTCTGATGACAAGAATGGGATTGCATGTAATGTTCCAGACAGATTTTGAATTCATAGAATCTTTAAAATATAGTTAGATATTTCTTCATGATAGTCTGCTTATGCAAAAATAGAACTAAAAGGAAGTGCAAGCCAAGCATATGGAGTGGGCTGCAGTCCACACTACAAATAGGAGATACTGGAAACATTTTTGAACTTATTTATTTAATATTTATGTCAATATTTGATTAATATATTTTAATAATTGCAATTGTTTTCTAGAAAAAATGTTCCAAATATTTACAGATAACAAAGTAGAAAGTTGACCCAGGTTCAATTTTCATTTCAGCGAGTAACTGTCTTATAAGAATTTATACCAAAGGGTTCAAAAGAAACAATCAAATTATTAAAGACATTTAAGTTACTCAAATATTTACATTATTAAATGTTAATTTTTTTACATTTAGTTTTGTTTCATTTATTCCTTAAATGTGTTTTCAGTACCTCCATTCTCTTGAATGTACGTATCTCACAAGTGAGAAAAATATAAACGGCCAATGTCTAGGCACAATATCATTGCAATAGCTTACTTATAAATTAAAATGTATATACTTTTATAATGATGTATGAAAAAATTAGAGCCATTTTAAGTACTGCTTAGAAAAAGAAAAGAGAAGCAAATATATGTTGGTGGTACAAGATAAATTCACTTTCTTCTGATAAATGATTTACAAGTAACTGTAAATCCACAATATTTTACTTAAAATAAGCAAACATGCACTTTAATAGATATTCTTCCAAATTAATTTTTAAAAGAGCATATAAAAAAAAAATTACAGATTATCTGAATGAGTAATTTCTATTAAAAAAATGTAGCCACATAATTCAAAACTTTTACTGAATTAATACTTGAAAGTTAGAAAAAGGAATTAAAAATGAATTACATATGAGATATTCTGCAAAATGATTTGTAATAAAAATTGTGACTGATATTATGAATAATACAATTAAGGTAGATCCTCTATACGTCTTTGGATGGACAGGAAAATCCAACCTCCATATGTCAGCAGTGTCACACCAGAGTTTTAAAATGTAAACATTGATGGAGATGAAGTTTAAAAGTTGGTACATCCAAGAATCCCATCTAACCAAAATGTTTATTAACTAAAAAGAAAGATACAGGAAGAAGAAGAAGAACACAAGAAGAACAAACATAATCTGTTATAACATACAAGGATTCACATAAAAATTTTCAAAATGTCTTATGTATATTTAAGCATTGCCAATTTACTTTTACCTCAAAAAGAAAATTGATATTACTATTTAATCAAAAATAAATTTCATACATTTATTGTAAGTGCCATGAATTACAGCTGTTATCTTCAAAAGTGATTACAAAAATATTAAAAAATTACACAAAAATGGACCTTTAAAACAAAACACATAATCAACTTATGGATAGCAAATTATTTATAAAGAAGCAGACACACACCTAACCATTCATTCACTCACTCATCCCAGTAAGGAATTATCATACATTCTATTTTTTTTGTAGATTTATGAGGATAGGGTCATAATTTATTAGTAAACGTTGTTGAAGTGCTGTGAAGGAATAGTATTTCAGGAGTCATCTAGGAAAAGAGAATTTTTAAGAATATTTGTGAGTAATGTCACACCTTCTCAAGATGAAAAATATTGTTGAGAATTGTTCTTGAGTATATAATTATATTTAATTTATCAAATGCTTAGGTTACTTTTTTAATTATAGCAATGACTGTCTTAAAATTATTTATAACATTTAAACATAGTACAAATAATTTAATTGGTCTCTTTAGAAATTGTCTTTACACTCAGAAGCATTATCTTGGATGATTCTGTTGCATATTATCCCTTGACATTAATAATTTTTGAAAACATACTATTTGCATTATTAATCATAAATAATAAATTTTATACACACTATGTAGAATAATATGCTGTAAGAAAATGATGTGTTTGATGCAAACTCTTATTGCAAGAATGAGAAAAGTTAATTTTAAAATTAACTTGTCTTTCTGCCATTGTAATCTTTGTGAAAGTATACATTATAGAATATTGTTTCTCTCTCCTAGAATTTGCCTTTTGGCTTGCATAGTCTTGCTTATTAGTCCTTACCTATAGGACGGCATGCTGCCAAATGTAAGAATCTTGTTGACACTTTCCATAGCAGCTTCTTCTGGGTTACGATTAGGCCCTTTGGTGGCATACTTCTTCATCATTGGCTTTTTTGCATATGGTGAGTCATATTTCGGCATAGTGCTCTTCCTTCTAGGAGGAAAAGGAAACAGAAAAGGAAAAAAAAGGAGAAAGAAAAAGAATAACGTTTTCCGAATCAGTCCACATGTTCCAAGTAGACATGTGCTTCATCAGAAGCAAATGAGCATAAAAACATAATATTGACAAGGCTAATGTTAAGAAGAATGAAATGCAAATTAATACATATGAAGCTTAAAACAATATTTTCTTAATCAGTTGTTAAAATAATGAAAATTTGAAATTTTTTAAAGATTAATATTAATAATTTAATTAAAACATGTTTCATTCTTTGCCAGTATTTCATATTAACACCAAGGGCTAGAAGCTTATGATGGGTCACATGCTACAAATATTACAAGAAATGCAAAGTAAAATTACTTATGCATTACGAATACAGCAAACACATAATACAGTTTATTTTTAAAGTTACTACATTTACCAAATATTGAAAACAATTAAAAATGAAAAAAGTATTTACAGGAATTAGCATAGCTTCCCAGAGCAATTTTGTGTTTTTGCAAAAAGTTGATTGATGCAAAACTTAAAAACATAAGAAATACACTTTTAAATTGCAAACATAAACATTGCAACCAAAATAATTTGATTGGAAATAAATATGTACAGCACTTTACATAAATTGTGGTGTATGTAATTTTGTGCACAATATGTAACACAGCATCCTGCAGTTTGCATCAGTGCAAAAGTGACATGTTTAAAGCTTATTTGCAATTATTTAATTATATTGTTCTAGGACAATATTACTGACTGGGACAGTTTGGGAAGCACACACATTCCTTACAGTCATAGCAACAGACACACACAAATACTGCTACAAAATAAAGGGAACAACTTAATAAAAACACACATAATTAAAAAAGAGCATGAAATGCCAAACAACAGCATGACACCCTTTCTTGCAAACCCTGTCATGTAAGGGTGTTGGTTCCAAAATGCAAAAACACCAAAATGTAGTGAACTGCTTGCCTAAGCAAAACTTAAGTCATATGAAGTAATTACAAGTAGCAAAGTCTTGTTTGTATATTCATTAGGCACTTAAGTACTTTATATTGTCCTTTGTTAAGGGGTAAGATATAGTGAAAATAATTTGATATGAATACATTAATTAAAGCTGTGAATGAACAAATAGAAAAAAAATATTTTGCATTAAATGGGATCTGAATGGAGAGAAAATTCTGGAACTAATTCTTGTGAAGATTTGAAGCTCACACACTAATTAAGTGCATGTCATCCAAATTTTTCTTTTTGTCAAATTCAGGAAGTCACTTATAATTGATACAAGTCATTTACATATACACATATGAATAAATGAAATATTAAATAAAATATTACTGGTTAAGACCTCCAAAAAAAAAAAGAGAGAAATTCTGTTCCACTTACCACTCACGGTTACTGAAAAACAAATTCCTTAATTGGCAAGTCATAAACAAATAATTATACAATTTTTGAAAGAACTTCATTTTGAGATATTATTTCCTACTAAAGTAAGGCTATTAACACACTACTAAATATCAGGAGGGGAAAAAAAAGAACAAAAAAGAGGGAAAAATTCAGTTGTGCAAATATTACCAGTACTTATAGCGAACAAGTACAGAAGAAGATAAGGATCTGTACGTGACTGAATATATTAATGCTGTTTGGCTGTCACAAACTCATTTAAAAATGAAAAGAAATGAAAAAATGAAATATCTATTTTGAAAAAAAAATTATTTAGTGAGTAACTAAATTTGAATAGTAAATCTTCCTATGGCATTGATCTACTATCTAATCTCTAGAAATGTGATGAAAGTGAAGAGAATAAAAATAGTTATTTGATGGCCATCTCACTGTATAAGAACATTAAGGCAAAAGGTGTTAGATGCAGGAGAGGCATCTCTTCATAAGGAGTCAAAATATTCTTTATTTGATAGAATATTGAAATGGACAATTACTTATTAATTTAAGGCTAAAATTATTTGAAAGATGATTTTACAGTTTTTATACTTTCAACAAATTCTGATATAGAATGTGCACATTTTCTTCTCTCTCCAAAAAAAACTTTCATTCTGTGGCAAAGTGTAATAATATCTTACAATCCAATTTTTAATTCATACAAATTGAGAAAAATAACTTTATTTGAAAGAAAATGTATTTCTTGATCTATCTACTTTGTATTACCAGTGTTTAACATATTGGAATTTAGGATGAGGCAAATGTACCTTCTTTTTCTTTACTTTTTAACACACTTTATCATTCTGTTATATGCATTTATTGATTTTATATAAGAATAGAAATGGGTTTTTATGTCTAAAGTACTTAAGTGAGAGTTTCCTATTAATGATAACTACATAATCAATGTTACAATGTTTTTACTACTTTTGTGAAAAAATGTAATGTCCACCTGGGATTACAAAGCTTCAAGAGAGATTACTAGCCATTACATTTATCTTTTGTAATATATGTGAACATAACACAGTGTAATTGTACTCATATGCTTATAACATTTTCACTTAAGTTTCACTTTCACATCACTGTACTGGTGATAGCTATTTACATAGCAATATAGAAAGAAGCCAGTATGCTACCGCCCAGGCAATCACTGAGACTTGGCAGAAGGGAAGTTGAAGGTATGAATAGCATGCATATGTAAAATGACTTTCCACATATATCACAGAGCGTAAAAATACTAAATATTTTTAAATGATGATGCATTTAAATTAATAATAAAAGAGAAGTGATAATGTAGTGCCTTACAAATATTACTTATTACAAAGAGGTTCTGATTGAACACATACATCATTTTACATTGAAGTCTGTCTTGCAAACTCTTGATCAAGGTTATATTTATTTATTGTTTTCATGAAAATGTGTCACTAAAATGAAATGTCCACTACACAAGGCTAAACTTCAATGTGAAAGAGAGTCTCCACTAATCATAGGGTTCTGTACCAGCAGGATTAGTGGAATATAGTGCAGAAAGGGAACTGATTTGCATTCGACAACACATATGTGACAAAGATACTACATACTACAAAATTCTTAATGAATCTACATTACAATGGATTATGAAAGAAACAACACTATATAAATGGTATTATTTAAATACGCCTCAGTTGAATGAATTCCATTTTTCAATCTCAAGCTTTGTTCTTTCTTTAAGTGAATATGTTGCCAACAGGAACGATTACTTCTTATGCAGCCTGTTGCCTCTAAATTGCTTGGGATTTCCAATATAAATGACAAAAAAAAAAAAAAAAAATTAAATAGTTTATGTAAAAAGTAGTAATAGACACTACAACTCAAGATTTATTCTTCAAACAGATTCAAATAATCAGTCACGTTCAGTAGTATATGTACACAAAGTATTGTATTTCATGTGTACCTGAAGTGATTGAAAGTTAGAGAACTAGGGTAAAATCATCAATGAAATGAAGAGAATATTGTCCCAATACCAAGAATTGTATGGTAAAGTGGATTCTTGTTGCCGGTGGGTCTCATAGCATAAGTGAAATGGTGAAGAAGCTATGTAAAACAGGTGCTTAAAACATTCACACACACATACATGAAAAGAAAAACAATATATATGGGTAAAGGTGAAAAAAATTGTTTAAAAACACTCGTGAGTTCTAGACATGAGCAAAAATGTCATTTATTTTTTATTGACATTTCTTCCCCAAAAATTAAGGAACTAATTGATAACAGGTAAATATCATACCTGATTTTAAAATGATCAGTTTGTTAAAAAAATGAAAGTAACTTGAACTTGGAAAGATAATTGTTAAATCAAAATATACATGTATTCCATTGTACAAAAAATTCATATTCAATAAAAAGAACTGAATTATTAATGAACATTTTCTAGTACAATGAATATGCTCATGTCAGCAATTTAATCTTACTATTGATTGAGTGCTGCAAAAAACCAATTCTCACACAAAACAGTGCCATTAAAAATTTTGGAAGTGCCAAAGTAGTCGTAAAATTAATAAAAATATACTTTTGATGAAAGAGAATTTTTAAAATCAGGTTTGCAAGGAGAAGGAAAATTCGCTTATTAACTGTAATAGTTGTGTTCTTTACAGGGAGCATTCATAAATAAGTAACTTACAAGAATGTTGCAGATTTCACTGAAAATAAAGTCTGCACAATAAGAAATTGCCTCAGTTTAGGAATCAGGTTAGCAAAACAAGTCTCACACACACTCACACTCCTGTCTTATCATCTAATTAAATACTAATAATTATTTCATAAAAACATATAATATGTTTTCCTTCCTTTCCAGCATATTAGTAAAATATATCAATGTTCAATAAATAGCTAGATTTTTTGTTCTTGAAGAAAGAATTTACATTTGTCTTCAAAATGATATTAAAATTGTGTCTGTAGATTATCAATATTCCCTAAAATTTAAAATAATTACCTTATAAGCATACAGGCTGTTTGAGATTGAACCAAGGCTTGGGCATATATGAAGAGAATTTGTTTTTCTGATTCTCTCCATAAATCCCGAGTACGTATTTAAAGATACCCTGACCAAAGTAAAATATTTTACACAAAGGGACAGGGAAGTATGTTAAAAAAGTACTAAAAAGAAATTAAATGTTTTGAAAAACTACTGTAAGGGCTGCAAATAACCAAGTGAGTGTGTGAAAACTACCTGCTCATTTGTATTCTGCTCACTAACCTGAGGCACAGGGAGAAGTTTTTGTGTACTACAACTGACCTGTAGCAAAGGGCCATCAGGGCAAAAACAATGAAAACCCCCCCTACCACGGACATCAGCATTACTACCAAAAACACCGTGTTGGTGCCATGATAACTCTCTACAAGAATTATAAAATAAATTAACATAAAAGTAGTTCATATATGAAAGTAAAAGAAAATGTTCAATGAAATTTGTAGACAAAATCATTAGTTACAGTTATTGTAATGATAGAGAAGAGAATTATTAAACCATAATACATTTTGAAAAAAAAAAAAAAAAAAGAAAATTAAATTAACATTTACGTAATAGGAAAATTAAAAAGAATAATTTAAAATATTGGAAATTTGTTTTGTATCATTGAACATGGCCAGGAATAAAAATATAGGTGTGTATAAATAAGTAATATGAGGGGAAGACATCAGATAAGTTTAAAGTGACTCACAGTAGACGAGATGTCACCCGTTGCCACCAGGAGACACAGATGTTATATTGAAGAGGAGGCAGCGATATTATAGTTATTTTTATGTTCCAGTTCATAATAATGAATAATATATACATATTACCAGATTGATTTACGATATTAGTATCCCGTGATGATGATGACAGTTGACGCAGAACCAATCGGTGATTGTGTTGGGAGATGCCAATATACATCGTCATGTTGGGACAGTTCCCAAATGATGCCCAGGCATGCAGACAGAAAGAGATAGAAAGAAGGAAAAAAAGAAAAAAAAGAGAAAAGCAATAAATCAGCACAGGACTATTATGCATCACAATTAAATCAAATAAAACAGCAATACCAAGATATTTTTCACAATCTTAAATAAAACCATTGAACTGCAACCACCTACACACATGTCAAAAACAGTTAATTACCAGCTACAAAATAAAGAAGACACATATTTTTAACATAAATACACAATCACACCCACACAAAACACACATACAACAAATAGTACTCAAAATAGACCAACAGTAGCAATAAAATACTGTTAGTTGCTCAGTATATATGAAACAAGACAACACAGACAACGTGATTACTGAAGACACAAGTCAGCGAAGCAATTGTGATGTCACAGGACCACTGCAATTAGACAACATAGAAGCAAATATCAAACAAGCTTTCACAATATATATTAGATATCTTTCATTGCCTCATTGTTACTGAAAACTCTTACTGGCCCTTAAGAGTTAGTTCCATATGAAAGAAACTGGAGCATATTAGTTTTTCTTACATTAATCTTGTGATCAAAGGAAGAAATTCTTATACTTACAATGAGAAAATGAAAGAAATAACATCAACACTATCATGTCCAAACACTTACACAACACATGAAGGATGATGCACAAAACACATTTGCAGCTACATTTACCCTCATACAGGGTCTTTAGGTATAATATGCTAGGATTCATTTAAATGCTGTTTGAGAAAGCAATTTGTGAAATTATATTACATATATTAGTTATAATTGTTTCTTTCTTCCATTCTACTGTGAATGAGTGCAAATTATTCAGTGATTTTTTAATAATGTTTAAATATAATCTAGACTTTATCTTTAGTTTTACAATTAAAACATGCAAAATATGACAGTTATCTATGTAGGTGAAACTTTATGAGCAGCAATTGTGCATTAATCAAATTATTACACAATAGGATAACATATCGTGACAAGATACCCTCCTTTGAAATATTTCTCGTTTACGACTTAGAGATTTCATAATTGACTTTTATTTCTGAAATACCAGTTTCTTATTTTTTCTAAAATAATGGTACTTATCAAATAAATAAAGACAAATAATAGTCATCTACCATGAAAACAAATGCTGTCTAAAGTTGCATTGAGAAATAACTTTTGCAAACAATGTAAATAGTTTGGCACCATGCTCAATTAGTCATAACTGTAAGAAGTTCAAATCTCATTACACTGTGCTTTATGTATCTGGGAGCCATATCACATTTACTCAGAGCTTGTTAAGTTCTACTTTCTCAAGACTACTAGCTAACAATCAAGTTCTGTTTTAGAAAAAATGAGTGAAGGAGAAGTAAAACTCGAAATGTAAAGTTTCCAAAACTTCCGCTATGAAATTCAATTACATACAACAATAATTGTTCATACTTATCTTTAACTTTTTTTAATAAGTCATTACAAAGGAATTACATTAAAGATGTTATATTAATATGCGGTAAGGTAATGAAATATTGCTTGTAAAAAATAAATAATAATAATAATAATAATAATAATAATAACAATAACAATAACAATAATAATAATAATAATAATAATAATAATAATAATAATAATAATAATAATAATAATAATAATAATAATAATAATAATAATAATAATAATAATAATAATAATAATAATAATAATAATAATAATAATAATAATAATAATAATAATAATAATAAAGTTTTTTCCTAGAATGGTTACAAAAAATATATTTTTAAAAGAAGGAATCTATCAAATTTTCACAATTGTTTCCTCATAACAGCTAAGAACCAGAAAATGGAATATATAGTGTGATCAAATCATGGATGCCAAGATTTGTTGCCTGTATTAGAGTAAAGTTGCTGTCTAAAATTTCCATTTAACTATAGCCCAGTTCATTGTTACTCTAGATCATCCAGATTCTAAAACATACAAAACCATCCCTTGTCCAGGCATCTTGTCACATGTCGACTGGGATGCAAGAAAGAACTAACACAAGCACAAAAAAGGACATGAGCTAACAAGCGTATTATGAAGAGAATTATTTTTTTATGATTTGGGGTTAACAGAGAGTAATGAATCGACGTTTTCTGGCAGGACACAATACCTGTAGCAAACAGCCATTAATGCAAAGCAAATGAAGACCCCTTTCACCACGCCGACAAGAATAAACACCATAGATAAAGTGCTTAGGTTGTTATTGTTCCCACCTGGAATCAGATTCATAAACAGGTTATACACTTACTATGCAAGCTACATCCCAATTGGATATCATCTCAAATAATTTTTAGGAAACTTTTTTGAAGATACTTGTTAAACCTAAAATGGGTAAAAATATACAGATTCCAATAGTACTGTAGTATTTAGTAAGTTTTGGGGAAATTCCAAGTATCTATTTCAGATAAGAAATATCTAGGCTACTGTTTTAGAGATTTCCTCAAAATTCATACAGGTTTAGAACATATTTGCTCCACTTCTTTAATTTTTTTCATTACATTTAATAGTAGCAAATTCCATTCATAAAGTCATACTGAATATTTTTTGTATTTATATCTTTTACTATTAATAAATCTCAAACATTTCTAAATGGAAGGTTTGTGACGAAGGGTATTTCAATAAAATTTTGATATTGTTTATTGACTCTCGTGTAGCTTGCATACCTCTAAAGAAAAGTATTTTTTCAAAACAACTTGTGTTTGAAGATCTAAAATGTTATTTCAATGGTAATGAAGACAAAAAAGTGATGTACATCTAAAATAGCAAACTAAGATTTAAAGGACGATGTTAAACTAAAGGTTCAGAATGAATGAAAGAGATTGAACTCAAAAATGCATCAAACTGAAGACACACAAGCTATTTTTGTCAACTCAGATTTCATCATCCTGTTTGACAAATATTGTACAAACCCAACTGCAGTGTATGGGGTGGATTAATGAATGAGCAGTTTGAGCATCTGCTTATAGTTCCCACTATAAAGGCCCCCATACATTTTTTAAAGACACTTTTATATAAAGTTCATAAATGTGTTAAATTACTTCCTTATTACATTTTTAAATTGCAAAGGCTATAATTAAGTTCAGTCATGCTTAGGGCCCCTTAAGGCAGAAATCTGATATTGTTATTACTCCAGAGCTTTTATTTGTGCTCATCTCTTGTGTGTGGATTATAATGCAATGTTTATGTAATGTCTTCTTGTATACTAACTTTTCTGAGAAAGAGTTATCTTCCATGAATTTATTATGAAAAAGATCTATTCTTAGACAAGTGAAAAAAAAAAAAATCTATTCTCTCCATGTTATCTCTTCAGCTCTTACTTAGGACTAGATTAACATGAAGAGATTGATTAGAAGCGTAGCATATTATTGAATTTGGTCTGAAGCAGTTCAGTATATGATCTTTTTATTTAAATAACCACTACATTCTCAATGAAGTTTTTGAGAGCATTTTATCGATAACGTCTCTTAATGTGCCTCCTTTCACTGATTTATTAAATTATTTATTAAAATGAGTTTAAAATCTGGTCTTTTACAATTAATTATCTAATCTGAATTTCAAAAACATGTCATATTATTTTATTATGAATATTTAAAAAAAATAGTACTGTAGTGTTTAGTATGTTCCGATGAAATTCGTGATATCCATTTCAGATAAGAAATATCTAGGCTACTGTTTTAGAGATTCCCTCAAAATTCATACAGGATTCTTTAAACATATTTGCTTCACTTCTTTAATTTTTTCATTACATTTAATAGTAGCAATAAAAATGAGAATATTTACTTATATTGTTTTAAAATGCATCTCTCATAAATAGATTAAAAATATACTTATTAGTCAATGTCATAATCATAAGAGGAATATTGTACACAGCTGATGGTATTTGCAATAAATTAGAGGGGGATCAGAAGGAAGTTAGCTGATTAAAAATACTTGTCTCAGGTAAATGTGTGTAAATACATGAATATGCGTATAAATAAGAAGTTTCTTTATCAGACACAGACACAACTGAAAAGTAAGAAATTGAGAATGTAAACAAAAAGTTATATTTTTGTTGAAAAAATATGTATTCATGGAAAATTATCAATAATGATATACAATGATAAAATACTTCATAAATTCCATCATGTATCTATTTAATTGTTTCCATATTTTAGAATCAAAGGTAGACTTCAATTTCATGACATGTTTGTCCTCTAATTATATTTCTTTGTGAAGTTATTTGATGCAACTACTTGCTAATTTGTCATATTTTCTTGGAATCTGTGCCTTTTGGACAAGTTTCAACACCAACCTTAAAAGAAAGCTATCAACATTTAGGCCTCGTGTAATGGCAAAAGAGGAGAGGGGCTGTATTGATCAGGGTGTTAGGAAAGGCAAAGAGGAATCAGATGACAATGAAATATCTGCATATTTCTTTTTTATATAATAGAAAAGAAAAAAGAAATATTATCAACATACAATGTTTCATATTCATATAAATATTGCTTTCACAATATTTATGGAAATCCTCCTTCATAATCAGAGGCATATTTAAATACAGAAAATAAAACTTCAATAAATTAGAGACAAAACACATTTTTTCCATAAGCTAGAAGTGCATATAAGTAGGTGGAGAGCATTTTCAACTTTCCTGTGGTATATAGTGCTGAAGTGAGCATCACGAGCTAGCAAGCACTGACTTGTGCTACAAATTTTAAAGGAAAAGAGGGCTCACTCTAGAGGCTCTGTTTTTACGACACTACAAATGTATAATTGAGAAACAAGTGCAAAATTCGTCTTAAAGAGAAATTCATAGAAAGAATGCAAAATGTTACAATATATGCAGGAGCGGATCCAGAAAGAAGTTTTGAGGAACTTTATACTTGTACATAGTATACTGAAGTCTCAGAATAAATGCTGCAACTTCCAGGGCATGTAGGAGATTGAAGATTATCACGTTTTGCGAATGAACATAAGTTGAGAAATCTCATATAAAGAAGTTTTAGTACTAGGTAAGACATTTGTCCCTGATTGGTAAGCGACGAAGCTGTACCGCTCGCAAAAAAAAGCCATCATGGCGGACGAACCCTCGGTGTAGTCTCGGAGGATTCCCCCACCCTGCGGCAGCTGAGACTTCTCTATAAGGAATCGCGGAGGCGACAAGACGAGGCGGTCACTCGTCATCTCTGCCCTCATTGTTGCAAGAGGAACTCGCACTGCCAGGAGTGTCCAAAGAAACGAATTC
The DNA here is from genome assembly GCA_038098605.1 of Gryllus longicercus. Taxonomy (NCBI): domain Eukaryota; kingdom Metazoa; phylum Arthropoda; class Insecta; order Orthoptera; family Gryllidae; genus Gryllus; species Gryllus longicercus. Next base: position 663,237 of record JAZDUA010000537.1, on the reverse strand, counting down.
ATCAATGTGCTGGTCCATTACATTATCTTATTACTTAAACAGTTCAAGACAGCTTGTTTTCTGTTGATCGTTTGGACAACCTCTACTGCAGAAACACGTAAGCTGCGTTTCGTCTGACCCTTCTCACTCATCAGTTTGTTATTGCCAAACTCGCTGTGTTGAATTATCGCGCGACCCACGAGAGAAAGAGATGGCGCGCGATGTTGTGACAAAGAGTGCAGGCAGGCGGAGAAATGTTTGTAGTTTTGGTAGGGAAGGCCACTTTTGAATATGCGCGGTGAAAGTTTTTTTTTTGTCTGGTAGAGCACGAACACATAATCGCTTTAAAATAACTTATACACGACCAACACCAGCACAAAGTAATTTAACTTACAACCCCACACCGCCTGGCTTCGCTTCGCCATATAAGCGATGCCTTTCCCTTCCCCTGTCCCACGGTCGGAAGGGCACGGGCACCCATGCCCTGTCCCTCAACATATCGCCCGATTACGACCTCTCCCGTCCTGTCCAATGCCGTGCATTGCATCGCCTTAAGAATGCTCCACACATGCGGCATTCCGAGCACTGTGGACGGGTTTCTTGCGATTCGCCGCGCGCCGCACATTCGGTATTCGCCCTACCAACCACGTGTCGGTCTTTAGGACCCATCAAAGGCCGAATACATCATACATGATTCGCCGAATACATCAGCTGTTCGGGATTGGACAAGCTGCTCGGCGAATGCCGAATATGTGGAGCCGCCTATGTATTCTGACGTACTGAAAACTTTAATTCTATTGGGTTTAAAATGTTTCAAAAATCGCTTCTAGATTGAAGCGCCTTAAATTGAAGTGGGAACATCATGTAACAGTAAATATTACAATCGGAAATTCACACTCACGGAATACAGTAGGGAGTCACAATACAATACAGCACTGTCTCTGTTCATCATTCGTATACAACGAGCTTTAATTAAGAAGAGAGGAATTATGTGCAAATATATCGGTCACGGTTGAAACACTTTGCACTACTGACGCTATGTTTTCTGATGGCAAAACAAACTAAACAACACCCCCTTATTTATTTATTTATTTATTTATTTATTTATTTATTTATTTATTTATTTATTTATTTATTTATTGACGTCAAACAATTAAAAACTGTGTGTGACGTGTTACGGGGAGGTCCGGAAGCAATACCTAGGGCTATCTCAGTATTTACTCAAGAATCAGGGAAACTGGACGAAAACCTGATCGAGATGGGAGCCATGGACCCAGAAGATGAAGTACAATACTTGATACTGGTTCTTTAGAATTATACAGTCCAAAAGGTAAATAATACATTAAATATCATTGTTAAAATTAACACTTTCCTTTTGGATGATCGATATAGTCACTAATTGTATGGAAACAGTTATGCAGCAGCAAATATTTTACTTGGGACTTAAACTTTTGTATCGCATTTAATCGTTTAAAGTCATCGGGAAAAGTGTTGTAAAAATATGTAGATGTATTGTATGTACATTTTTTGTAGTAAGCTGTTGATACTGTCACCTGATGAATATGATTACTACGTTGAGTGTTGTAGTTATAGACATCGGTATGTGCTGGAAATATATTCCCGACCTCATATAAGTAATTTTTGATAAATAACACTGATACCTAAATCAAGGGACAAGGTAATGGTAAAACACCTAGATTAATAAACAAAAGGCTTACAAGAATCACGTAGGTGTAATTTGATTATTATTCGTCCTTTTTTGTAGTCTGGAAGCTATAAGATGTATTTCCCCATGATATTATGCCATACAAGAAATAATACCCTCTGAATATATCCAGGGGGTATTGGACTAAAGCTTGTTACGTGTTTCTTATTTAAAGATATTAACAAAGGTAGAATATATTGTGGACTTTTTTTAATGTTAAAAGATGAGCAACTCTTAAAATGCCGTCCTCTTGTTCGGCATTGATGTAATGCATCTCTAAGTGGAGGGGACAATTTCCGTTCATTCATATATATTTAGCTGTGGGCGATGTTTTACAGAACATTATGCTAAAAATTATGAAAACAGTTTTGTTAAAACATTTATTTATTTCCGATTTTTCCGAGATCGTAGTTTGATCTTAAATTACCGTTAAGAACATTTCCATAGAGTAATCAATTTAGATTTTTAATAATGAATATTAATAATTATTGTACAACTTAAAAGTTATTTTTAAAATAAAGTGTTACTGACAGGAAAATACCGAAACATAATTATTTTTTACTACGAACAAGCAAATTTAAATCTGATTCTTTAAATAAACATGGACTAAATTCATCAAGTTTTAAATATTACGCCGCTTATGCTCTTCGATCGAATTGGCAATTATATGCATGTTCTGATGTTGTCCACAGAAAACTCAGCGGCTGACCTTTCAAAAAGCTTCAAATACTCTACAGATTTCTATTGTTTTGTCTCCTTGTTCGTACATTTTGGTAAAAAATGATTTCGCAGACATCTTCATATTATATAGCAGATGTCATGAACCATGTAGGATAAAGATTCTAAACAATGGAGAAGACGCAATACCATAGTGCTCAAGTTTTTAGTAGTACAAATGTACGTAAATGGAAACTTTCGTTTTATATCCGAGGGTTGGGACAGAAGTCGTACTATTTTTTTATAAAAGAAATATAATCGGAGAAAGAAATGCTGTACTAATGAGTGTTCACGACAACAGATGGCTCTGTGAATGTCTCTATTAGCACAGAGAGCAATATGAAATCCGTTGTTTGACAGCCGCCGTGCGGGATGCGTTTCGAGCAGTGCTCACAATCAAAGATAGCCATTCCCCATGGGAGAAATGCCCGAAAAGTCATTGGAAAAGAAAAAAAAAACATTTTAAAACGGAATACCTGTGAATTTGATGCAATTGGCAGAAAGAGTTTTTTTGTGTCCAGATCGAAAGAAATTTTACCACCGAAAGACTACACCATGTTTTAATGTACTAAGTACTTTGCAGAAGTACACACAATGCTTAATAAGAGAATTTACAACTCAAAGTATTTTTAGTGATCTTGAATATACATTAATAATATGATGTATATAGTTGTAAAGAATGACGAATACGCTTCAAGACAAAAAATGGGCTCTTGACAAGATATATAACTTTTTTGACAATTGAAAAGGGAATGGAATATTATATTTAGTGTAAGTGAACCATGTGTAGTTAAAACAAATTCTGTTTGTTGAAGGAGGTTCAGGAAAAAATATACGTAGTTGTATTTGAAATGATGATAAAAATGATACACAGAATGAAAATTTTAAAATAATGTACATTACAGGAATACTTCATTTGCTCTCCGCACTCCAAGACATTTTGATCTAAAAGTATTATTCAAAAAACCTGTAAGCGATCTTTACAAAAAAATTGGCAAAGGACACGCTAATATCAGTCCAGAGACTATGTTCTCTGGAGTCAATGAACTGCCTCACTTCTGTAAAATAAAAAAAATTAATAGTAATAATGCTAACAATATCTACCATATTTCCAGTTAAATATTTCCGTCTGTAAGACTAAAATAAATAATTCTACGTCCTTTCTTTTAACGAAGAAAACTATTACAGGTCTTACTCAAAAACCAATGCTGAACATTCACACATACTCATTCAACATTTCTACAACACATACTTAATATTTAATGATTATATTACAGTTTTATGTTTGGTAGTAACAGCAAATCACATGATTATAATTAATTATATAAATAATTATATTGATAATTTTATCACAATAATTTTTGTCAATTAACTAGCGAGATGTTTGTGTTAAATCTGAAATAAAAAAAATTATAACATTTTTAATTAATGAATTGTGCTGATCAGTAATAATTCTAACTTAACCACAGTAAATGTTAGAAAATGTTACACATTAGGCAACATAAACTATGACATTCAGCCTGTGTTTACTTTTAAATCTCAAGAAAAATATAATTGATGACGATTTACTTCGAAAATTAAAGTTCCAAACCGAATTTAGACACTGTAATTAGTACTAATCAATATTGTGGAAATAGAGATAATAATAATAATGAATTCAAACAACAATCTTTGAATTCATTTAAACTCCTTATAAAATTTATGAGACTAGAAGCAATCATGTCTGTCAACTGTTTAAAAGTTGAATTTACATGATAGTCGCATGTTAAAATTTTCAACCACTACCCTGCAGGTGTGTAAGCACACACACACACACACGGATTGCCATTTACCAGAATACACACATGCACACCTCATATAGATAATTCACAGTTAAACTTCTAAAAATTAATGCAAATAATTTGAATACACAGTTTTGTACACAGTAATTATATTACTTATATTGCGAAATATCATTATAAATTAGTTTAGTCTGCATTGACTCGTGAAATGAGTGATTGGAGGAATTCACACTGGCAATACAGAAACAGAAATTCACAAATTTCTTCTCTTTCAGTTGCACACACAGATTCGCAGAATGTAATTTAGTGTAATGAGAATCATCGGGTTTACATGCTACCACTTAAGTGACCTCAAGTTCACTTTACTACAAGTACTATTAGTCCAGCCAAGTGGTACTCGAAAAGGGCATATATTGGAAAGTTTTGATGTTTGGTTTCTATATGTTTTTTGGGTTGCTGAACACGAATATCAGGTTTATTAACAAGAATTTTGCATAATAACACGTTTTTAAGCAAAAAGAAAGTAAAAATCGCGACTTCCTTGTTGACTAATGTGATATTCGTATTCAGCGAACTAAAAAACATACAGGATTCAAATTTCAAAACCACACCAAAACTTTCCCTTATTTTCTAGAATTGGACTAAACAATATGGCTCGGCAACTTCGGAAAAAGAAATGGTGATTCTCAGTCCTCAGGAAAGGACAATTTTTTCCCACATCACACGCCTTGTACAGACTCTACTCGTTGCGCTAAAACGTAGATCGAATTGGATTTATTTAAGCCGTGTCGCTATCCATTTTCGTATTCTTCACTCTAAGATTACCACCGCACACATTCATCCCACGAAGCAGAAAGAGCTATATGAAAGTAATACGATTACTACTGGTATGCAGAAAAGATACGAGGATGGGCGACTTGCCCTAGGGATAGTAGGGAGTTCTCCAAAATGACCCGCAGTCGTCTAAATGGAAGGTGTGAAAAATGGGGGGTGAAAATCTCTTACAGTACTATGAACTTCATTGCGAGTTTTATTGTCTCGCAGCGGCAGGCAATCAATATTAGAGGAAATGGATTGAAAGGATATTTTGAACAAAAAAATATAGCCAATAGTGGCAGAATTTCTGGATCTCTTACGCCGTCATCTCTCTCTCTCTTTCTCTGGAGGAGAATGAAGAAAGAGAGAGATTGCAGGGAGAGTTTGTTCACGGTCACACCAAGGCTTCTAACTTGCCAATGTATATGAACTTTTGATCAAATACAGAGTGAGTTGTTTTTGGTTAAAAACACCCAAAAAATACCAGCGTGTTCCTTATCTTATTAAAACAATTCCTTTATCGTTTTGGCCTCAAAAGAATAGATTCCTTTAGAAAGAGTTTTGTAATTTTTCAAATTCGTCGCAGCCATTATGCCACAGCCACTTTAGTGCGCACTCCCAAGACTTGAAAGGCTGTAAGTGATTCGAAGGGTCATTATCGCAATTTGTGAACAGCGAGTGTATTGCAGTTTTGACAGCCAGCTAGAGGGCTAAAATTCTGACGGCCTTAAAGCGGGCACGATCGCAGGACTGTTGTATACAAGTCTGCTGTAATCTGTACCTCCATTCTGTCAAGATCGTTTTCCTTCGTTTGCAGAAAAAAGACGATTTTGTTTTCGGTAGTATTTAAAAACATCATTGGCTTTTTGACTCTATATAAGCACAATCTTCTGGACATTTTAGAAAAAGAGAAATCGTCAAACTGCTGTGCAGATACCAAACGTTTTTCAGCAAAATGACGTCAGAAAATTTGATCATCTGAGGATTGGCGGTGGTGATTTTTTTCTATCTGAATGACTTTCAAATCACTATGTATTTAGATTGAAAGTTTCATACGCAGTCCGCAAACTGTCTGAGAGCGGGCAAATGCACATTTTCAATTGTTAGTTGACTGAACTGTCGGTTAGATTCTCATTATTTTCTGTAGATGTGCAATGTTTGAGAGATGAATGCTATTTTATTTTACCAATCTCGATTCTGATAAATTATTTGTGATTCGCATTAATGGATCGCCCACATTTAAAGTTATTTCCAACATTCCTTTTCTTTAGCTACGTTAATTGCTCTTCAGTTCATATAAGCAATTTCGACGATGATAGAAAACTTCAAATCGGTAGTAGAACTAATTTACTTGAGTAACATAAACAAAATGATCTCAAGACTTTATGTTATCGTGGCACGAAGACTACGTGGAAGGTAATTTTTCAATAATACCACTGGCCTCTTTTGTAATACTCGAATAAATCGTGATACACCTCACCAGTGTAAACGTCTCTTTGGGGTGGCACCCTCTCCAAAAAATTCAATTACGAAAAATATCTACTTGGCTTTCCTGGAGACGCCGCGTCGTAGGCACAGATGATAACGTTTAGACTGTCATAATATGCAACGCTAAATGTATTTCGCCCTGAGGAAGGTTGCAACATGATGGATAAAACGTTGGCATCGGTGCCTAGGACGCGACGTTTCCCGAACATCCAAGTAGATACTGACTTTGGGCGCAAAAAACCTACCTTTTCAACCATGGAAAAGTCGCAGAACGAGCTTAGGGCCATTCCACAGTTACTGTTACAGTTACAGTTACGTGTGGGGCATCCACACACATTTTTTAAAAGTCAATTATCTCATCTTTATCTCACGGTAGAGCACTAAGAAAATACTTTCGAACCTACATTTAGTTATTCGAATATTTCACAAAATAAGGCAATTAAAGTCGACGAATAGAAATAAAACATTTATATTCGAAGTTATTTCTTAAAGGCGTTTTTATTTTTCGAGTTTTACATTTTTTACTAACTCCGCATAGAGAATGTATTGTTAGGCTGTAATTTCTTTTACAAAAACATGTTTGAGAGCCACTGCTAACAAACCAGTGTTTTTTTTGTGGTTCATATACGTAGTACAGTAGTTTTTCGCCTACGTACTATAGTTAGAATCCTTGATTAATGATGGTTGTCTATTTGCCTGTCTTCGTCTGGGAACAACACTAGCGCCTAAACCGTACAGAGGATTTTCATCAAAATGGATATTCCCGATCCACGTAGATGAAACGGCTCATTTAATTTTTTGGGAATTTTTCATAAAGCCCTTAGGATATTTTAGAAATTTCTTCAAAAAAGACAATCATTTATATATAACTTCACAAAAAAATATATATAACAAATTATCAACTTCACCCATTTTTCACAACTTTACATCAGGCCAAAACTATTTTTCTGATCCTCGAATCAGAACGATTTTCTAAAGATATTTTTCGTCCTCCGTAAATTAAAACTCGTTTCATTTCTATTTACGCCTTTCATAATTATTTTTCAATTACATAATTAAAGTTAGTGATAGCACCTATATTAAGTTATAGGTAACTATTTACCTGATAATTAAATGCTGGCTACTTGCCTTTACGCTATGTATTATATTCTACTTCCTGAAAAACTAATGCAATTAAACAGGTACCAAACAAATATTAAAAATATTAAAAATATTTGTTGGGCTCGAATAGAGAAAAGTTTGCTTTTATTTATTTTTTGTGTTCGAATAGAGAAAGGTTTGATTAATAATGTGGCATATTCCCGATTTTAACTATTACAACATCTGGAATTTGCAAACGTTCAACTTTTTATATCTCAAAAACGTTAGTGTACTTAACCAATACTGGTGATAAGACAATTCACCGCAGGGTCTACACGTTTAAGTTCGAATTCAATGTACCAACTGTAGTAGGATTTTCGACACTGGCATAGCTAGGTTCGAATTCAGTCGCTGTCTGAATGTGAATTCTTGCGACTAACTGTTCTGATCGGTAGTTTTAAAAAGTTTCTCCGATCAACACCATGCGAATGCCGGAGATGTCAGTACCCTAACAAATCGGGCAAAGGTCCGCACGCGATCTTTCCTTCCTCTTCTTTGTCCTATCATCACCCCTTACACACACCTCCAGTGTCGGCTCGTGGGTATTTACACGTTCGCAAGTGCACACCCAAATTAACTCGGTACTATTCCTCTTAAACATCTGTTAAAAAGAGGACACAAATCCTCTGAGAGCGTTCCTGAAACTTTGTTTTTCAAAATACGCGCTTGGAAGCTGCGATTGACAGTCCGCCGCCAGTGCCCTTTGTGAAAGCCAGCCGGGGCTGCCGCTGGGCTGAAGGGGAAAGAGGGACCCCCTTCGTTTCCCTTCAGCCCCACGGCAGCCTTTGACTCCCTGCATGGTGGCTTATGGGCAGATGGAGCACTCGGGCGTGGGTGCGACTGTTACTGCGCAGACGCAGAGGCGATCTCAGCGAATGCCTTGCTATGTCTCGAAGATATACCACTCCGCTAGCACAAGTTTTAAATAGAAGTAAGTGTGACATTAAATGAAGGAAGTGTGAGATATCTCTCCCCGTAAATGAGCTCTCATCCCTTCCAAACTAGCAGTTGCCCGCTGGCGCGCGTGATGTACTGAGTTGCATTCGTAAGAAAACAATCATCAAGAATTCAAGAGCTATTTTTAAATGTTAATTTAATAATGTACGCACACTCTCTTGTATTTTAAACTGAGTTCCAATTACAAAATATACACACACATATATGTAATTGTTGCACACCCTAATGGAATGACCGAGCTGCCACTGCTTACATCACTACACTACCAAAAATTAAAAATATCATTTTCATAAAATGGCATTTCCTAACAGGCAATAGAGTTTTCAACCATGTATAAGAAGATAAAATAAATAATGAGAAAAGGTAATTAACCCGTATGCACACAGTCATCTCACTTTTCATTCGACCAGGAGACGGCAGTCAGAATCGCAACTACTACATGAACTGTGTTGTGTAAGTGAAGCGTATAACAATTGGTTCAATAGATTTATCACGGACCCGATGCTTGCAACTGTCTTCCTCCTGAAATGCTTCCATGTTTCGAACGCCACCTTCTGTGTTACTTGTTTACTTGCACGTATCCATTGGCGCCATTTCTGACAATCTCTTATGACAACTCCCCAAACTCCGCTAGCGGAAAGCATTATGACCTCTTACTTTCTCGTATACGTACGGAGTAACACATAGTATAAGAAAAATATATGTAATGACGCGGAAAATTGTTTTCAAGATTTTTACGGAAATATGCGTTTTGGGAACCTCTGGTACCGAAAAAGTGGTCTATTTCAAAACGTCCGTCCGTCCGTCCGTCCGTACTTCGGTCTGTGACCGTCACTATTGACTAGAATATTCGTAGTTTTTTCGAAATGAATATTCCTCGATTGACCTGAACCAATTCAAGCTTCAACTTTGGGTCCTCTGAGACGTTTTCAAAATTTTCTAAAAAATTACTTCAATTTTGTAATTTGATTTCTTATAAGAATGTAATACTTATAAGAAAATACACCTACAATGATGGCATATGTCCGTTTTTCACTGTTAACTCTGAATTTTCGAAAATTGTAAAAGGTTAAAAAGTTTTGGAGCCTCTTTTACAACTAAATTATTAATAAGATAGAGGATTCTTTTCAAATAAAATTTATTCATTAATGTCTTGTATTGGATTTGAAAATGTTAGCATGTTTTCGCATAATTTTAAAAGAAATACACCCAGAACAATCGTATAAGCACTGAGATTACGGAATACCGTGAATAAATATTTGTATGTAAAGATACAGGAGCAAGATAGGTCTACGCGATGTTAGAGGAGTGCTCTCAGTTGGGAGTGTCCCCAGGGGAATGATAGAAATGAGTGGCACTGGTAGGCCGTTAGAGTGTATTGATTGATTGATTGAATGAATGATTGATTTGTGATTCCGAGCGCGTCAACATCTGTCATTATTCCAGTAAGTGTAGTGCATGTTGTTTCGTTGTGAGATGACGGAGTCCTTCCCCTGCTGGATGGTGAGATCCGGCGCCAACCTACCGTCGGCTAAGGAGGCTTCCCACCAGCGGGGCACCGCCCCAGCCGGAACTAGCCCTAAGCTCCCGATCGGTCTCCCGGCATGTGTGGTACAGTAGAGGATATAAATGTGTGTAAGAACGGGGTAAGCAAAGGACAAGGAAGTGTCGAAAATACTGCCACCAGCGGGATTGGTACCTAAAGCCTCCCGGACAGAGACAGTGCGATGACATCAGCTGATGCGATGACATCAGCTGATGCGCTGAGACACTTCTCCCGTTAATTTAGGTGCAGACAGATAGCAGATAGAAAGAGAGAGGGGACAAAACTTGCATTTTCATGACGCGAACTATACTGCAGTTAACTACATTCACAATAATTTTCAGCAAGGCGTTGGAAGACAACGCAACCCGCACGATATGCATGTATTGCGGGACGTTTCGAAGCAGTTGGGATCTCGAATGGGCTGTAAAGATATGTACTTCAAAAGACTGAGAACCAAGTAAACACGTAACTCTTGCCAATTCTATCGTTTTCACACATAGAGATGTGTTCCTGATGAATGGATAGTTAATATCTGACATTTGTGGTCGGTTTGTTCAACAGTATCTCAATTACCAAGTTAACGAACAAAATGCAAATCTGAACTTCTGTAATTTCAATAAAATCAACCATGATATTTATGTATCCGCTTTAGAGAATGAATATAGGTTTCAGATTTGCACCTCAACGTAAATTTGAATAATCATACACGCTTAGTTTGGTAATATGTTGAGATGACAGCAATGTTTTTGCTTTATCAGTGGATTCAGGTAGGAAAGCAGGATTACACAGACCTGTGAGAGTTTTTGATATTTTATCCTTTAAACTAAGTTAATGGGTACTGGATATTAATAAATGAAAACTAGTGATGCTCCAACAGCACACGCTTTCTCGAAATCATTTGTAATGTTTGAAAGTTTGGAAAATTCTGAGAGTTCAACGGAAATCCGACCTGCGCTAGTTTTAAAAGGAAAAAAAACTGAAGAAAACATTTGGGTCCGTTTTTGAGATAATATTGCTTTTTATTTTTTTTATTGCACCCAAAATTTCGTGTTAACTATTCATTCTAAAAAAATGTTCATGAACTTATTTAAGTATCTTGTTTGGAAAACCGGATTTGATAATAAAAGTCATCTGTATTCAATTAGTTGTAGAAAACGCCAAAAAAGCATTTAGAAATTTTATGATAAACCAGAAAATTCCACAAAAAGAGCATCTCTATCTTTTCATTAGCGTTCTTTGCTGTATTTGACGAAATAAATTAAAGAAAAAATTCATGTAAAGAACCCCGAAAATCAAAATATCCAAATTCAAATTAAAGGTTCTGCAACAAGAACCACATCAATAGGATATCTATTTCGATGAAAAGCTTACGGTAGCCGCTAGCGTTGTCAACGGACGGACAGGCAGAGGGACGTTTACCCATAACTAATTTTTCGGTATCAAAAAACGGGGATTTTGCGCCTTAAAGAAGTTATTTACTTCATATAGAAACAAGAATTATCCATTTCGTATAGAGACAAAAATGTTTTGAATTTATATTGAAATTTTCTAAAGAAATTTTCTATTGAAAAATCGCCGTTTTGTCGCAGCATTACATAAATTTATCTATTCTAAGCAAGTAGTATGCGAGGAAGTAAAAACAAATCAATAGCGTTCTTTTTATGATGCTGATTACTACCAAACATAAAGTTTTGATATATTAAAAAGAGAAAATTACATTTCATCTTCCAGAGATTTGAAACAAACATTTATTTATATTATTGAAATACTTAATATTTCATTATCACAAAGAACCATACAAAATCAATTTATGAAGTAAAGATTTAAAAAATTGTGAAAACAAAGGTGTTCACCTTTTAATTATCAATGAATTACTCAGAGAACATCAATTCATTGAAACCACGTTATACATAATGAGAGATGAAAACATTTTCCAGAGATTTTTCAAATTAAACGAAATATTTTATTTATTTGTGCCGTACTGCAGATTATGATACTCATTTGAAAAACAATTATTTGCTTTGATTGTATATGGTTAATACGATAACTGATTATTCCAGAATTGCTTAGTTACATACCGTAGGGGGTTTCCTTCTTTGTCATTATTGCAGAAAGGTCATTACTGGCACTCTCTTGCTGTGTTGCAGAAGTAGCTGTGGTATGAAGGGGTGAAACAGTGACTTCCATTTGAATGGAGCAGTCAGCGCCACTCCATCCAGGTTCACAATAACATTTGTTGATATTTGAACACACCTGTTTAAGGCAGTCGTCACATAAGAAATGGTAAAATCGAACATCAGTTTTAAGGTATAATTTAAGAAAAAATGTATTGGTCCTTCACAATCAAGTTTAAAAGACATTAAATTACAATATGGTCTACGCATATAATATGCATACAGAAAATAAACAAAACATTGAAAAAAAACTTTTATTGTTGTAAAGTCAAGAAGCAAATTTTGTAACTTACCCCATGGCCAGAACATTCCAAATTATTGTGATTACTGGGACATTTGCCTTGATCGATGTGTGGAAATATACTTGTGCATGTTTGATTCACACATATCTGTAGAGGAAAGTAATCAAATTTTATTAACAAATACTAACTTCAAAATATTACTGAAAATTGTGTATAGAGGTTGGTAAACAATTGGATTATTGAGTTTGTGATAGAAACTCGCCTATGATAAGAAATGTGCATTGAGGAAAGAGAATGGAATTATTAATAACCTAAACATACACACAGGATGTACTTTTCTTATTTTTCTAGTTATTTAATCCCACGAAAAACCTCAATCAGAACAGCTTGTTTATTAGATCACATACTAAGTACTATGAAGGAAATTCAAGGATGGCTACAGACAACTGTACAAAAACAATACAGTAGGTAACTGAAGTAAGGAAAAAACTGAATGGTTATACAAGCCTACAATTTTGCTTACCATCACAGCAGAACCCACTGTGTTCATTATTAATTGCTACATTACAGCAAAGAAGACACAAAAAAGAAAACATGGAGAAATTTTAGAAAATTAGTAAGTATCAGTTAGAAAGCAAATAAGGTATTTTGTCAAATATATATGAAATATATAAATATTTCAAGTGTTTAAGTCGTTATTCAAAATTCACTATTCAGTATTCATGTTTACTTTCACTAGGGTTACAGACAAAAAATTGAAATAAAGGACAAACTAAGTTCTTTACGTACATGAGGACCGCTTGACAATTCAAGTGACTTCTTACATACCAGGTTTTCTCCACATGGTGTCCCATCTCGTACAAGACCCATGTCAGATGTATCACGAATACCATTGGTAGCCCTAAACATCATAAAAATGAACTTAACATCTGATATTAGATAAATAAAAACTACCTAATGATAAAAGGAATCTGAAATGAATTATATTTGCAAAATATATTGCAGATAACTCACTTGCATTCATACTCGACGCCCTTGATTGAAATGATTGTCCTTGAATATAATTGGTCATTGCCAGCAACAACGGGATACCGATTGCCTAACTGGCATTGTAACGAGCCGCAGTGTACATTTCTACAAAACAAAAGACAATGGTTATATTTATAGCACGGAAACAATTTCATTCTTATAAAATCAGAATATATAAAGTATGATTACAACACAACTTACTCAGGTTCACACTTTACATATTGTCCACTTGTATCTATACCACAATGGCCATTAATTGAGCCTTTAGAATTAAATTGATCAAAACATTGTTTATCTGCAGCTATACCACCTAAAAATTAAATTAAATATGCGTTAGTTTCAAACATTACTTGCATAATTTAAAAACTGAAAAATGTTAAAGAAATGTCTAAATAGCCTATTATTAACAACAAACATGAAGACCGCCCTCTGGTTTCCCACTTTTTTATTCATAATTATTTGTTACCCTTGAACAATAAACAATAAGTCGTAAACAAATATTTTCAAGTTTTACATACATGTATTTTTCCTGTTTTTGGACAATAACGAGAATACAATAATATTTATTTAAATTTATTTGTTTAATTGCATGAATTAATAAATTGATTTAATTATAAATAAAGTTAACATTTATTTATTTAATTAGTATTTATTTACTTCTTGACTGGCTTGGATTGTGGGATGACGCAATAAAGTCTATTAATCAGCCAGGTTTTCTTGCCGTGGCCGTCACTGGGTCTTACCAATACGGCATACGGGATGCAATATGATGTGAACAATTGGCAACATATTGAGTATTGATATGAATGAAATGTAAATAAAACGAGAGAACCCCGAGAAAATTGTTGGAAACCCCTTCTTTCACTCCCAAGCTACGAATGCGATTTGAACTCCGACTCCAAGAGAAAAAAGCTAACGTGCTGGCAGCTACGGTCACACATAGAAATTGAATTCTAGAATAGAGATATATTTAAGCATGGAATATTAAAATAGTTTTAGTAGCGACAAACATCACAAACAAGAAGTAACCAAAATAATTATCTTTGAACTCTCGCAAGATGGAAGTAGAACATTTAATAGCGTGTTTTGTAAATACCTTATTAATGGTGGAAATGTACATAAAATGAGAAGACACAGCGTATACTACTATACGAGAGCAATCATAATGGACTAAGCGACGCCACAAGAAACAAATTTCTTTATTCCTTTTCCTTTTAGGAGCTCATTACATTATTCGTAATGACCAAATTCATAAAGAAATTTGAAATTATTAAGTAACTGAATTATGTTCATGTTTCATTCTCATCTACACTCATGTGTGGCAATTAAAACATTTTCTCTTAACAAAAAGCTTATTCACTTCTTAGAATTAAAATCCGTTATGCTAAAGATTAATTATATTCGTCCTGGTATACTGTTAACTATTCCAATCCAACTGTAAATATAATATTCAAACTATAATAAAAATGTATTAAATATATTGTATTAACTAATTGAGAGGCCACTAAAAAGTTAATATCAGTAATTTGTTTGTGTAAAAAACTGATCCCCTCGCGATTATTATTATTATTATTATTATTATTATTATTATTATTATGATTATTATTATTACTTGCCAACGCCCTTTTGAACGATAATTATGACGATTACGATTACGATCCCATTAAGGGCAAGGGCCTCCTGCCTTTTGAAGGGAATGCTGAATTAAGTGATAGGGAGAAGATGAGAGGAGAAAGGACTAGGATGATGGGAGGTGGCTGGTGGGGTAAGGTTGGGGTGGCGGGAGGTGTTTGTGGTAATTTTGAACCAACCCAGCATCTGCCTATGACCAAGGGAAACCACGGGGAACCACGAAAAACCCCGGTCAGGATGGCCGGCCCGGGAATGGGACCCGGACCTCCCGATTACGAAGTCAGTGCGCTACGCAAGCCTCTTCGCTTGTTCACTCGCGATTACACAATGGAAACCCATCTCAACTGATTTTTACATCAAAGGCAATTGAACGTTCAAAGAACTCTGAAAATCAAGTGATCATTAAAAAGCATATTTATTGCATTAAACAATTCTGCATTCATTACACTACATTACACAAATTATTAACCAACTTTTACCGGAAACAGAAACGGTAAACACGTCAATATTTTGCTTATCACTGTCTAGAGCCAAGCGCCTCAATTATATATTTAAACAATTGCGAATGCGCAGTACACCAAAACTTTGCCTCGTTTAGTGCACTCAACTATTTTTTTAAAAAGTACATCAGGTCATTTAAATTGATGGATAGATTGCGTTGAGAAAGAAATCTCTAGTTTTAGTGTATAAAATATTCAAAACATATTTGAACTCCTGAAATTTCCAAATTTTCGGAGGTTTCTAATGCAAATCAGAACTATAACCATATTTATAAATGCATTATCTTATATTAGAGAGAAAAAAGAAAAAAAATGCAGTCGCTTTCCAGAAAATTGAGAAAATATCACAGGGGCTTCATGTTAAGTACCCTTCAACATTAAAACATGATCTCTAGGACAGCACAACGAGATATTACTTCGCCATTTTTACCTGGTTTCAACTCAAAAGCTTTTAAATTGGCAGAGGTATGCGTGACACACACAGATCTATTCAAACATCCTGATTTTCGCGTACAAAATGACGTGTGTCTTCTCGCCCCCTGCACAACACTGATGGACTTTAATTCTTACGTGTGCGACGTTCCAGCTAAAAACTAAACAACCTTAAACACGGGCTTTATAACTGAAAATTCGAAACCGTATTGTTGAGGTAATTCCAATACTTTTCCTACCTGTGCTATACTATAGTAAAGGGAGTAAAAGTAAAAATTATGTATTATCCGTAGATAATCATATTGCGAGGAAAATATAAAATTGCAATACCTAAAAAACTTAGTGAGTCGAACAAGAATTAATATATTTCAGTTTTTTAGTATTGCAGCGCAAAGTGAGACTTTCACACACGCACACACGAAAAATGACAGCAATTTACGCAATACAATGTATTCAAGAAATTCATTTACATTCATACTAAAAGTACACTTACAATTCTTTAATTCACTCAAAAAGGTTTATAAATACTCAAAATCACGATCTAGGGGATAAAAATGTAATGTTTTACTTGAGAAAAAAAGACGACCATCAAACTAATGGATCTAAAATCTATTCGCGAATAGAAATGATTAATGCGTAAAAATTTATGAATATCTTCATGGTAATGACAGTCCATCTCTTTCTATTGCTTTAATGAATTTAGATTCGGACGAGTACGAATTTAACGTACAATTTTTTAATAAATCTAGTGGCACGAAACATCAAAATCTGCTGATATCCTGAGCTACACACTAAAATCAGATTAAAATCATTCTATTTTTGTTTGCAATGGCGCTACAGCCCGCTTCAGGCCTTAGTTTCTAACTGTATGATATTTTTAGAACTCTTGGTTGACAAAAAAAAAATCGAAAGCCCTTGAAATTATTCCACTCTCAGAGAATACTGATAGTGTCTTAGATACGCTAATAAGTTAATCTCAACTCGAGTGAACTGCAACAAAACAATCGTTGTGCTTCTGTTCACCTACTGATTCATTGAAACACAGAATCGCAATGAACGCCGTTCTTTTCTCGCTTTTTACCGCATCAAAAATGTACGTACAATAGCTATAGTCAACTTATATGATCCTCGCAATTTTTGCACTCTTAGGTTAATAATCCGCTGAATGAGAAGTCTCCTGCTGTCGGGCATGCTATTGTTTTTGAGAAAATTTTGCGTAAGCAACGGGAGTGTATATTAAACCGATCTGAGAGAGCATTTATATAAGTCACGACTTGGGTTCTCCGTTTATTCTGGTTGCATTTTGGCACACCTTAAAAAAAGAAACAGCGCTCAATTTTAAATTTTTATACGAACAAAATTGAAAGGTGCAATATGATAAATGCCTTAATTTAGGAATTGTTACTCCGTCATAAATACACATTTTTGCACGAGGATATCTGTATGCAATACTTTTCAAATTTGAAACATAGAAAAATAGTTTTTAACATTGCAGCAAAATTCGTGTAGCAATGTGCACTTTATTCACTCGAGTGGTAAAGTAGACATTATTGCCACTATAGAAACGTATGTAGCAGATCGCAATCGTCAGCTGTATGCATAACTTGATAACAATTTTGAAGAAGGCATGAGGTACTTTTTAACAATAATATAATTATAAACATTATCGGTCAAAATTTGTGTCTTGAACACGTGTGTAAATGTTAATTTCAACCCTTGTACACTTTACAACACGATTGTTAATAAGAGCGAGAGTTGCAATTTATCCTTCTGGATGACAATGAATACCTTTCTACACTTTATTAAAATATACCGTTTCACAGAACAGCATACATATACCAAAGTGTTTAATTTTACATTTTTAATATTAAACAACATAAAACACATTTTACATCCAACTACGTTAAATTTGTGCAAGCAGAATCATATTAATAAGCACTTACTAGTTGTTTATCAATTTTATTTTAGTTTAATTTTCATTTCATTTATTGCTTCACAATCTCGTGTGTTATCACATAATTACATTTTTAATACAAGAGCAAACATGAATATTACTGGCCATGAAAGGAATAGTAGGCAATGTTGCCTATCAATTTAACCGTTCAGGAATGGACTGGTAGAAGCCGCCTTAGTTTCTGTAAATAATCATTTAACAATATCGCTCGCGCAAACAGTCATTTTGCTTCCAGAGTTCAGTTATTTTCTGGCTCAGTTTCAACATGTTATTTATTCTGTGTCCACTTGAATTTCCAACTAGAACACGGGGCATTTATTTTATACTCCCAATAATTTTATTACTCGATAATTAACGACTTTTTCTTTGACAAAGGTCATGAGAGCCAACACGAGTTCGATTTGGCAATATCACGACCTAAAGCAAAGTTTATACCCTCGGAAGCTCTGATATAACAACTACCACACAAGTTTATTTTTAGTAAGTCTACTTTAACGAAATTGATTTGTTTTGAGTTGTGCGGGCACGCTTACAAATTGAACTTACATTAGAAATATTTGATAAGTAATTAACTGAGTTTTTCTAAAGTATCGGCTTTCATCTTATTTGCAGTTGAGGAGATCTTGTTTGTCACTTTTAGGATAGTGATATAATACAATTTTAAGGCGAAACAAAATCTGTTTTATTTGAATTATATAAATAGTCATAATCTTCTGTTATTTCGCACTATGAAATCGAAATTAACGTTTCGAAAAGGGATTTGTCAAGGTATATATAATTTGATTTTTACAGTCGTAGTTAATTACTTTTGTTAAGATATAAAATGAATAAAAAGAGAAAGGCACAAGAGTGATTTCCAAATTTAAACTCTCTGCTCATTTCATTCTACTTGTTAGTTTAAATTCAGATGCGTAAAATAGTTTGCTTCTAACCAATCGCTGATAACTGAAATAAAAATGGCTATCGTTATTTAATTTCATTTAAATGAAATTTATAATGTACGAAACTTGATTTATAAAATATATTACATTTTATCACAGGGTACAGTAGACTCGTGTTGAGAGTATATACTATTTTCCATCATTCAAAGAGTTCAGAGCGAATTATACGCGGTCATTTTTGGTAAAAGAAATTTTAATTAAAAATACTCACCGTATCCCCATATCTGTTCACATTGGATATTCAGAGTGGGACATAAGCCATTGAAGCAATACCCTGTAGAACCTGTCCCACACGGAATTCCGTTCTTCTTGTGGATGTCAAGGGGACACTGGCCGGTTTCTCCAGAACATCGCTCAGGAAGATCGCATTCATTTGTTGCATCACGACAGATGACGCCTTGCGACCGCAACTGCGGAGAAATCAATTTTTTTGGAATCAGTAAGGTTGGATTCACAAAATATCTGAATAAAAATAAGCGGATATCACATGAAAACAATATATCACTCATTAAAAAAACAAGTAAATTAGAATCTTAATATTTTCTCTTCTTCAAATGTCGATAATACTTCTAAGAAGACGTTTTGAATTATACTAAATGAGTCCTCACTTATTTATCAAAATAGCTTTTAATTTCTTTCAATCAATGAATTGTAAGATAACAAAGCTGTTAATTTCTATTCTGTATTTTAGAAAGCTAGCGAAGTGGAATCATATTTTGTCAGTGAATCTCTTTTATTGTTTTAGTCTCAAATCCTGTAACGCGAATCAAATGTTAATTACGCACTGAATAATTCAAATAAACTTGACTTTAAAGAAATTTAAATAACATTGCACGATTCGGGCTTACTAACGTGTACAATTTATAATTTGTTTTATTAGCTTTACGTAAAAAGAAGTAAAAAATACTTTACGAATATTGAAATTTTCGTAGGACTACTTGTATATTTCAAGGAATAATTACTTGTATAGATCAGCTATAAGGATTAAAGTGGCAACATATAATTTAACGACATTTTGATATTTCCACATTAAATATAAATTATGTAATCCGAGATTTACAGAATTTTTTTATTTCAACGCAGCGCTAGAAACTGAATGAAAGTAGTTTCATTATTTAGGTGATGCAAAAATTACCAACAGTTTCCTGAATTTCTCACCGTAAAGAATTTACTTACTTTTAAAGCCTTTCATTTGTTACAGCACGAATTTGTCTCATAAATGCAAGTCGTTTTCTCAATAAATTTGTCTTGGAGACAAAACAATGAATTATTTTGCAAACAGAGATAATTATATGCTAACATTTGGAATTTAATTACATGAGCAGTGTGCTGAGGGGAGCTAAATACTAATTTTCCGAGTGCTAATTTACTTTCGCCACAATTTCTCCAAACCAATCGCTTTACCACTACCTCATTTTCTTATGTATAAAACAATCTATCCCAACTCAAAAAAATCCCAGGTGATTATCCAAATGTCAGTCACTTAACTATTCAAAATACCTTCTCAATGTTCGGTATTCACATGCGCCTCACTCTTTGCTCATGATTTTCTATCTCTGCAAAATTATGGGTGAACATACCGTACCAAATATAATTGGCCGCAATCCATCACACTGCTATTCATTCTCATTCTTTTGAACTTTCATCAGAAATTCTTGCAGGCTAATTACGACTAATGACGTCCATACATGTAATGACGACCGATCTTTACATCATGATAGATGTTTACGACGATGCTGCGTTTTATACCCGGTTGAAAAGTATTTCAATACTTTAAAAGCCCTCTAACTCCATGAAATACGGAGAAACAAAACATAAATAATCATGAAGAGTAAAACCGTTCCACTTGCTTCGACGTAACCGATATATAAAATTATAAAGCCCTCGCGTACTGTCTGAGCACAAAGCCAATAAATGTGATTCACGTGAATGCCCATGGTTGGTAGTTGGTTCGGTGTCCTCTTGTGATCTTTCACAAGCGCTCCTTAGGAGGGAGCCATTGACATAACACCCATAATATCCTTTATCACTCAGTTCATAGTAGTGACAATGTATGTGTAGTAAATCTTAGTATGTAACATTTGTATGTATCATGTATGTATCTTTTAATAAAACCCCCAATCCTTTGACGAATGTTGTCAAAACGAAAGTTTTTAATTTTTTTCATTAAAAAAATTCAGAATTTTAAGAAGAGCACATCAATATTAATACATCAATTAGGGCAATAGATAGTGACTATAAGTCTTAATGCTGATCTGTTGTAAACCTACAATTACGAAACGCAAGAGCACTGCAATGCTTACCCTACAGTTGCTGCAGCAAGGTCCGGAGGCACATTCCGCTTCTTTGGTCAACTTGCAGGTGATGGGGTCACAACAGGGGTCGAGCTCATGGCACTCGTCAATAGTGCCACAGTCACAGTCTTCCCCATCCTCCACAATGCTGTTCCCACATGTCCGCCGAACCTCCAGCTGCAACCACCCCACACTATTCGCCTATTCATTTCACAAGAGCATCTACTGCCCTGCTAGAGGTACTCAATATACCATTAGCTGCTTCAACAACACTTTGCTCAACCTACACTCATACAATTCCCTGAAACAACTGACTAGCACAACGCCTTTAATATGAAATCAGTTCTTGATCCTTTACTCTATCAATTAAAATCTCAATATAAATTGAAAAATGAGTTGGATTATTTGGCCGATCAGTGGTAAAAAGGATATGGGTTTTCGTAGGAAACTGAAGAAGATATTTCATGAAAGGTTTTTTAATATTATAGAATTTAAATATGCAAGCTAAATTAGAACTAAACAATTATCATAACCATTATCATAATATTGGTGAGAATCAAATAATTTTAAGTGATACAGCTGTCATAAAACTGATTGAGGTTTTTCTCGGTTTTCCTCAATTAAGTAATGCATTTTTATTAATCTGGGAATGAAAAGTTGATGATTTGAATGTATAATTTGAAGCGAGAGACGCGTAAACAATGTGGTGGGAAAAGAACTGATGAAAATACCTGAATCAAATACTGTTTCATCGATAAGAATATCACAACAAAAATGTTCATTTATTAATCAATAATGGAAAATAATGTTTAACAAAATTCATTAATGTGAACTGTAATGAAGTCAAATTGGGAATGGCAAGTATTCTCATTATGTATAATTTGTTTTTCATTTCCAGATTTGGATACATCTCATAAAGTAATAATCAATTACCCTCAGAAAAAGTAATATTTTACCTCATTAGGCTTATTTAAGAGACATATTCCATGTCCAATTCTCAGAGCATCAATGTAATCTGAACGACTGCATTCAGAAAATTTGTACGGCTGAACATTTTCTTGGCCTACTATGGACTGGGCCATAATGCATCCATGCCAGTCACGACAGTAACATTCTTCACCTGAAAGGGTTCATAAATATAATAATAACATCTCCCTAGTTTTGACATGAACACTTTACATTGAAATACACTGACAGAAGTATTATTAAATATTTTGAACAATATTTACCAGACTAAATTAAATGAATTCTATAAATTGTATCAGAAATTGCTTATTTTATGAAAATATTTTTTTTTATTTCTACCATCTTCTGAAAATCATTTTGGAGCCAAAACTAAACACAAACAAAATTAAAATACTGAATTATTACAGACAACGTTTTGCTGGATTCCGAAACCGAGAAGTGGAAATGTCATTTGGTAAAAATTCCAGAATGCTTAACTTCAGTTTTTCAGTTTCAGAAGATTTTAGGAAAATTATTTTTAATGATGACCATTTTCACTAAATTTCCTGAACATAATCACTTAGGGTGTTGTGGAAAAATGAATTATCTACTTACGTCCATCATCGTGACCCATTCCTATGTTGTGACCAATCATGTGAGCCATTGTTCCTGCCAGTAGGTGAGGCTCGTACGTGTTTATATCCACGCTGATGCCCACAGATTTGGCCGTGCACACCGTCTCTGGCACAGCCATCCCAGACTCTCCGCCTTGGAACGTCTCTCCCCTGCACCATAGTAGGTATGACTCTTACCATTCAAATGTTATTTTTTTGGCATACTCGGTTTGTATGAAAACAAATCAATGACCAAAACAAGGAAACTTTAAAGAAAATGTTGGAGAAAGTAATAAGTTTCTAAATGATGAACAAAACGGTAATATACAAAGATATTAACTTCACGTTAAAAAAGTACTTGTAGCACATGGAAAAATGGAGTAATATTCAAACCCCAAAACTACTTCTGAGAGAAATTGTTAGTACCTGCTGTGTTAAATAATAAATGAACTTTAATTAATAAAAAATATTATTAATGTTAAAATACATACGTGAGCAACTGTGTAGTATCTTTGTCCACTTTGAAGAGTTTACGTGATGTATAGTCATTGAAATTAAGCAAGGCACGACTTATGTCTTGACTCTTGTCTATAGGTGCCTGGTTTGTACCTTGCCAAGTTTCAATGTAAACTACTGACACACGTGTATTGAGTGTGCGAAAATACTGCAACATAACAAGACATTAAATTTATAAAATTAAACATATGTTAACGTTTATAATGCTTCAATGATTCGAAAAGTAAATTCTTCATTTCTTAAAAATGCAGAAGGGAAGAGAACAAAAAATACCAGAATACTGCAATAACTAGTTTAAAAAGTAATAATATTGATAGAATAAAAGGGATTTGAAATAATAATATTAAAAATTAAATTAATTGTGACATTCTAACGAATGTCTGCCAACAACGAACCACTGCAATTACTACCAACTCGAAATCCTGTTGTGGGCGGAGTATTGTTCGGAAGTAAAAAGTTCTAATGCCTTTGCATATAAATGGATATATCTACACCACAGCCAATCTCAAAGTTTGAATTGTTTAAGGACTTTTGAAAAGTTTTTCCACCTAGTTCTAAACAATATTTTAAATTATCGTAAAAGATCTTGTTTACTTACCAAATCAGCGATATTTGCTACCTGAATGGCGTCGTGAACAACTTCCGATCTTGTGCTTCCGTTGCGCTTCTCAAACTGAAAGAGAAATCACTAATGAGCTGTGTGTTCTGGCGTCCAGTAAGAGCACTTCCGAACCATCAATCAAAGTTCTGGCGACAACTATGGATTTACAAGTCTGGGGAAAGCTGACCTAAAGTAACTTGGGAAAGTGCGCTGGAGAATCTAGGGCTTAGAGAGTGATCCTTGTCTGGTCAGTTAGCACAGGAGATGGTTTAGAAGGGATGTGGACACTACAAAGTGCGGCATGATACACTTCAGAGGATATAAACTAAGTCATTTGAAGGATAGGCAGGTCTATCAAAACAATGCCCCTAATTGAACAAGAATTATGATAGATTCAGGGGTTCAGATACATAGCTGGCTAGCAGCAACTAACAACTAGAATTTTAAAGTGCTGAGTTGTAATGTTTTATGAAATTATAACCTTAGTTACAATGTATTCAAGTCAGGTATATAATTTTAATTTTCTTGCATTAGTGACTCAATTATCCATAAACAATGAATTAAATTAGCACAGTTTTCGTTTGAATATTTTACTAATACATAACGTTTCAATGTGGGTGAATTTTTCTATTTTTCGTAGTTTATAGTGAGTAACTATGCAATATTGAGAAAGACAGTTTTATTACGTTCAATATTAAAAAAGCCAACATAGATCATTAAATTAGACGTCTTTTATTTCGTGAAATCAATATGAAGTCTCTGAGTACAATGATAAGGTATAATTATACTTAGGTCTGCCTTGTCTAGAATATTTACCAACCAGTGAAGTCAACTGCTACAGGTACTTACTGGCGCCATAACCACCATGCTCCGGAAGCATTATTTGTGCTGTTTTTTATTACATGCTTATTTTTCTTTCGGAAATTCATAGATCAGTTACACTCTCTAATTTGTGACAGTTGGCTTATAATATTCTTATTTCCCAATATTAAAACTAAATCTAACTTCAGCAAGGGGAAGGTGGCTATAATCAGCATCTACTGTTAACAGTTGTTCGCAAAAATGCTTAGGAAAGCATCAAGTGAGTATCGGTTTTTGAGTCGACTTTAGGTGGTGGGGCGAGGTTGTAGTGGACTACGTGTGGTATAAAATTGATGTTTGCGTAAAAATTATAGGAGAGGTGAGCTATGTGTTTGGTGATGGATGTTATATTCAGTTCTCCGTATAATTGTTTGTTGGATATAAACCATGGGGCGTGGGTTGCTAATCAGAGAAATCTATTTAGTATTATTTGCAGTTTATTTATGATTGTAACTGATGCAGTAGTCAAAACGGGGCATGCGTATAACAATAAGGGTCTGATTATAAATTTGTATTATGTGATGGCAATGTCTATCGATAGGCACCTTTTGGAGTTTATGAGAGGTGCGAAGAATGCATCACAGCCAAGTGTAGTGCAGTGCAGTGCAGTGCAGTGCAGCGCAGTGCAGTGCAGTGAACTGAAGTGATGTGCAGTAAGGCTTGCGCGGTGAAATTTTGTACTATTTATTATTAATTATTTTGTTTAATTAACTACTCCTTTGTAATTTATTGTTAATCAATGTAAGCTTAATTCATGTTAAGTTAAGATATTCTGCTACAAAGTCGCGATACTTAATTGCAGAATTAATAATAAATCTAATCTAATCTAATCTAATCTAATGTAATTGTGCTATTTTGCATTTTGCTTGTTGTGTTTTCGTTGTAATACGGGAATTTCAGTTCAGTGTTGTGCCTTAATTCAGTCCATGGTATTTCACAGTTTGTGCATTCTTGGCTATCTGGGATGAGCCGCGTCTCGGTCTCTTGTACTGACGTTTCGGCCATCTTGCTGTGGCTTTCTTCAGAGCTATACAGCAGTATAGCTCTGAAGAATGCCACAGAAAGATGGCCGAAACGTCAGTACAATTGACCGAGACGCGGCTCATCCTGGATACAGCAGTATAGCTCTGAAGAAGGCCACAGCAAGATGGCCGAAACGTCAGTGCAATTGACCGAGACGCGGCTCATACCAGATAGCCAAGAATGCATTGACTCCGGCCGCGGAAGTCTACGAACCCATTTCACGGTTTGCCAGTGCCATTGGCGCGGTACTCACCATCGCTTTGTCGATGACGATGGCCGTCTCGATGTACTTGGTGGCCTCGCGAACGTCGCGTTTGAAGCGGGAGTTGGAGCTGGGGTCCTCCGCCATCCCGGACACATGCTTCCGCCGGTAGTTCTTCATGCGCCATTCCAAATTCCCAGAGTTGGCACAGCCTTTGTTCGTCTTGGTGCGAGCTTCGAAGATCACGTGAGGATGTTTCTGCTAAAGGAAAGCCAACAGGCACGGCTGTGCAGTTAAACTGTCCCAGAAGCTTGGTGGCATCTTACAAAGACATGTTACAAAAGACATGCTGTAAATATAATACGCACACATGTGCAAGAAAATGTGCTCTGTTCACTCTCACACAACTGTGCTAATGTTAGTGGTATAAAAATATGTAACTGATTTAAGACTCAACTTTATAGTGCCACTTCATACAAAAGAAAGGAAATAATTACTATCTTATAATGGTTTAATATATGTGCATCGACTCAAAAAACTCAATAATAAGAATCCAAGTATTTATTTTAACTGTGATTCAATGAAATTCTATATCTAAATAACAATGTCAGAACTGTTTTCAAATCGATTCAACTACGAATGTATGTGAATACTCAAGTTTATTTTTTCCATTCATTATTTTAAGCTCACGATTCCGATAATAGACTATGCTTAATTGCGATTCTTTGAGAATATAGAAAATAATCGTATCAATAGCATTGAAATTAACGTTAAATGAAATAAAATGTTTAAAAAACGTCAATTTTTAGACAAAGAACATAGAAATCTCTATCCCATTCGCAACACACACATCCAAATTCACCCATTTACTTTCTAACTTGAAAATATTTGAAAGTTATTGGTTTCCTTGAAGCTAAGTTTAAAAATAAAATTTGTGAACATAATCAATCGTGCATATCCTGTGCGATGAAGGAAAGCCTGTAAAAACCACAACATAATACAGTGACAAAACTTTTTGAATTGTGCGAAATTAGAATAAATTCATAACAAACTTAATGTTGAGTAAAAATCATTAAGCATTAAATTGGTACGTTATAAATTTTCAGAAAAAATGCACGCTTTAGTGTATAAGCCACATAGAGTTTTCAAATTTTGGATTTTTTTATTGTCCTTCTTTTTGCGAAGACAGACGACTAAGGAGTAGTATTATAATTTAACTCGTGATTACAAATAAATAGTTAGTTGCTTATTAATGAAAAGTATTTGAAGTTCAAAATGATGTAAATTGGCAACGCAATCTTCCGAGAAGCCTTTTACGCTGCGCTCTAAATATTGGTATCCGTGCACGTTGTACATTTTCATTAACAATGTCAGAGACAGAGAAAACAACAAGATTAATCTATTCGCCTCAAAAGTACCCCCAGAATCACGATTATACACTTTGTAGGGATGATGCGATCCCACGCTGTGATCAATATTGATATCAGTCGCTACAACACAATAAATCGATACCACGATATCATCGAAACAAAACAAATTTGAATGGTATCTTTACATGACTTATACAATCATTATATTATTACGCAAGGAGAAATGTTAATTATGAAACATTCAAAGATATTTCAGAATATTTTAATATCTTACGTACATCTCTTGTAACATGTATATTTTTAGTGCTTAAGCACTCCTACTTCTCATTTTATTCATTAAGTGAATATTAAAATGTGAATGGTAGGCATTTCGTTGCTGACACCGATACTGCAGTTTTGAAATCGAGGTCAGGGTCTATGTATTAATCACAGACATAGACACTATCAAAATAGAACCAAAGTGTTTCGATTTTAGAAGTTTCTGTAGTATCGCAACATCCTTGAACGCGTGTAAACATATTCCCCCATGGAGCCGTTAGATTCGAAAAAGAAGCCAATGCCCTCGATGATCTTTGCGGGTGGGTGGTGCTGTGTGAAATTCACGCGCACACACTTTGTGCGAGGGGGGCGGAGTCAACTCCTTTCTCGTTACCTGCACCGCCTCCACATAGTCGCCACCTCCGTCCGATCCGAACACGTCATAATCTGGATGTGGGACGGGGATCTCTTCGACTATCTGCAATGGGGCCACAAACTAGTCATGCATGCTGGATAATATTGGACATAAACTTTACGGGAGTATACTGCAATTTTCAGCGTCAAGTAACTGTAATCGTGATAAAAACGGTGGGTTGGGTGTTAACACCAGAAGAAATAAGAAATGTGGGTGTTAACACAGTGTGAAGGAGGAAAAGCAATCGGAAAGCAAGGAGGGGGCGTCTGACAAGAATTAAAAATGAAATAATTATATGCATCGTCATTGCCAACAATATTATTTATTAAAAGAGCAGCTTTCGATGGCTTAGCCATCATCATCATCAGTTTTCTGCTGTATGGAAGCCACAAAAACGACTACCTGGCTTCCATACAGCAGAAAACTTATGATGGCTAAGCCATCGAAAGCTGCTCTTTTAATAAATAATATTGTTGGCAATGACGACGCATATAATTATTTCATTGGAAACGCCAACGATAACTCACCACAATACCTATACCTATACCTATAAGTATTAATAATAATAGTTATTTATGCATCAAGGGTGGTATACGGGTTCGAGCGGCAACCAAAACGCCCGAGGACCAATGGATCGAGGGTTTTTTGTCGTCTGAGATCATTAGAACCAGTTAACGCCTGCGGTACATAAATTATTTTATTTTTTTACGTAATTTTAATGATTCAGATTGACTTATTTACTAATTTACTAGTTATTATCTTGACTCTGTTTGTCTTTTCATATTTCCCTTCCTTATTTCCCTCCAACATGTGGCAACATTCAATTGTTTTCATATTTCCCCCGCAATCACGATCATCTCGATCTGTAAATCCGTTATCAATCTAAGTATCGAAGGCAATAATAAGAAAC
Organism: Gryllus longicercus; assembly: GCA_038098605.1. NCBI lineage: Eukaryota > Metazoa > Arthropoda > Insecta > Orthoptera > Gryllidae > Gryllus > Gryllus longicercus. The sequence goes on along the minus strand of JAZDUA010000537.1, from coordinate 634,195 downwards.
AACAAGCCAATAAAAAATAAAACATCTTTAAATTAATTTTCATTTAATAATAATTTAATTATTTCAAAAGAAATTCATATGAAAGAGGTATTTTAAATTAGACAAATACTTCGATTAATCGACGGAGGGAATTTTTTTAGAATGATAAACTCCATTATGACACTTAATTATTGAAATTAAACATCATTAAAACCAACTCAATTAAGATGTATTTCTGATGATAATACTTATCTAATTACTGCTATCTTTTACTCTTCAAAGTTTAATGCAACAAAATTATTAATAATATAAAGAGAGAGATTACACAGGCCTAATAACAATACTGATTTTTGATTTTTCTCTTGTGATTTATAATTACTTTCAAATTAGTTACCAAATCCAAAATATCTTTAAAATGTCAACGTTTATAACTGGATAAACATGAATAATGCTGCAGTAACAAAGAATGTTAAATCTGCCATAGATTACAGAGGGTCAATTGCATTTGATGTAGAATCATGACCTTCCATGTATTCACGTATATTTTCAAACAATATGCGTAATTACATTGAGAGTACTTCACAAAGAGTAAACTTATAGGAGAACGAAATATTGTTTTAGGATCTTTAGAGATATTATTTCTTCACTACATTGCGATCTATTTTAGGGTTTAGTGTCTTGTAAGTTACAATAACATTATTGTCCACACAGAAGGGCAGAAGAGTGCGCCCTAATACGGAGCATACACAGCTAAGGTGTCTCCCGTGGAGAAACAGTTACGTCAGTATATTTGGCAGCGCTGGCTTGGACGGGCGACCAATAAACCTCCTGCTCGGACAGCGACATGGCCACAGGCTGTGCCAATGACACCAAAGATTAATCACGGCATTACGGCGACACGAAAGAATCACACCTAATAGCGACGTTCCGACAGATGGCGGGCTGGCGTGGGTCTGCCACCGCCGCGCCGCAAGAACCAGCCAATGGACGAACAGCAACAAACAGGTCTCGGGGGGGGGGGGGGGGGCGGTACACCTCGTTCAGCCAGCGCTTTGGAGCAGGCGACAGCACGGAAACATTACATGCGCAGGGGAGGTCGAGTAGTTAAGAAATGTTTCCCAGATGTTTTTCAGAAATAATTGACATATTTGTTAATAGAAAAGCTATTGCCAGGCTAATGACTACTTTTCTGCCAACGTCATAAGTTTATTATAACCGGAATCATTTATTATTACGTTAATGATCGTATTATAATATTTTTTAACATATCAAAGCGTTGAAATACTTTTTTTAAAATACGTAGTTGTTTTATCTACGTAACTTATTTGTCCCTCAAAACCTTTCCTTTCCTAATAATGTATACTTTCGTTCATCATTAACGATGATAGGAATTAATGTTACAAACTTCTGTGGGGGGGGTCAATGATGATTAATTCTTGCCAATGAACAAGTGATGGGAAATCTCAATTAATAGTTACACACCATCACGCACTTGATCGTTACCTAAATGAGCAGTAGCCTGCGCCAGTAGCCGAGATTCTTATCCAAGCTCCGTGAAGCATTGGATGTTAAGAAGCGGCGGGTGCCTGAATGGGTGGCCGTCTGGGAACTGAGAGCCTGGCCGTTAAGGATAAAAGGCAATGTCTTAAGATTTGACTTGACATATGACTGATAATGATCAAAGAGATTTTACTCCACGTTCAACGCCAAAAGGCTTGGGAATATAATTTAAACATCAGAAACGTCACAATTCAGCCAATCACCAAACTATCATAGTTACATCTCCAGAGATCACCTGCACCAAGATTGGACACAACTCTAAATGTTAGCGAGTTTACAGAACACAAATGGAAAGGTTTTATGAGTGTTAACAAGGATGGAAGCAAGAAGAATAATGGAGGAAATGATGGCTGTTGGTACGTTACAAGTAATAATAATGCATTGTTTCCGGATAATAGAATGCATTAATTAATAGTTTTCCTTGTAGTTAATATAAGTAGGAGTATGGCTCTAAGTATGAAAAAAATATATCTCCCGTTCTGATAACTCTTCGTCACTTTCAAACATAACGCTACGTCAGAAAATTACATAAACTGCTACATTTTATTGATTCATTTCTTGTCTTTCATAAATCATCACAAAAAAAATTCTCAACATCAAATTGTCAACTTGATGAGAACTTTCGAACAAGTATAAATGCAAATATTATAACATTCGCAAAGTGTTAAAAAAACTAGAATGTACAGAATAGCTAAACTTTCGTTTTGTTACACAATTGGAAAAAAGTGACAGATGTATAACGACGACTACGACTATGTGATGTGGGCGTACATGTGTGTCAGAATTATGAACTTCTAGGGCATGTGAAAGGTCGAAGATTATCACTTTTTGCAAATAAACATGTGGGATATTGCACATCTAAAAGTAATAGATGCCCTGGTTCGCGACCAATCGTATACTAGCGTTTGGCAGGTCACGTTCTGAAGATATTTCGGATATCTGTCAATTACTAGTGCTTGTTGAGTTGCCTACTGATAAGGAACAAACGTCACATATGTTACTTCGTTATACGAACTTTCCCATCATATGATCATCGGCAAATGTGATCATTCCTACATGCCCTAGAAATTAGTAATTTGTTTTGAGACATTCTGGTTATATGAGGCAATGGACATAATGTAGACATCATATATAGACAATATAGACATAATTTAGAGTAGACGTAATGTTTAGCAGAGAGTATCAGTGTAGAGTGCACATAATATCGCTTTGCTGTATATTAAAAAAATTGTAGAATGTAAAACGATGACGTAATGATGGTATTAATACACGAGTGTGATATTACGATACGAGCGAGGTACTTTTTCTACGCGTTATGGTAACTTTTATAAGTTAAACATTTACATTGAATCGTTTCGTGGTAGTCGACATGCAGAATTCAGCCAAGGCAACCTAGCGAACGCTACCTGCCCTATCCCGCAGCAGATGGCTTTTGTTTACTGCACTGGTCAAACAACATCAAAGCGACAATACAACACAATTCATTAAAAATAATATTCTACGTAAAAATTACTGATATTAAAAGAAATTCAAACTGACAAGCATAATATAGTATTAAATACAATTTTAATGTACACAATCGAACGAAATATTTACTAGAACTATTCTCAATTATTAACTTGGTTTGTAGTCTTCCCTGTGTCTGGTCAAGAACCAGTATCATAATGAAAACTGTATCGTAACGAGAATCATTATGCAACGGCTTGCAGCCATCAAATGACAGAATTATACAATGGGAGTAGAAAAAAGAAATTTAGAAGAATAATAAAGAAAGAATATTAAAAGAAATTCAGACTGACAAGCATAATATAATATTAAATGCAATTTTAATGTACACAATCGAACGAAACATTTACTAGAACTATTCTCAAATATTAACTTGGTTTGTAAACTTCCCTGTGTCTGGTCAAGAACCAGTATCATAATAAAAACTGTATCGTAACGAGAATCATTATGCAACGGCTTGCAGCCATCAAATGACAGAATTATACAATGGGAGTAGAAAAAAGAAATTAAGAAGAATATTAAAGAAAGAATATTAAAAGAAATTCAGACTGACAAGCATAATATAATATTAAATGCAATTTTAATGTACACAATCAAACGAAACATTTACTAGAACGATTCTCAATTATTAACAGTCAATACTTGGTTTGTAAACTTCTCTGTGACTGGTAAAGAACCTGCATCATAATGAAAACTGTATCGTAACGAGTATCATTATGCAAACGGCTTGCAGCCATCAAATGACAGAATTATACAACGGGAGTAGAAAAAAGAAATTTGCGAGGTAACTGTTCAATAACAAGTAGCAAGTAGAGGCCGTAACAAACGGCCCGACGCCACGTCGCGCCGCCCGCCGAGGAGCTCTCGTCAGGGTCTTAAGTGAATTGGCCGCCGCGGCGTGGGGCGGGGCGGGGCGGGGCGGGGCGGGGCGGGCCTCCTTACCCAGTCAGGGATCCCCCGAGAACTCTGGCGCGACGTCGACGGCGGCGGCGGCGGCGGCGGCGGCGGCGCCATTCCACTTAAGGGAGCGTGTGGACGTGCGCGCTGTCTCGACCGCGGAGAGCTCGCCATTATAATCCCAGCGGGCGGGGGGGGGGGGCGTGGGCGGGCGGCGCGGTGCGAGAGAGGGTGAGATGGAAGGGGATGAGGCGAGGGCCGAGCAGGACGGAATAAGCTCGCACGTGGGAGGTAATGGACGGGGAGGAATGAGGCAGGTGATGAGAATAGGAGGCAGGGAGAAAGTTGAGGTGGAGGTGGAGGTGGTAGTGAGGGCGGGAGGGGAGAAGTGGAAGTGGGGATGGAACAAAGGCCGAAGAGCAGAAAAAGTGGAGGTGGGTGTTGAAGCGAAGAAGGATTCAGAGGGAGCGGAGGCGGGGCGATGAGGTGAGGGACAAAATTGAATGGAAGCTGCGCGAAGGCGAGAAAGGGTGCACAGGCATGTCGTAGGCGACGGCGGATACGGCCAAGACGGAGTTGCGGAGGTTGGAGGGTGGGAAAGGCTATAGTAGCGGGTTCAATGGTAGAGATAGAAGAGAATATGAACACAGGCCGAGCGAAAGTGGAGGTGGGGATTGAAGGTGCGGCTGGAAACAATAATTCAGTCAGGGACAGAGCGGGCGGAGACGGGACGGAGGAGCAAGTGGGGGTACAGATGCGAGTGGCAAGCAGACAGGGGTGGGGGATAGAATCTGCAGGAAGACGAGCAAGGCGGCAAGGGCGGGGATGATGATTAACTCACGTCGGAAATGATGGTGGAGACAGCCGTGATGGAGGGCTGAGGCAGGCGAGAGCCGAGAGTGGAGGGTAGAGGCAGTAGCGAGGTCAGGGGTAGAGATGAAAGAGGAGCTGGAACAGTGGCCGAAGCGAGCCAAAAGTCGAGGTACGATACGAGCGAGTCGATACGTCTTATGGAAATTACGATACAATTTATTTTAAATAATATTCTACGTAAAAATTACTGATATTTAAAGAAATTCAAACTGACAAGCATAACATAATATTAAACGCAAGGTGGGAACAAGAATTCAGTCACGGACCGAGCAAGCTAAGGCGAGGTGGCGGAGTACGCCGGGGTACAGATGCGAGTGGAAGCGCAAGACGGGGGAGAGGGCGGGGGCGGGGGTGGTGACGAAGAGACGCCGGAAGCGAGGGCGGCGGCGGGGCGGCGGCGAAGGACAAGGGGCGGCGACAGGCGCGTGCGGTCGCCCGGCGAGCTGCCGAGAGCGGCGGACGGACCCGGCGGCGACAAAGACGAGAAAATTGAATGCAAATTTATCAATAGCGCGGGAGGGAAAAGCGAGGGGGGCGAAGGCGCGGTGGGTGGTGTTTAACACAGGCGGTCGCCCAGGGGCGCAGCAGGACGGGAAGGGCGGGCCACGCCGACTTGCTGAGGCCGGCTAATGCCCAAGTTGAAATTAACTTAACGGTTAACTTGAGTGGACGCCCAGCTAACATTGCGGGGGGTGGGGTGGGTAAGGAACATCCTGCATGGTCGGGAAGGGGCGGAACATGTGACTCTCAGCAGAAAAGGATACTATTCAACGAAGAAGACCCGGATGTCATCGCCCATTTGTCGGAGCAGTGCCATTTAACTACTCTGACGCAATCTCCCAACTGTTCCGTTGAGACATCGTACGTCCTCAAAGACGATTGTAGAATTACTTCGCTTTCCAAAGTTCCTTATGTCCAATTTCAATTCAAATTATATGACATTAGCTAAATTATTAATAATGTTAATGTTCTCATTGAACATTATGAAGACATAGATGAACACCGATGTGTCTTGTAGGTAAGTACGCCCAGCTATTTTACAGAATATGAATTGTTTCTATCTGAAAATAGTATATGAATAAACGATTAAATATTTATTGTAGATTAATATATGAGTTTGGCTTTGAGAGTTTGGTTGACAGTCCTTCGAATCGTATTGTAGATCTGTTAAAACCTTCCCTAAAAGTCTTGTTTTTACTCAATGTGATGGAATGGCTATGGTTTACAACTTTTTTAAAAAAGAAGGCAACAATTTTTTGGTATTTGTAGCTACGATGAATTAGTAGTATGAAAAGTTTCAATTAGAGATTTCTCAAATAATATATATTCTCGAAGCATCGGTTTAATTACTTTATACAAATATGTAAATTTAGGGAATGAAGTAATCAACACATCACGATTTGTCCATCTAGATATCCAAAACAAAGCCAGTACATATTGAGAAACTTTCTTCCGAACTTATCCACTTTTTGAACGAGTTTTGTGAAACAGTTTTTGCAAGTACGTTCTCGCAGCACAAAGTTAGAAATAGTTATTCGCAGCGAACATATTTCTCCTGAGTGTTGCAAAAAGGCAATGAAAAACGGTTCAACTCTACATACAATGGACTTAATCGGGCGTTCGTAATAATTTGTTGGCATAATCGCCTAATAATTCGATTGAGCATTTTGTATATAAACACATTCATTTCCATTATGCTAACGGTGTGAGGTACAGATTATTTTCCTGAGCGTAAGGTTTCTAAGGAGACTAACTACCACACTGTGCTGGAGCCACTATGTAGACCGACTGATGAACGGCGACGAGCGAAGGTGGAGGGGGGGGGGGCAGCAACGATCGTCGTGGGGGAAGCGGGACGGGACGAGACCGAATGGCAGGGGGCGGGTCCGGAGCGGAGCAGATCAGACCTCTACGTTGCACGGCAGGGCTCGGCGCCCCATGGTTGCCGCGGATGTGGAGGAGGAGGAAAGGGGGAGAAGGAAGAGGGGAAGGAGGAAGGGGGCAGGAGGAAGGGGGCAGGAGGAAGGGGGCAGGAGGAAGGGGGCAGGAGGAAGGCTGAGGAGGAAGGGGGGAGGAGGAAGAGGGGGAGGAGGAGGAGGAAGAGGGGGAGGAGGAGGAGGAAGAGAAAGAGAAGGAACAGGGGAAGGAGGAACAGGGGAGGAGGGGGAGGAGGAAGAGGGGGAGGAGGAGGAGGAAGAAAAGGAGGAGAAGGAAGAGGGGAGGAGGAAATGGGGAGGGGGAGGAGGAGGAAGAGGGGGAGGAGGAGAAGGAAAAGGGGGAGGAGGAGAAGGAAAAGGGGGAGGAGGAGGAGGGGGAGAAGGAATAGGGGGAGGAAGAGGAGTAGCAAGCGAGGCAGCGGCGGTGGAGGCCGTGGCGGCAGAGGAGGAGGAGGAGGAAGAGGAAGAGAAATAGGAAGGGGAAGAGGAGGAGCAGGCGGGTTGGCGGCGACGGGGCGATAGTGGCGGCGCCGGCAGCAGCAGGGGAGGAGGAGGAGGCCGCGGGGTCACGTGATCTTGCGAATTGCGTCCGCGGCGCCCCCGAGGGCGCTGCCGGCTATTAGTCGCCGGAGGCGGCGGCGGCGGCGGCGGGCGGCGCGGCCGGGAGAGGGGCAGGAGCGAGGGCGGGACGGGCAGGCGCTGGCTGGCAGGAGGCCCGGCCGTAACCACATTTCTCTGCTCTGGGCGCGGCCAATCTTGCGGCGCGCCGGCTGAGCGGGAGCCGGCAGGACGGGGCGGGGGTGGGCATGGGCGAGGGAGAAGCGGAGACCGCCCCGCCCCCGCCGTAAACACCTGGGAACAGTTCGTGGATGCCGTTTGGCTCCGCGATCGGTGCCGTGGAGACCCGTCGCCCACACGCGCAGCCCACGCACCGCAAAGCGGCCCCAGCGGCTCAAACCCTCGCCGAGCCGCACAGTGGGACACATTGTCATTTTAGCCCGACAAAAAATAAAGTTCAAGTATCTCGTATCTAACATTCCCCCCCCCCCCCCCATGCCTATTGGATAGTCACCCTGAACACCTCTACGCGCTCTCGTAGTTTGTGACATTTATTCAGTGATACTTTCATATTATATTGAATAATATTGCATATTGTGTTATAATAATATTGCAATTACAATGCATCAATCATAATGCAATATTTATAATATTCATAATGCAATATTCATCAGTTTTAATGTTCATAAGTCAATGTTTATGATCATTGAATTATGTATATTATTTACATTCATAATTTAATATTCAAGAAATCTCAGCACCTACGAAGGGGTTGTAGTAAATTTTTAAGTTTAACCACTGCCACCGGTGTCGCTCACAATATTACTCCAATATTAAAGACTCTTCGCATTTAAATACTCTTTAATATTTAGAACATTGCCAGTATATTTCTCTCGCTTATTACACCTCCTTTGCCCCAAACGAAGTGTTTATTCATTCCTCGCAACTCGTCGTAGGTTACTTTTCTCAAACAATTGGAAACACATTTAATAATCACGATCTTACAACGGAAGATAGAGGGAAAAGAATAATGGAATTATGCCAGTGTTACTCAGAGAAACTGCCATAATCAAATAATTATTCAACGTGTTCCCTCACATGTTTAATTTGTGAATATGTTAGTTAAAAAATAATTTAGTTTCCTTGTAAATTTGAAAAAGGCTAGATATTTTATGATATATACCTTAGTTTCATTTTTAAAATTGTCTTAAAAGTAGATAGCATTTTTGGAGAAATGCATGACTGGGAATTTTGTAGAAGTTCACAGTGTAAGATATGTAATTGGTAATAGCACTTCTCAATTTCAGACCAGGAACGTCCATTGATGTACCATTTCAAAAGGTATTTTCGTTTTAAGGCTTGTCATGGATGCAGGGCAAATTAATAGTACCACATGAGAAGAGTTGTCTACTTGCAATGTCATAATTTTTATCCTGGTCTGAATCGAACTTATATTTTACGCTGAGTTGAAAACGGAATTAGCAAGGACTTCAACAAATGACAATTCAATCATTTCCACTATTTTACATGAGAAAGACGTACTGTTTAAGCATATTTCTCTGTCTTTCGGGTGTGTCATCTGCAATGATACGCCTTCTTATATGATATTTCGTAAACACAAAAGCACAATTTTCGTAGCCCAGAGTTTTCGTACAAACCAATGCTCTTGCTTAGTGATTAGTCGGTATGACACATTCTCTGCGCGGTTTAATTTGTTTCTGGGAAGCCAAGTTGCAGGATTTAAAACGTGAGGATTAATCTCGCTGCCAGACGCAGAACCCAGAACTCATAACAGAGCTGCAAAGCTGGAAACTTCTGTCACCTCACATTTCCGAGTAACAACGCTATGAGTAAAGCCTGGACTGCATTGCTACACATTTGACAAGTTACATTTAAAATGTGTACATTTAACAGTGCAGTTAAAATAGTGTAGTTAAATCAGTGAAAATAAAGCAGTGTAGTTGTACAGAAATAAGTTTAACATGTTAAAAGGAAACATGCTAAATGTATTCGGATTATGATAATTGTATTTATTGAGTGTTTCAGCAATTTAACGTTGCGATCAGACATATTAAGATGGTTTTGTTTACATGGAATTCAGATACAGTTAAAAACTAAAATTGGAATAATTTAAGCATTCAGTTTACTTTACAAGAATATCGTCTATATTGCAATTGCGTATGTTGTATTTTCTCCCCCCTTCATAACATGCTATGTATTTTTTACTTTCTCGCCTTACGAATACTTGTAAGAAGAGAAACGTTATGTAATCGTGCGCCAGAAATCGGTGAATTTTTTCCGTATGTCTTTACTCATTTCATGTAACGTGTCATAAATTTGGACGCATCATAACTCGTGCCTACGAGATCCATTCTCTTCTCATTTACTCATGTTATTTAACGTTGGAAAACAGAAAATCCTAGTCGAAAGTAAGGAAACACGATCTTATTCAACCGACAAACCCACACGATTAACGTCTATCATTCATGGGTCAACAAAAAATATTCAAAGGGTGCAAGAAAATATCCAGAATGTTAAAAGAGTGAAGAGTAACACGTTACGAATTAATATTCTAAATGTATTTGGAAGGTAAATACATATACTTTAATAGTTGATTTGTAAGTGTATTAAATTCAACATATTGACGTCAAACGCAGAGTGAAGTCAAGATTTATCTTGAGAAATTCTCTATACATACCTTAATTAAATATGTATATTTAATGTTTTCAAGAAAATTTGTTGTAATATGCAAAGATTAAATTTTAAACTTGAAAGTAGAGTTTAGAATATGGCGAAAATCTATATTTTTGCCATAAATTCAATAGAAATGATTATTTCCTACAAGTGTAAATTTTGTTCTCTCAAATTCATGTGTTACGTTACAAGACCAAAAAATGGAATGTTTGCAATTTTCTTTATCCGTATTCATCAAATCCAAAGGAAACCTTCAAATTTTATTTTTCAAAATTCTCTCTATTCAGCCTTATAGTTCTATTTTTCAGGCACTTCCGAATGATTTTTTTCAAATATTCAGCTTCATTAGACTTTCAACTCATCGGTTTTGTGTAAATTATAATTGATATTATTACAATTTGAATGATTTGATAAATCCGAGAAATTCAGAGACACTCTAGATATGATATTTGGATTCTGGAAAACTTAATATTGCTCGTCGTTCCATTTTAATTAAAATAACCGATGTAATGCTTGGCCTGTGTTAGTGCCCCTAGCGCGTCACAGTACGGAGCGAAGCTGAGAGGAGTTTCATTGTTAAATAGAGCAATTGATACAACGCATGGCCCTGTTCGTGTATCCTTTGCACGGGGGCGTGTGACAGGGCGGCGCGAAGCTGAGCGCGGGGTGTCGGCCGCGCGGGGGCGGGGGCAGAGTCGAGTTGGAGGGTGGAGGTACCGCGTGCGGCGCGTGGCCGACCTCCCACGTGACCGCAGCGACGCGTGCGTTCGCTCCCGCCCGCCCGCCCATCCGTCCGCGGGCGCGGCGCGAAAGCAAAAGTCGCGGCGTGCGGCGGGCGGCGACGTGAGCGGCTGTGGCCGCGTCAGCCAGCCAACGCCGCGCCGCCGCCGCCACCGCCGGCGTCGCTGCCACCGCCGCGTCAATTGGAGCGGCCTGCCGCGGTCACCGCAGTACTGCGGCGCACCCAGCCCGCCCGCACCCGCACCCACGTCCGTCCGAACGCCCGTCCGAACGGCCGTCCCTTGTCCACGGTCCGCACGCGCAGTCCACTCGGCCAGCAGGCGCTACTGCGCGGGAGGATTCATAATGCGGACAATTCTGCCCATCAAACGTATTTATGTCGCTCCGTTGACAGAAAAGTGACAAGTCTAAAAGCGGCATTTTTTGGTTAAGGAAAGAAACGCGTTCAGAGAACAGTATATTTTTACTAGTTAAACTTTTAGAAATATTGAATTGAATTGAATTGAATTGAATTAATGCCTTATTTTACGTGGCGAGACTCAGGCCATTAGGCCTGCTCTTCCGTCTGACCACGCAAATTTCGCTACGCTCCTTTCACTAACTAGCTGAGAAAGGAGGTATTTCTTGGGCGAGAAACAGGCGATTTGAATTTGGCTCAAAGTCGTCATTTAGGCTTGAGGATCTTTTACATGCAAGTAAATCTATTAACATGGGACAGCCGGCTTTACTTCCCCTCCGAAGGAAGGCGTACGAAGGATTTTTTTCGCCCTTAAAAATCCACGGCTTCGATCGGGTTTGAACCCGCCAACTTGGGTACAACAGTCCGAAACGCTAACCGTTACACCATCGACGACGCAGAAATATGGTAGATGGTAGATGTGCGCAGAAATTAAAGAAAACAAAGCAGTCTCCAGCCGTAAGAGAGGTGTCTGTAGCATGGTTAGAAACCCAGGGACTCGGGAAAAAATCCTAACACGATGAGTTTCCGTTTTGACTAAAATATGCATATATTTGATTATGTTATTTTGCGCATTCCCGTACCGTACGTGCAGACTGAATTCTCACACTAAGTGAGAGACTGCTTAGGACACAGCTGATCTACACGACAGCAAGGTTCCAAAGAAAAGCGCGTCCGCCATTAAGATTTTACTTTGTGCGTTATGGAACACCACATTTTATATTCTTGGTATGTAAAAAACTGTTGTACTGCATTCATACCATACTATATTACTGAAGTATTCATTTCTATTAGAACAATTAATTGATTAATGCGGTATACGACAGTATTTTATTTGTTGGTCTTGAGTGGTGTGCGTGCTATTTTTTGAAAAACCATTATGCTTAGTTTTGTTCATTAGCATGTTTGCTTCTGTAGGTAATTAGTACAGAGTAAAATGAAATAAATGTCTTGAAATTATCTTGAAATAAACAGTGCTCAAGGTAATATCACTGCCCTGCAAAATTAAATTTTTAGAGATGTGTCACTTGTCCGTCAACGGAGTGATTTACGTGAAGATAGCTGTTTCCTTTGGGAACAAGACACGAGATTGTTAGCCCGGTGACGCACCATAACGAGCACAATAAAATAATCTCACACACATGTGGCACACTCTTGTCTGCACAACTGCCAAATTGGATAATTTTTCGTATTACTTCAATATTGAAACTGAGAATGAATGTCTAGTAGGTTGCTTGGACCAAAACAATGAATGCTTATTTTAATATTTCCACCTAACATAAATCGAGCCGTTTGTCAATTGTTGGCTTTTTTCACTGAAATGTTGAACTAATTCACATCCAACTTTATTTTGTAATGTCTCATATTTACTATTCTACTCATAATTACTCCATAGTCATTATTCTGTTGTCAAAATAAGGTGCTCTCAACAGTCTACAATATTAATGATAAGAGATATCTTCGAATAAAACCCTAACATTGATCAAAAATTAACAGAAAATATATTACTCTCTAATTTGAAATAATTATTACGGGATTTGCACTAACAAGGAATTTGATTTGTAGGTACTACGTGTTCGGTAGGAAGAAACTTCTCTTGGTGTTTCCTTTGCTAAATAATACTCTTTATACTGTATGTAAGGATGTGTGTCTCATTATACGGTCTTTCCTACGACATAAGTTTTGTCTCACTATACATATCTGATATAATTGGAGCACGCTGCAGAATACTAAAATGTAATACGAAATAGTAAAACTTCGCACTACTTGTCTACAATGGCAGATGATTAAAAATGAATATTTTACAGCGAAAGCGCAATGAGGGAAATTAGTTAGAGACTTAAGTTTTAGACTTAAAAATATTTACTTCTAATTTAATACGTGTACTACCAATAAAATCCACATTATTTCTATGTGTCCGCTTTGTGTTATGTGAAAAAATTAGGACTTGCTTGTGAAAATCCTGTAACACGGCTTGTGTGCCATTTACCAAGAGACGGCTTGCATGAACGCAAATGGTGGACATGATCGTTTGGCATTGCACCTGGCAGATGATGCGTACTTCGCGTTTACTGGGTCATTTATTATGTGACGTCAGAGAAAGAAGTACGCCTGCGTCTCGCGTTTCATATTTTAAAAGTTTGTGAGAGACAATGTGCTTTGGAAATTCGACACGTAAGTCGATGAAATTATTTTGGAATTGGTTCGAAGAAAATCACTCATGTGGAATGAAACGAATGATGTTATTTTTTTAGCAAGAGAATGTTGGTTAACTGTAATTATACAATACACTATATTCCAAATGTTGCATTATTATTATTATTATTATTATTATTATTATTATTATTAAAAAATCCATGAAAAAGGAAAAATGTAATTTATTTTCAAGTTTCCAATCCCCATGTGTAGTATAAAGATTGATATTTGCATTAATTTCTAAGTTAATATACTTCAATTTTCAATGCTCAAAAGTTAAATTAATTTCACTCGCGACATATTCATTTAAGAATTCGTATTTTCTCGACTGCGTGAAATGTAGGCAGGTAGTGCTATTTCTTACTATTAAAGAGGCAAGGGAACATGGAGAACACCGAGAAAACGAGAGCCACGAACCCGAACATTATCTACCACAAATTTCACATGGGTTGACCGGGGATCGAGCTCTGGTCTCAAAGGCGAAAGGCAAGCAGTCTGACCGCAACACCACGAGTCTCAAATATTGGTGGTTTTCGTGCACGCAAAGAATGGATTGAGGAACTGTCTTAATCGCAAGTGAACAAAGCGTATTTGTAAATCAATAATCACCAGGATACTATTTAAACCCTTAACATACGCAAGCGTATTTATTTAGAACTTACGTAGAACATCTACGTACTACCAGCCAATAATAAAAACTAGTGCTTATATATTACATTAGGGAAGAAGTGTATTGCAGTATGGGTTCACGACGCAGGTATCACGGAGGTGGCGGTGTTCCTCATCTGCTAGAACGATTCTTTTCTTCCACCAGGTATCTCCTCAAGTGGGGAAGCACTGCAGTAGGGGCAAGCCCTACGCTCCTGACTAATCCTCAACACGTGTGACAGGACAATGTGTGTGAGCGTATGTGTGAATTCAGAGGAAGGGACAAGGATGAGGACGGAAAGACCGCGCGCGGTTCGTGACCCGTTTGTTAGGCACTGCTCCGTCATTCGGCTGCTATTGATTGGAGAAACCAAGGAAAATAACCGGTTAGCACAGCCGGCCGCAACAATTCTCCTCAATCGGAAGCTGAATTCGGTCGTTATTTGTTACTAGCGCCGAAAATTCGCCGCCGTTGGAAGTCGAAACGTAGGACCTCCGGGTCAAACCAGATTTCCCGGCAACGCAGTAGAGGATTCTGCCGTCGAGCCATCTCAGCCGATTTCAAGCCGTGCTCCGTGGCTGGGCGTGTTGGCCCGAGCCGACGTCTACACGTCCTTTGCATATTATCAGCCGTAGGACGTGCAGCGGGCACTGTCGAGCCACCGAACCATGAATAACGCATGCGGTTCCTTCGGTCGCCGACGCCTCAAAAACCCAGACGCAGCGGCGCGGTAATTAACACAACCCGCAAGGCGAGGTCTCCAGGACAACACGAATGGAGCGAGAAAGCGAGCAAGGGAGAGTGGAGGGCGAGAAAAAGATTTTGAGATGTTCATCCCGGCAGAGTTCTCGCACTCAGTGGTGTCAAAGCTTTTTTATTTGAAAGTCGATTTTAAAACAACATAATGACTCTTTGTTCGTTTGGCTTGTGAATCATGCTTTATAAACTCAATATCAATTAAATATTTTAATTGAAGATCCTAAGGACAAAGGAAAGAAAAAAATGATATAACTGGAATGAAAGAAGATAAAGAAATGGTGAACAGTTTCTGAAGTTAATTAAAAAGCAGCTTAAATCCTGTTAATTATGAACACTGAAACGTGGGTAACATTAACTGTACTGCAACGGCAATCAAATTAATTATATTTATTAAATAATATTTTCCTATATCGAAAATAAGAACAGGGAAACAAAAATTTATAACTAAAATTAAACAAAATAATGACTATGTTTGGACAGATTTCTTAAACTTCTTTGAATTATTTTCATCTCGTAATGTATCGATGTATTTACTTGATTTCCAGGAAATATCAAGAAATCATTGGAATTTTACGCGAACTTAGGGACCAACCAAGTGCCTTATTCGATAAATCAAGCTGCTAGAAAGAGGATCGCAAAGCTCCGAATCAAGCCCGGCAAAGTATGCCAAGGGAAAGCGGAAACGTTAGAAATCCACTACCCGTCGCCAGAGTTGGAAGACAGTCTAAATATGTTGCCTTAGAAACGAATTACGTTTCCAGTCTACAAAGTCATCGGTAATCTTTTTACCCACTGCGCCGAATAAAAAGAGAGCGAGGGGCGGAATCAAAGCTCAGTGCGTGCTAGGCGCGTGGCTCCGCTCAAAGCAGGGACTGAGACGCGAGGGCAAAGGCCGAACGCCGACGCAGCGAAGGCGGCGGGGCAGCTGGGGAGAGCGGCAGAGGAGGGAATGGTGGGTAGAGGCGGAGTGACGCAGGGGAAGGTCGAAAAAAGGTGGGAGAAATTGCAGTTGTGGTAGGATACTGTGGATATAGGAGCCAAGCCAGCCTTCCCAGCACAGAAAACAAAAAAGTACCTGGACATATCATGGGCGAGGCGTATGTGATGCAGTTATGTGTCAGAGGCGGGATGCAGAAGGGGTGGGTCGCGGAGTGGGTCGCGGGGTGGGTCGCTGGGTGGGTCGGGGGTCGGTCGCGGGGTGGGTCGCGGGGTAGGTCGCGGGGTGGGTCGCGGGGTGGGTCGCGGGGTCGGTCGCGGGGTGGGTAACGGGGTGGGTCGCGGGGTGGGTCGCGGGGTGGGTCGCGGGGTGGGTCGCGGGGTGAGTCGCGGGGTAGGTCGCGGGGTGGTTTGCGGGGTGAGTTGCAGGAGTGAAGATAATTTGTGAAGAGTGGGGTCGAGGTAGTTGTGAGGAGGAGGTGGATAGACTGGAGGATGGAACGTGTGATAACGATAAAGAAAGCTAGTGGAATATGCTGTGGTGGAGGCAATAATAGAGTTAAAATGAATCGCCTGGCTGGAATAGAGGTGGATCAAAAACAGTGAGAGATGGAGTACAGGCAAAGCAAGACAATCAGAGAGTGTGATAAGGGCCGGGAGGGAGGGAGGCGGTAGAGAAAAAATTACGGGACGGAGGTTGGGCGACGTGAACACGGAAGCGAGTAGCGTTTTAGGAAGGGAGTGAGTGCGATACCTTCGATAAAGGAACGCCCGTGCCATCGAGGAATCGCTGAGCACATTGACTGCGATCAGTCTCCAAGAGGCCCGCCTCGCTTTACACGTCGTAAGTCGTCTAGAGGCAAGAGAAGCGGAGAAGAGAGAAGGGACTCTAAAGAAGAGAGTAAAGTGAGAGTCGCATTGGGAAGTAGAGGACAGGAGGAGACAGTAAGACAGTACCAAAAAAATGGAAATTATAACAGAACACTAAAGAAAAAAAATACTATCTTTCACATGTGAAATAACTGCTTTTGTCTCAGTCGCAATATGTGAAATTTATTGTGGTCAAGATGAATTAATTATCGACAGAAATATTATCCCGTTAGTATCACAGTTTCACCAGTTACCACCATTTATTCATTGACAACCACCGCCGAGGTGTAAAAACAACTAACTGGAGATATGAGGATAGATATATGAGGTTCACGAAAACGTGAACCAAACGGTGCTGAGCAAAATAAATGGGAGACTGTATATGAGACTGAAAATGGTAAGATTGAATTAAGGGAAAGCTGAGGTGAGACAGAGTAGGCACCCTGCGCGTTGGGAAGTGAAGTTCAGGATGCAATGTGAAGGGGGATGAGGAGGCACATTCGATCGAAGGCGAGCGGGGGGGAGAGAGTGAGAACGGAGGGTAGAGGCGAGGGTGGAGGCGACTGTGGGAGCGAGGGTGGGGGCGAAGGTGAGGGCGAGGGTGGGGGCGAGGGTGGGGGCGAGGGTGGGGGCGAGGGTGGGGGCGAGGGTGGGGGGCGAAGGTGGGGGCGAGGGTGGGGGCGAGGGTGGGGGCGAGGGTGGGGCGAGGGTGTGTGCGAGGGTGGGGGCAAGAGTGTGTGCGAGGGTGGGGGCGAGGGTGGGGGCGAGGGTGGGGGCGAGGGTGGGGGCGAGGGTGGGGGCGAGGGTGGGGGCGAGGGTGGGGGCGAGGGTGGGGGCGAGGGTGGGGGCGAGGGTGGGGGCGAGGGTGGGGGCGAGAGTGGGGGCGAGGGTGGGGGGGGCGAGAGTGGGGGCGTCTGGCGCCGCCCTCGCTGTCCTCCGCCGCCGCCGGCCTTCAATCACAGAATTCTGACGCGGCATTAATCAGAGCTGCCGTTTTTCCATCTCGTAGCGCGCGCGGCGCTGCGCTGCGTGGCGTGGCGTGGCGTGGCGTGGCGTGGTGCTTCCAGCCACCGCTGCTCCCTCTGATGTCCCCTGGGCACTGCACTCTCCGGCCCTGCCCTGCCCGATCCTGCCCGCCTGGCCTTTCGCGGTGAGCTGCACTCCGTCCGGGCCATGGACCTTGGGGCACACCGCGTCTACCGACCTTGTCCTTCTCCTCTCCCACCACACCACGAAACCTAAAGCGCCTTGCGTGATGCACGGCCAGCGCAGTCCCTAAACGCCTCTTTCGCGCTCGTTGTTTACGGACAGCTTGAATTACACATGTACTCCAGGCTTCTGCTGCGTGTTTTAAAAAATTTCGCCAGCAGACATTTTGCCACTTTCTTCGTGTAAGTATGTGTGTGTTTGTTTGTGTATGCAAGTTCTTAGGACCTTTATTAGAAACCAGTTGTATTCCCTTACACTGCTTTGGGAATAAACTGAACAATACAGCCTACTGTAGATATCACACGCAAGCGATGTATTTGATTTGGGGTCAGCAAACTAAGACCCTCCGCGACAGATCATAAACACAAGTCGTTCTGTTCTCCGAGGATTCCGAGGATGAGTTTGCCGATGGTAAGTGTTGTATGAACATTGAACAGAAAGGAAACATGGCTCGAGAGAACATTCGAAGCTGAGAAGGTAAACGCCCAACCCTAAAACAAACCAAAATGTATCGCGTGTTGTACGTTTAACGTTTAGCCATGTAAATTTCCCCTTTAACTTTCTCTAGCATCTGGATACGCAGCTGTACAGCTAGCTGTACAAGAGAGAATAGAATAATAATCGCTACTATACAGAAGGGCTTGCTGCGTACGGTTTAGGAATACATATTTGCAACAAGATGCGAACTTATTAATTAATCTAAACTCCAACAATTTACCTACGATTTGAACTGTAATGCTACGACAGAATCCCTGACATACATATCTGGGACTCATCGTCCTGATAATGCGTTTACAAATAAGTCGAATGCAATTCTTTAATTCAATACATTTAAAGAAAATTACATGATTGCGTTTTATTTCTTAACATTATTTGTGTATTATAAAACAACTTTCTTATGAATCACTCAAATCACGTTATTCACTCAGAAAATAACGATCGAAACTTCTGAACGTTAAACTTACAGACGAAAGAAGAACGCGTAACAGGCAAAGGAAAAAAATTAAAAGATTGTCAATTCAGAACCAACATTTCTTCGAGGAAAAAATGCTATTCACCACAACGCGAAAAAATGTAATTCGTTCGTCCAAAATAGCTCCGAAATCCCGCAAGTTTTAATTGTGTAGAGCGCGTGCCGGAGCCGTTCCTTTCTGCACGGCCAATATGTGGTGCGGGGGAGGGGGGAAGCGGGCGGCAGGGCGCGCCACGCCCGGTTCCGACGTAATCCGAACAACCGCACCTCGGAATCGCAGCTGTGTTCGGTCTCCTCTCAAATACTTTCCTTTGACAAGTTCCGCTGCAAAGAAGTCCAAAGGCGATCTGCGCGGATGCGGGGCGAAAGTTCTTTTGTGCTTACTTCCGCCCGGAGTTCGACGAATCTAAATTCCGGCTGTGGAAGGCCCGATGCGCTCTTTTCAGCGTTTCTCCGGTGCTGCTGCTGGCGGCGGCGGCGGCGGCGGTGGAGGCGGCGGTGGGAGTGATGGACGAGGTCGCAGTGGAGAAGGCGGTGTGGGTGGAGACATCCATAGCAGCGTGGGCGTCGAGGACGGCAAGAAGGTGGGGTCTGCAGGGGTGGTGGGTACAAAATGGACGGAGTGGACGGTGGAGACAGGGTGGATGGCAGGGATGGGGTGGACGGTGGAGAGAGGGTGGACGGCGTGGACAGTGGGGGACAGGGGGGCCAGGGTGGACGGTGGGGACAGGGTGGACGGCGGGGACAGGGTGAACGGCGGGGACAGGGTGGACGGCGGGGACAGGGTGGACGGCGGGGACAGGGTGGACGGCGGGGACAGGGTGGACGGCGGGGACAGGGTGGACGGCAGGGAAAGGGTGGACGGCGGGGACAGGGTGGACGGCAGGGAAAGGGCGGACGGCGGGGACAGGGTATACGGCGGGGACAGGGTGGACGGCGGGGACAGGGTGGACGGTGGGGACAGGGTGGACGGCGGGGACAGGGTGGACGGCGGGGACAGGGTGGACGGCAGGCAAAGGGTGGACGGCGGGGACAGGGTGGACGGCAGGGAAAGGGTGGATGGCGGGGACAGGGTGGACGGCAGGGAAAGGGTGGACGGCGGGGACAGGGTGGACGGCGGGGACAGGGTGGACGGCGGGGACATGGTGGACGGCGGGGACAGGGTGGACGGCAGGGAAAGGGTGGACGGCGGGGACAGGGTATACGGCGGGGACAGGGTGGACGGCGGGGACAGGGTGGACGGTGGGGACAGGGTGGACGGCGGGGACAGGGTGGACGGCGGGGACAGGGTGGACGGCAGGGAAAGGGTGGACGGCGGGGACAGGGTGGACGGCAGGGAAAGGGTGGATGGCGGGGACAGGGTGGACGGCAGGGAAAGGGTGGACGGCGGGGACAGGGTGGACGGCAGGGAAAGGGCGGACGGCGGGGACAGGGTATACGGCGGGGACAGGGTGGACGGCGGGGACAGGGTGGACGGTGGGGACAGGGTGGACGGCGGGGACAGGGTGGACGGCGGGGACAGGGTGGACGGCAGGCAAAGGGTGGACGGCGGGGACAGGGTGGACGGCAGGGAAAGGGTGGATGGCGGGGACAGGGTGGACGGCAGGGAAAGGGTGGACGGCGGGGACAGGGTGGACGGCGGGGACAGGGTGGACGGCGGGGACAGGGTGGACGGCGGGGACATGGTGGACGGCGGGGACAGGGTGGACGGCAGGGAAAGGGTGGACGGCGGGGACAGGGTATACGGCGGGGACAGGGTGGACGGCGGGGACAGGGTGGACGGTGGGGACAGGGTGGACGGCGGGGACAGGGTGGACGGCGGGGACAGGGTGGACGGCAGGGAAAGGGTGGACGGCGGGGACAGGGTGGACGGCAGGGAAAGGGTGGATGGCGGGGACAGGGTGGACGGCAGGGAAAGGGTGGACGGCGGGGACAGGGTGGACGGCGGGGACAGGGTGGACGGCGGGGACAGGGTGGACGGCGGGGACAGGGTGGACGGCGGGGACAAGGTGGACGGCAGTGACACCGAGATGGAAGGGCGGATGGAAGGGTGTGGATGCCGGGCATGGCTAGGAACGACTTGAAACGTAGAAAATGAGGATGGTAGGGACGGCGAGGATGGCGAGGATGAGATAATGAGAACGGAGCGTGTGAAGATACAGGGGATGGCGAGATCAATGGCGAATTATGGCAGCAGAAACAACGGAGAAGGTAAGAATAGCAAGGAGGTGGGCATACTATTATCGAGTGATCATGGAGAGGTGACTAATTTCATGATCACTGTTGTCTGAGTTACCGTAGGTTAGTGATACATAATATTATCCCCTTCTCCCATTTAGGTTTTTTGCTCTTCCCACGATTTCGTTGCCCCGAAACCTATTTATGATTAATTACATAGAGGCAACGGACCTTAAGAATGTTATGTGAGATGTTTAAAATAATTGGGGAGTTGGAAAAAAAGTTAACCATAATTTGTATATGCTTTCTCAAAAAGATGCAAGGCTTTTGCAAATTTCGTTTAATATTAATCGATAAAAATCATTAATTACGTATAATCATGCACATTACTTCGTTTAAGAGAATGCAGTAGTTTCGAACATTTACTATTGATATACACTTTTAATGTTTGAAATGTTAAAGCGAGAAATGGATTAATCGCGAAAATATTATATATTTTCTTGTTTCTCGATTCAATAGAAATACGAGATATATTTTATATAACTATTGGCGTTTTAATGTTAATGCAATAAATTAAGTAGTATCTTCTGCGAAAAATGAAATGTAGGAGAACGTGAATAGATGGAAGTTTTTATTATAGATTTTCGCATAAAATTAATAGAAAAATAAGAAACACTACAACATAAAACCCTAAAAAGCGAGCAAAAGAAATATCAGCTCGGCGGGTGTTGAAGTAGAAAGCACGAAGAGCGGGTAAGAAAAAAAAAGGAACCTGGAAGTTGGATAGAGGGGGAGATATAGAATGTCTGTGTTTGACAGAATGCTCATTAAAAATTTCCCAAGTTCGACGAAGCGTCACAAACGGGGTGGAAGCCCAGAGAAGAGGAGGAGGGGGGAATCGGGAGGGTAGTGGAAGGGAGGGGGCTCGGGGCACGTTCAGAGGTTGCGGTGCAGTGAGGAAGAGGGAGGGGGAAGGGACGAAGAAGGGGGGATGGGTAGCCCAGCGATCGGAGAGCGAAGCAGCCAAGCAAAACGCCACAACCCGCAAACGGCAGAGGGGAAGAAAAACGTTAGACAAACTCATACTTCAAATTAGCACCCAAAGGACAGCTACGGCGCGGTTCTGACGTCAAAACCCGAACTTCAACTTCCTAGTAGCTAGGAACGTTTTTGATGAATAGGCGAAGGGAGAAACTTAAGACGACTGAAAATATTTGAACGAGAAAACACCAAGTTTCGTTCCGTGTTCCAAAAACGGCCAAATTATTTAATTTGAAAAAAAACTTTAAATGTGATTAGGATATTTTTATCTCAAATGTGATATCAGTGTAACTAATTTTTAATGCTCGCAGGAATTGAAAAAAAACTATACAGATTCTGACATGTAACCATATGGTTTTGTAGACTTCCAAAACTTGAGAAAAATTAAAAACAAAAAACCAATGACTTTCGATTTGGACTGAAAAAAGCAAATATTTTATTGTGTTATTTCGATTCTTTTCTTAGTGCACCTACCAACCGAATTCTCATATTCAGTACGTCCCTGCTTACGTCACAGTTGACTTCATGCAATAGCAATACTCCAAGGTAGGGATCACTTGCTAATGACTATTTGCTGTTCACGTGTTGTGTTACGAAATAGCAATTTTTTGACATGCTTGTTATGTAAAAAACTGTTGTACTGTGTACTAAATGATTGCCGTATTATTAATTGCTTTTGTTAAAATATTTATTATATAGCTGTGTTTTAAACGAGAGTTTTTTTGTTGTTCTTCAGCAGTGTGGGTAATTTTTTTTGGAAAATAATTTTGTGTGGTTATGTTCCGCTGTATTTTTGCTGCGGTATGCCACTAGTTTAAGACAATACTTAAAGTTTAATCGACCTTACTCTCGTACGCGCAATAAATGAATTACGCTGTGTATTTTGCTTACAATACACATTGTAAGTTCTAAATCTTCAATCCTAAAAATGATATTTTTCTTTAATATACTGCATTACTAATAATACGTAAATTAGTAATAAATAAGAACAATAGTCGTAGATTGAATGCGCATCTTCGTTTATTCTAAAGCATGTCAATGGCTTGAGTCAAATTTTTATTCAAACTTATATAGTAGTTCATATGTTTATTATAGAACATTACTTCAAATCTTATTTGCCAAATTATTAATTTATTTGAAAGTAGGATCATAAAAAGTAATGTATAACGGTAGTACGGAATAGAAATAAAGATGTAAGGACGAGTGAAGTGAAGTGATGGGAAGTGAGTATGAACAGAAACGCACGACAAAGACATTTCAAATTCTTATTCATTCATTCATTTAAATTTATAGTTTACGATATAAATTGTTAGAATGTTTCTAATGTGTTTGTAATGTTTTGTCGTTTTTGCTTGTATAATTATTTCCATTTCCATTATTGTTTTACTAGAAAAGTAAGTCAGAAAGCAATATCAACAATAAAAAACAAGAAAGAACTTTGGAATCAATAAAACATTCATTATATTAAATTTTATAATGAAAACTATAAAATACCTAATATATTAGACATTATATTTTACTCTTACATAAAATATAATATCCAATATTTGATTAACTACAGTAGGAATACGTTCCCCACCAAAGAGAAGACAAAAGAGTATTAGTTGCTCAATAAACAACCAGCAGACAGCGTTCTGATACCAATCTAATCTACGCCGATCCGCTCGGAACTTACGCTACTTAAACTTGAGAATTGATGGTTATTCAACTCCTTCACTGGGGCGCCTGCTTATTCCGAGCGGCCGAGGCGGACACCCAAAGCGGATCCTGCAGAAGCTGCATTGTTTGCGGCGAAGGGTTAAGCTAGTTTCCGAGCTGCACGTAGTTGAGCGTGGATTCGACACCCCTTCGTCGAAATCTCCGTAGCTGCCTCGTTAAAGGGATCGCGTTCGGGGGCTGGCATGTTGCGAATCGGTCCAGCTTACAACTCCCGCTACTTCAGAACTTTCTGGAGACGCGGTTTACATGTAAACTACCGTCATGACCCAGAAGGAAGGAGTACTACTGTTTTACACGCAAACCGAGGTACGTCGAGGAGAAAATAGGAGGATATGAGATAATTATTCAGAAGTAAACGAACATCTCTTTCTCTCTCTCTCCCTCTCTTACTGGAGTGAGAGCATGGGCATTAAATTCGCACATTCGCAGAACTGCCAGAGACTTAGGAGAATAGGAAGTTCAAGTGTAAGGAGACATCTTTAAACTCAATTGATCACGAGATTAATTACGTTATACGTTCGTAAGGAAGATGAAGTTTAGATAAGCTTTAGCTATTGAAACGTGTTGTGTATTATAAAAAATAATATTTTATGCACTAAACAAATAGTTGCATAATATATCAATGAGTAAAGATAATTGGTGAGACTTTTAAATCATGGAACGAGTCAAGAGTAAAGTAAACTTATTCTACAAGAAGTTTTAGAATTTTCTGGACATGTGAGATGAGTATGCAGTTTGGGAATTTTAATCTGCTTTTCTTGAGAAAAGGGAGGGAAGGGAATAAAAGCTTTTGTTATGAGCATAAGACATAATATAATAAGGAAATAGGATTTCATCTCCTTTTTTGCAGATGTTTTATCTGTCATCTTTACAACAATTTCAGTAAATTCTTTTTTTGGTATTTAAGGTCGCATCAACTTCTAGGTCATTGGCGACCACTATTGCTTGTAACGGTATGGTGACTGCGGGGATGACACGATGTGGTGATGTTAGGGGGTGAAAGGACGAATACAATACAACCAGGCCCGAAGCGGAATTCGAACCCGCGATCCTTCGGTCCGAAATCGCTACGGCAATACTGCCTTAGCGATATCAGCTATCCGGACCGGCAGTAAATTCTTGTCCATGTTCTGGATGATGGAAAGGAAGACTGTCTGACATACGAGAATGTGTTTATTGATGTTGGAAAAATGCAACCTTTCCGGAGGCCGCCTCAACCTGTTTACAGACGACCATTTTGCAGTTTGTAAAGCGAGCTAGAGGCTTATGAAGGTCGTGTCTTAGGCCTAAGGTAAGACGTTATGACCATGACATGGTCCGCCAGGACTGTTGAAGCATTACGTAGCTACCTTACGCGTGGCGCTTAAACTCCCTGTTTTGCGTGATGAATGGGGATGGGAATGAGCCGTTCGCACTCTCTTAATAGTGGGAGAAGGAGCAGGATGGGGAAGGAGGGATCGCACTGTTCGCAGCTAGCTATTTGTGGCGCTGCTTCGGTATGCGCCAGGAATTCTTTCTAGAAATGTAAGGAAACGAGCAACTAGTCTGGAGTCTACAATACTCATATGTTGTGTCAGATTCAGCATCTTAGCCAGAGACGGAAATATTGCATCGTCGGAACTGCTACTTCCTCTGGAGCTAAGAATCATCAGTTGCGCTTTCACCTACGCTTTACCATTCAGTAAACGCTGGCCAGAAAATTAAATACAAAGTTTTCCCGGGTCTAGTCCGCCCCGGTCATTTCACCCTAGCACCGAACTCGTGTTCTCCCTATTTCTTGCGCAATCACGGCCTTCTTCCCGAATAATTTCGTCAGCTTCTTGTGTCTCATTATATCCCGTCGTACTCCATTCTACGCCAACCTCCTCCGCCTCATTACATATCTCCTCTTCCGCCTCAAGTTGCTATCCCACGCCATAACTTGCCCTACCCCATCCCTGCTTGCCTTGGGCCGTCCCACCTTCCCCTGGCCTGTCCCAGCTTGTCCTACCCCGTCCTCCTTTGTCCCGCCCGTCCCAACTTGCCATCTCCTGTCCCAACTTGCTCTGCCTCGTCCCAACTTGCCCTGCTCCGTCCCAACTTGCCCTGCCCCATTCCAACTCACCCTATCCCATCCCAACTCGCTCCACCCAGTCCCAATTCGCTCTGCACCGTTCCCCAACTCGCCCTGGCCCGTTCAAAATCGCCCTGCCCAGCCCCACTTGCTCTGCCCCGCCCCGCCCCAGTCTACCCAACTGAGCACGGTCCAGCTCAGACTAGTCCAACTGGACAGACTAGTCCAGCTGGATAGACTAGTCCAGCTTGACTGCCTGGTCCTGCCCGTCGCGGCCATTCCTCTCTCAGCCATCCCCGTTCCGCCGCCGGGGGTCGTCCCCTAACCGCCCGAGCGTTGCGCGCTCCAAATATAGCGGCTACCTGCGGAGGGCGGCCGACGACGCCCTCGCAGCCTCCGGTTAATAAGAAATGGCCCCGGCCGCGCGCAGCCGCCGCCGCCCCTTCCTATTGGACAAATTGGAAGCGGAATGCGCACGCGGCGTGACGTGACAGAACCCGCTCGTTGTACTCGGGTAACAGCCAGGACCTTCCGCGGCCATTTTAAGACCACTACGTCGGCCATTTGAAGGTAAAAGCGAACGGAGGAAAGTAAATCAAATTACACATTTGATTTTTACGGTTGCATGTTAAAAAATGTGCATCTGAAAAAGGAAAAGTGTTCGTGATGTGACGTCTGTGGCTGAACATACATTATTGAAATAGAACTCAGTTTTTATGAGAATAAAATTATTTTCGAGCATAACTGATTTACTGATATTGAAGGTGTTGGTTGGACAAAGGTTAAATTGCTGGTCCGGATGGCGGAGATCGTTTAGGCAGTAGTGCTGAAGCGATCTGCGTCGGAAGGATCGCGGATTCGAATCCCGCCTCGGGCATGGTTGTATTTGTGTTCGTACTTTCACCCCCTCACATCACCATAACGTGTCATCTTCACAGTTACCATACCTTTAAATGCACTAGTGGTTGCTAAAGTACTTGGTTTTGTGAGTTTTTAAGAAAATTATATTTTGCTGGATATAGTGAAATTTAAAATATCAAGTCATCGTATTTAGTTACTGCTCGCCGATTAGTTATAAACCTTTTTATTTGATCTACACAGGTTTTTATGGAATGGGTTTGGGAATGGGAGAAAAACAATCGAAAGATAAAGTAATATAAAAAATTGGGAACAACCTAACGCAAAACTATCATTTCAAAATAAATTTATTGAATCACAAAATGTAGAATGTCGAATAAGATAAAAGAAATAAGTAGAGGATCTCAAACTCTCTAGTGATAAAAGGTGATACGTACGGTATTTATTTCGTGAGGAACACGTTAGAGCTAACTCCTCTCAGCAGATCGAGCGACAACATATTCTCCATTGAATTGAATTGAATTAATGCCTTATTTTACGTGGCGAGACTCGGGCCATCAGGCCCGCTCTTCCGTCTGACCACGCAAATTTCGCTACGCTCCTTTCACCAACTAGCAGAGGAAGGAGGTATTTCGTGGGCGAGAAACAGGCGGTTTTGAATTTAGCTCAGAGGCGTCATTTAGGCTTGAGGATCTTTTACATGCAAGTAAATCTACAAACATGGGACAGCCGTCATTACTTCCCCTCCGAAGGAAGGCGTACGAAGGATTTTGTCGCCCTAAAGATCCACGGCTTCGATCGGGTTTGAACCCGCCAACTTGGGTACAACAGTCCGGTACGCTAACCGTTACACCATCGCCGCCGCATTACACCATCGCCGCCGCATCCATTGGAGTGGGTTGTCAAATAACTTGGACTTCATTCGAGAAAATGGAATAATAAAGTTGAATCATTTACATTATTAATACAACTTCCTACCAGCGGAGCCTCTCATTCTCTTTCCGCATCAGATGCCTCAAATTGACATTGAGCCGCACTCGTGTTATCACAGACCACACTCGTTTCCGGCTGCTGGCCAGACACTTCAAAAAGCTATTTCGGACTAAATTATTACGCTACAGTTCTCCAAATAATGAGGAAACTGACCTCACCCAGCCTCTATTTGTCAATCGCCAGTAGAATATCAGTGATGCGGATAGGCTGTATACGAGTTCATCAACTTTTGTAATGAAGTGATTTTTTCAACATTTTTGAGAGAGACGCTCTGACTCGCTTTATATCCCCTTCGTTGTCCATAATGTAGCAGATGAAAAATAAAAACAAATAATTTAATCGCCATTAACGAAACCATGTAAAAATTAGCAAATTAGAAACTTATTAAACTATTTTACCATTATCTCTTATTTGTACTTGTATTTAAAGTATTAGTATGCGAGCAAAAGTATTAGACTACATTTCTTGTAATTAACTTTCCTCGGGCGCTTTGATGAAACACCGAGAACGGTTTTCAGCGATAGGTAATGCTTCAAAGCGGATTTCCCCCATTTCCAAGTTTTCCCGGCGCCTGACGATCCACGCACGAGTAAAACCGAACTGGAAATAAATCGCGCCGCATCGCTCCTGCATCCTGTCCGCCAACCTTGGCCGGAGTGTCGCAGTGTCGCGGCGCGCGACGGCCGCTGTGTGTGTGTGTGTGTGTGTTTGTGTATCCCATCGCTCGGCCCGACTTTCTCTGAGAAGTGAGCGCGGGATCCGTTTAACCGGCGCCGCCCGGTGAGTAATGAAACCCGGTTAGGCGGCGGCGGGCCCGCCGTGCGTTCTTCGCCAGCCAATCTATCAATCGGTTGCCGCGTTGCGCTACGCTGCCGTTCCCCGCGGCCATCGCTGCTGCTGCTGCTGCTGCAGCAAATGTTTACGCTTCGCCTCGCAAAGAGCGCTCGGCGACCGGTAGAGCCTGCGCCATCTCACGGCGGAATGGAGAACTGCTGGTAGAGAGATCATGACAAGTGACAGGCGGATCGAGTTTTACGAAAACTTTGTATCGCTGAAAAATGTAGTGTGGTTTTGAGGTAGCTCGGAAATGACCATGCACACTGGTAAAAGGTTCAAATACATAATATTACATATACCCTCTATGTCTTAATGTTTGTCAGATGGTTATCTCATACTGCAGTTAGATTCCCTTTACAACATTTTTACCGGTGAATTGTTTGTGAAGCATTAGTTTTATTTCCACATTGTAATAAACATTCACAAAAGACATGCAAGACGTCAATAACCGTATTATTTGTAACCTGAAGGATATTTTGCTGGTTTTATTAACAGACGCATGCGTACGCCATTCTCCTATCAGTGAACATTATTGGAGGGTGGGGTGGAAAATATCAACCACAGAATAAATTGCAATATAACTGAATGAAAATGTTATGTGTCTAAAAACTAATTGTATATGTATTTAACATTATATTAAAATCATTTTCTGAGTGTTTGTGAGAAAATATATTCAGTTTTAGAGATATGGAAAGGGCACATAAATTTTGAAACATTTCTCTTCTTGTTATATTTTTCGCAAATACACAGATAGCCACATCCTTTTTTGAAGTATCTGGACACTAAGTATTCTGCTCCAATTGTACAACTCTTATATACATTCACATACAGTAAAATATGTTTTTAATTTGATTACGGGCAGGCCTGAATGAAAGGAAATGCTGCAGTTTCCACGAAGTTATTACGGACGGCGACGGTTTCAAGTTTTGTATAAACATTCTATAAGAGTTGAAAGACGATTTTACCACCAAGAGTTCTTAAAGGTTGTAATAACAAAAATCGTAAATTATTAAACACTAATTCTTTACCTAAACAAAGGTAGAGAAAAATTGGCCCACTGCTATGCGACTATAAAAAAATCTTTAATTTTATAATTCAGACAGAATAAACAATACGATGGTTAGTGTAATCAAATGCGGTGTTACCACATCTGAAAAGTTGCCGCTTCTCTTTCATTTTATAGTCCAGAATAATATCAAATTTATGTAAGCTGTCTGACGTGAGTGTAGATTATTCTCTAATTAAATGATAGATTTCCAGAAACTCGATTATGAAAGAAATGTATAAAGTTCGAGTTAACTGATATTTTGTCACATAGAGATAAGAATCAACGAGAGAAATCAAAGAAAAGATTACTTCGATGATGAAAACAATGCCGGCAATAACTTTGATAATATTTTTTTCTCTCGTTCTACGTTCTAAGTTTAATAACATTTAATTAAATAACACAATACAACGCCAGGGATGTAAATAGGAACATTACATTACATTTAGGCTCTCGTTCAAAACACTTGAAACCAGAGTAACTTTAGAAGTGTTTTGAGATACAGACCTACGCCAACATTATTAACAACTTTTTTGAGACAAATGACTAAGTGCTTTAAAAAGTTTGTATTTTTCTTGCCTTTGTAGTATTATAATTGAGCTAATTAATTAAAACTTATCGGGTACGGTTTTTACTAGTTTTATTTAATTTCTAATGCGATATGCAAATAGAAATATGGATGATGAACTGGGACAAAACGTAAACGCGGTTGAGCAGTTGGGAACAGTTATGTAGGTAGACTATCAATAATTTTAGATGTCTTTTTTGGCAATGGGGCATAGGATAGTTTAACTATCACTCATAACACTGGCCTAGTATATTCTTTGTTACGTCTTCAGTACATCTACTTATATGTCTTACACTTTTTATATTCTATGTTTTGTAGAATATATGACCAATAATTGGCCGGACTGCCTGAATTAATAAGCGGGCGGCGGTTACCCGACAGTGGGGACAAGAGGAAGCAAAGGGGTCGTTGAGGTCACTGGAGCAGTCTGAGGGCTTCCTGTCTCTGGGCACCGAGTAAGCGCCTGCAATGACGCAGCCCTCTCTCCTCCCCTCCCCCCTTCGCCACTCCTTGCCTGTTGGGGTCTGCGGCGACCCCTCCCCCGCCCCCCCAGTATTAATGATGAAACCACACAATGAACACAAGACGGGTGCGCCAGCCGCCAATCGATGCCTCGCAATAGACTCTAGATGAAATTTCCCTCCCTCCCCCGAAAATCCTCCTGTCCTTTACTGCTCACGACGCCGCGTTCTTTGAAATACCTCACAGCGATGGGGAGGGGGTGGAATAGGAGGGGAAGGGAACGGGGGAAGGGAAGCTCCTTTGCCGCCGCCGCCGCCGCCTGGCGGATTCTTTTGTGACAAGAGAGTGCCACATCACGGCAGCCTGGCGGGAGGAAGGAATGAAGAAGGAAGGATGGGATAAAAGGAAGAAAAAGAGAAGGTAGGACAGAAAGAAGGAAGACGAAAGAAAGAAAGAAAGGAGTGAATGGATAGATGGAAAAAGGGAGGGAGAAGGAAAAGTTAAAAAAGAAAGGGAGTGAGGATATCAATCGGCAAAATACGAGATGTTGCTAAATGAATTAAGAGCGAATATTTTCTTACCAATTCTCGTCAAAAATGCTTATTGATTCCTGTATTCAAAATTCAACTCAACATGTATTTGAGTGTGGGCACAGTCTGAACTGAAGAAACCGTGCGCAAATCGCACATCTCTCCCAAATACGTTGCACAACTCTTGAATTGCTTTTGACGTTAAATAAAAAAATACATTTATAAATAGAACGTTACAAATATAAGTGTAGAAAAGGTAGCGCTTGTGTTTTACTAAAAATGGAGAATTGGCTACAAGTACACAAATAGGTATTTGTTAAAAACTTGGTTAATGGAAGGACGTTTGCGCCGAAGTCATACGTCGATTTGATAAAGTCAACTAGTGCGATAATATATATTTTACTTTAAAGCATAAGAGGTAATGGACTTGTTACTTTCACAATATTAAACGTCTTTTATTGCTGTTGATATTAATTACAAAGAAATAAATTATGTAGAAAGTGATAACATAAAAACTCAAGTTTGCTCACATTTCTTTCTTATATCCTTCTTCACATCAATCATATTCTTTGGATCAATGTCGACTAATCACCTCCCAACAAATATTGTAACACTTAAATAAAAGACCTACAGCTCACAGTCATAAAGAACGAATTTTACTTCGAAGTTATTGCTGGCAAGCATTGCTAGATGGACGGCAAAAATACATGATTTAGATTCACGGCAAAGGGAGAGTCTTCGTAAATCAACTTGCCAAGACGCAATAGAAGTTCTAAAAATAAAAAAAGCAAACTTTTCTTATACTGTTTCAAAGATACAAAAATAGTATTTCTTGCTTAGTAGAATAATGCCGAGTTGTTCGGCGCCTTATGAAACAGAATGTTTCTCTGTGCAGCCGAGAGTGTTCCGAGTTCCGCCGTGGGCGAGGTGAAGCTGACACGGCAGGACGCTCGGACGGCGGGTCAGAGCAGGGGCAGGGCTAAGGGTGGAGGTAGGAATAGGGAGGGGACGGGGCTGGAAGGGATGAAATTCGTTTGCCCGGGGGCGGCGATGCGTTCGTCCCTCCGTCCGTTCTTCCGTCGGTCCTTCCGGCCTGTAGATGGAACGCGGGGCGGGGACGGGGTGGGGACGGGGTGGGGACGGGGTGGGAACGGGAGTGAGGATGGGGACGGGATGGAGATGGATTGGAGACGGGATGAGGGCGGGATGGGGATGGCATGGGGGCAGAATGGGGATGAGATGGGGACGGGATGTGGACGGGATGGGGATGGCATGGGAACGGGATGGGGACGGGATGAGGACAGGATGGGGACGGGATGGGGACGGGATAGGGACGGGATGGAAAAGTGATGGGGACGGGATGGGAACAGGATGGAGAAGGGATGGGAACGGGATGGGGACAGGATGGGGACGGGATGGGGACGGGATGGGGAAGAGATGGGATGGGGACGGGATGAGGATGAGATAGGGACGGGATGGGGACGAAATGGGGACGGGATGGGGACGGGATGGGGACGGGATGGGGACGGGATGGGGACGGAATGAGGACGGGATGGGGACGGGATGGGGACGGGATGAGGAACGAATGGGGACGGGATGGGAAACGCATGGGGACGGCATGGGGATGGGATGGGGGAGGTGTGGAGACAGGTAGAGGTGGAATGGTGCCGATAGGGTGAGAATGGAGTGGGAATAGTGTGGGGACGATATTGATTGGGTGAGAAAGGAGAGAGGAGAAGGGGGGTGTCCGGCTCGAGAGGTGTGTGCGGCGTGGCGAGGAGGAATGGGAGTGGATACGGAGAGGAGGTTGGCGGAGCCTGGCAAGGGACCGACGATTACTATGCGGGTGGATATGCTAGATTATGCAAACCTCGTGGGGTCCCTCTGGCCGCATCGCCACCGGCGCCCTCTTTGATAAAGAGGTGGAATATTGCAACATCAAACAATGCCGATCGACGTAATCGCATCATCGCAGGCCAAGTGTGTACTTACTGAACGCTGTAACCTTTTTAGCCGCCGTGCAGGTTTGTATGTATAAACACGTTGTATTATAGCATGCGAATTGTTCTGTAATGTAATCCTGCCAAACCACGCGCCATTTTCAACGTTTTTGCTGACACGATTAGAGGTCGTGCTTCTCAGTTTATTGACGTCGTCGTAAATTGCGTTTTGATCGGAGGAACTTAAAACATAACAGGATTAAAATGAAAATCGAGAAAAATACTTATTGTAATGTCATTTTGATGCATATTACGTAAAATACAGTGACAGTATTTTCATTAGAAGGATGACAGCTTGTACAATAAGGTAAATGAAGTGTCAAACGCAGAAGTAATTCAATTTTCAATCTTTAATTCATTGGAAACTCTTTCCTTTTTCATTATTAGAGGAAAAATTTAGTTGTAAAAAAAGCAGTATAACAGAAGTTTAGAAAACACTTATTATTATTTTACTAAATAATTAACACTAACTACAATGTATTACCCCAAATTATATCAGTAACAGTATCAGTAACGCCCTATTATGACTGGTATTATTATAAGTACTTCCTGCATTATATTATTTGTGTTTCTACAAGTATTTAGATGCTTTTTAATGAACACGTTACGTTATATGCGAGGAGTATGTGACGTACGACAGATGTGACCAATCATACCCGAAGTTTACACGTTTTCGTAAAAACAGGAAACAAAACTTTTCGAAACAACGCTTTTTCAAAAATCCGTTTCCTTCCCGTTGGCTCCCTGCCCGCGAGTGACAACAAAGCGCCTGCATCCCTCTGTGAACAAGTTACTCGCCACACCCTTCAAACCTTCCCTGCTACAATATTTAGATGCTTTTTAATGAACACGTTACGTTACATGCGAGGAGTATGTGACATACGACAGATCTGACCAATCATCCCCGAAGTTTACACGATTTCGTAAAAACAGGAAACAAAAGTTTTCGAAACAACCCTTTTTCAAAAATCCGATTCCTTCCCGTTGGCCCGTGAGTGACAACAAAGCGCCTGCATTCCCCTGTGAACAGGTTACTCGCCACGCCCTTCAAAAAGCGCGCGGTAACTACAGGGCGGCGGGCGTGTGTGCATTCCGAGCAATTTCCGGCGCTGGGGAG